>JAJJWW010010864.1:0-179731 GCA_023531295.1 Papaver armeniacum
ACATGCCATTGGCACATGCCAAACACACTTTCGGGCTAACTTGCAAACCGTGCAACCTACCACCAAGGCATTCCACACATGCCAAACACACACAGGTAGCCTAACTTGCAAACCGTGCAACCTACCACCAACGCATTCCGCACATGCCATTGGCACATGCCAAACACACACGCTGGTAGCCTAATTTGCAAACCGTGCAACCTACCACCAAGGCATTCCATGCCATTGGCATGCCAAACACACACGCCGGTAGCCTAACTTGCAAACCGTGCAACCTACCACCAAGGCATTCCGCACATGCCATTGGCACATGCCAAACACACACGCTGGTAGCCTAACTTGCAAACCGTGCAACCTACCACCAAGGCATTCGCACATGCCATTGGCACATGCCAAACACACACGCCGGTAGCCTAACTTGCAAACCGTGCAACCTACCACCAAGGCATTCCGCACATGCCAAACACACACGCTGGTAACCTAACTTGCAAACCGTGCAACCTACCACCAAGGCATTCCGCACATGCCATTGGCACATGCCACACGCGCCACTAGCAGCGCCACTTGCACTCAAGATGCAACCAACACTCGAGACATCGACACAAACCAGGGGATGCTTCTTTAGGGTTTTGGTTTGGCGGTCACAAAGATGCGGCGATACACTACGCTCACATTAAGAAAGCGTGAAAAGGAATAAAGCGGTCAAATAAAAGAGGAAATAATGGTGAAAACGTTTCGCCCATTAAACCATGCGGTTACCACCTCCTCCCATTATTTCACCCTTTACTCTCTTCCTTCATGAGGCCAGTGAGTACGTTTCAATCTCGACTTGTATAAATAGGTCTTACCTATTTCCACCGGACAACAAGTCTCGGTCGGGAGAAATATACTACACTTACTCTCGAAAGGCAACTTTGCAAGCTCTCCCAAAAGCTTTCATCTCTTGCAAGCTTCCTAAGCTTTCACTTTCTCGATACAAGTCGAGATACTACTCTCCTCAACACCTTTCTTTGCTTCCCTCCCCAAATCAACCCTTCTCCACCACTTTGTGAGTAAAGCATGTCCGAACGGCCATTTCTTGGTTTAGGTAGGACTTGTGCATTGATCTCTCAAATCTATAAAGTGCTCACGTGCAACATGTTTGTTTAGGGTTTGAACCAGTTTCTCACTCACCTACCGAATTTACCGAAATCGACAGAAACGATTTTTACCCATAAACAACACTTTGAAGCAGCTTGATACTATTCAAAGAAGATTCTGGTGGGATCATAAAAACAACAGGGGAATTAATATGATAGCTTGGGACTCATTATGTGCTTCGAAAAATGAAGGGTGTCTAGCTTTTAGGAATCTAGAGCAATACAACAATGCTCTAATCACTAAACTGGCTTGGCGATTATGTACATAATCAGACAAACCTTGGGGAAAAATCATGAAGTCAAAATATTCCCCTCACTGTGGTTTTTTACACTTACAAGATATGCCATACAATTCCTCTTGGATTTGGAAAGACATAGAACAAGGGATAGAAATTGTCAAAAAACTGCATAGATGGGATGTTAGACGCGGAACTAAAACTCTTGTTTGGTATGATAAGTGGGTTAAAAGATTTGATCAACCACCAAATCCTAAATCCTCTTACTCGTTTGGCAATAATTGTTTATGTGTCGATCTAATGTTACGGGATACCGGGAGATGGATTTCACCTCTCATTAATGAGTTATTTCCAGATCATGTTGATGAGTTAATCCTTACGATGTATCTGGCGCAACATGAAGAAGATAGAATGATTTGGGAACCAAACAGAATAAGGGAATTCTCAGTCAAATCAGCTTCTAAAGCTCTGACTTCAGATGTCCACCTGAGAAATCAATTAAACCAATCAATTCCAAGCACGGTCTCGAAACAACTTTGAAAATCAAAATTCCTCACAAAGTTAAAATATTTACCTATAAATGTCTTAAAAATATTGTTCCAACAAGAGAGATGTTGAGTTAATATAAACAAGACATAGACAATACACTGTCCTCGTTGCCATAGAGAAAATGGAACCTTGGATCATATTTTAATTGATTGTGATTTCTCTAGGTCTATATATGGTTATCAATAAATGTTAGTGTCTCGTGCATCCAGTCTCAACATGCGATATAAAGTCCTGGATAGTCAGTTGGTTTGAGCATAAGTAACACAGACATGGAATCTAAAGAATTATGGATTTCAACTTTAATGATTCTTGCTTGGTTTATGTGGAAGAGCAGATGTTCAAGAGTTTTGAAAACAAGAAACCAAATAAATGGTTTACCATTAACAACATAAAAAAATTGGTGGCCCAATGTACTTGATACTCAGTATAATACTCATAAAACTCACACAAATATCATAGAAGTTTGGGCTCCCCAAAAGCTAATCGAGTTGAAAATAAACATTGATGCTTCGTTTGATCATTTTCTTGGTAATTTTGGTATTGGTCTAATCATTAGAGATTTTACTGGTCCAAGTTGGGGCATTAGATGCAGACATTTTTATGGAGGATTAGATGCAGAATAAGCAGAATGCTTGGCCATGAAAGAAGCAATATTGTGGGCCAAGAATCTGAACATTGATAACTTGATCTTTGAAGCAGATTTGTGAAAATTTAGTTAGTTAATCAATGATGCCACCCCTTTTGTACATTGCATGAACCAAGGGATTGTAGATGAAATAAGGCATTTTCTGTTTACTTTTCTATCTTTTAGTGTGAATCATGTCAAGAGAACATCAGCATGTCCTAGAAAATAAGGCTAGAATTGACAAATTTTTTGTTGAATTTTGGTGTAACATCCCGGTAGAATTTGAAATCCTTATGAGGGATGATTGGTTTGTCAGTCAGAAGTTATTTAATTCCCTATAATGACTGAAGTTGTTCTTTGCATCAAAAAAAAAAAAAGTTCAATAGTACTTGATTGACTTCGGAAGGTTAATTATGTACTTGATTTCGAAAACTGCTAACGACCAGCTTGTATTGCGTCGTGGTCCTTAGGATCAAAGAACCACCGAAGCCTTTATTTTATGAATATATCTAACGATTAGAAAGCCGTCAACACGAAGGTTATACAATTTGGGAGCCTGCAAATCGATGTTGTGTACCTGAAATGGAGTAGTTTTTACAGGCTGTTGCAGGTGGTTAAAATACTGAATTTTGGCGCCTGCAACTTGAAACTCTTGTCTGCAATCGCTGAAGCCAATGTTCTCGATCTGCAGGCTTTTGTTTCAATTCTGCATAGGGTGTACTGGGGTCTTGGGGTGCAGTCTTTTCTCTTTGTATGCCATCTCTTTGGATGCAGTAGTTGGTTTGAACTGAATGTTTTTTTATATTTGGCTTTGGCCATGGCTTTCTTTTTTTAATACTCCCCCCGTCCCAAATTAGATGAGATAGTTATAGTTTGCACAATTCTTAAGGCAATGAGGAAAGGGAGTATGTTTAAGTATTTTTACGATTATACCCTTATGGATAATAACTATTAAAACTTAGAAATGATTTATCTCTTAAACTATACCACGGTTTTCCGTAAACTTTATACCATTGAGAATCATTTTAAAACACCTACGTAACGAATATAAACATGACTATCAAAATATACATATTTCATATAGTAACAATAATTAATTAAAATGGTAGTTTTGAAATATCCCTTGATTAGAGAGATAACTCATCTATTTATGGGACAAAATTTAAAACCAACTAGCTCATCTAATTTGGGATGGAGGGAGTATAACGTTTCCTTTCGAGAAAAAAGGTTATACGATTTTGTCCCTGCAGGATCAACGGTATAAAGGCGTCCTTACACACCTGAGTATTAGCCACCTGTTGGCCCAATTTGTTTTGTAGGAAATACTAATAGGTCCTAGAAATAATATATTAGAACTAGTTTGGTCCAGTTGACTGAGTCAACTGTCTGTTTGGTCCTTTTTTAAAATATATATTATTGTTTGGTCCTAGAAATTATGGTTTGGTCCTAGGGTAATGTCATGGATGATGTAATTCTCATCTTGTAGTGGCAGAAATACCCTTTTAGATTAGGACCATATATATAGGAAAAATCAAGAGAAAAGAAATCATTTTCAGTTTTACTTTCTCTCACCTCTTTTTTTTCTTTCCAGCTCTACTTTTTTCTCTCTTTTTTTTCTTTTCTGTTGCTGCATAGAATCAATGAAGATATGTATTTTTCTAGGGTTTTTAATTTACAGAGATGATGTGAAACAAGAAACATCTGAAGATGATGTAAACAAGAAACAGAGTTCGTGTTGTTTTGCTATTGAAGATGAACTCGTGATTTTTTTTATTTATTTTTTCTTCTTTTTGCTGCTGTATGAAGATGACTATTTCAAGATCCGTTGTTGTTGTTGTTGTTGTTGTTGCTGCTGCTGGTGGTTAAGATGATGAACACGATAACGATGATGAAAACGAACTCGGTTTTAAAGACGACGATGATGGAAGATGATGTTACTGCTGGTGTTTGAAGACGATGGAAGATGATGTTGTTGCTGGTGTTTGAAGACGACGATGTTGCTGCTGTTGTTGAAGACGTCGAAGAAGAAGATGATGATGATGTTGTTCATTTTTACAAATGAACTCTGTTTTTTTTTAGGTTTTTATTGGTTTATATAGGTTTTTATCAAGAGTTCATTTCTGGAATGAACTCTGGTTTATATAGGTTTCTATCAGGAGTTCATTTGACGAATGAACTCTGGTTTATATGTTTTTATCAGGAGTTCATTTGACGAATGAACTCTGGTTTATATGTTTTTTATCGGGAGTTCATTTTCGGAATGAACTCGGTTTTATATAGGTTTTTATTAGGAGTTCATTTGTGAATGAACTGGGTTTATATGTTTTTATCAGGAGTTCATTTCTGGAATGAGCTCTGATTTATATAGGTTTTTATCATGAAATAAAATCTGGAATAAACTCTGGTTATCAGGAGTTCATTTCTGGAATGAACTCTGGTTTATATAGGTTTTTATCAGGAGTTCATTTGACGAATGAACTCTGGTTTATATGTTTTTATCAGGAGTTCATTTTGACGAATGAACTCCTGATAAAAGGTGATTTTTGAAAAAATAGTAGAAATTAAGTAGAAATCAACAGGAGTTCATTTTGACGAATGAACTGCTTCAAAAAATAAGTAGAAATTAACACGAAAGGGTACTTTAGTCCATTTAATATTTTTAAATAATTATGGATCAAATGGAAAAGGTGATTTCTGAAAGGACTAAACAGACATGGACCGCCTAAAAAAGGACCAAACAGTATTTTTCCCATTTGTTTTTAAGACTACACATTTTGGGGGCCGGCCATAATAAAATGACAACTAATCGACTAGTCAGAGTTTAATAAAAGAAAATAGTATGCATTCATCTTAGAAGAAACATCGAAACAAAAGCAAAACTTATATGTACATGGTAGTTTCTTTGACAGAAAAAAGCAGATTAATTTATATAGGAACTGAATGTACCATCAAGAGAACAAATAATCAACGTCGGCTAGATTAGGTGCTCACAATATGGAAATAGACCAGATTTGTCAACTATGCAACAATCAAGCGCAAGAAACGGAAGCTCATCTGTTTTGCGAGTGTCCCTTTGCAAGAGCCGTCTGGTTTGGTCTATCTCTACAAAACGTTATCAACGGAAACTCCTACAACACAGTTATCGATTGGATTAAATGGTGGATAACGGAAGCGAATTTATGCCATATTCAAGTAAAAATATCCACCATAATTTGGTTCATTTGGAAATACATGTGTTCGGTAGTTTTTGAGAAAATCCAACCAAACCCAGTCAGTTTAATAGGACAAATCAACAGTTTCTTAAATTCAGCCGCGTTAAATACCCCTCAAAGCAACAAGCAGAAACAAGAGAGAACATCAACCAAAAATCTTTGGTCCAACCTAAATTCGGATTGGATAATCTTCATTGACGCTTCTTATAAAAAAGAGGATTTTCGATGGGATATGCCTTCATTTTATACTCTGTTGAGGAGGAGACTTTCATGCATCTTTCTGCGGGTTCAGAGTGGGCAACGTCAGCTTTCCATGCAGAAGCGAAGACCTTACTAAAGGATGTTACTTGTTCAGAGTGGGTTCAAGTGTGTTCATTGTAACAAACTGTAAAACTCTGGCAGATAACGTAAACAAGATGACAACAGATACGTCGTGGTCGGCGGAAAATACCTTGCAGCAAATCAGGATAATTTTGGGCGATCTACCGCAAGCTAAAGTGAAGTATATAAAGAGAAAAAACAACAACGCAGCGGACTACATCGCAAAGGAGGCAAGGATTAAAAGACTACAACACATGTCAAAAAACCTTTTCCAAAGAGTTCATAAATCTAGCATTGATTCTAACATAAATCTTGTGTACTACATTTGCTAGTTTTTAATATATGATTTTCCTCAAAAAAAAAAAAAAAAAAAAAAGCAATTTGAGACTGTTAAGACCAACATCCCAGTTACAAATGAGAATAGAAAACACGTACCCATCAAACAAATTGATATATATTACTGCGACTATGATCTGATTGATGCCTCCATGCTAATCTTATTAGAAAATCTGTTATTTCTTTTCCCTTGGATGTTCCACCAGATTTAAGTACATAGTAGTTTATAATCTTTTAAACTCTAATTTTATGCTTCCATGAATTGCCGCATTCTAAATGAGGTGACCATATTGTTTCATTCACGGCATTAATAGGCGGTACGCCATCCCTAAACTTCTTCCACTCCTTAAGGACAGACATTAGATCGATGACCTTAGCATTAATACTGCGACAACAATTCGCATGCACAGTGGAAACAACCTTAATATCTTTACTATCTTGACAAAACCCACTAAAATATAATGTATCTAACCACCTTATTTTTAGATTTCTTAAAACTCCCCAATTGAACAAAACCTTTAGGGCATCTTGATCTTTTTTCGCATTAAAATGTGGATCTTCTTTCATTTTATACCAGGTATTGAATAGAGCGATCGTATTGTTAGTTGATCTAACATAGTAAAAACCCGTGTTTAGTTGTTTACTATTAAATCCCGACCATGGATCTCCATTAAAACCATCACAGCTCATTTGGATGTCATCAGTTTGGTTTAGGTCTTGGTTCCTCAACACCTTAAGCGGGTCTCTTAGCCACATCACATCTGCATCCTGCACAGAATTGTAATAAAATTAGAAGTCAAGGATTTTTATACGAATGCATGTATAAATGCATGTATTTATGGTGTCCATATAGGATTTCTGTAAGAGAAATCTTACCGTGAAGATGAAGCTATAGCCGCGTCTAAGCACATCCGCAAGGAACTCAGTTCTTCTCCACATCATGTTTTTAAACTCTTGGGAGTTGTACAACTTTTCCCGGCCAAAATCAACACCTTCGGTAACAAGTCTATAACAGTGAAGTCTTAAGAATTTGCATCGCTCGTAAGAAACCTGATCAACACTAACAAGAAGGAGATGATTGATCAAATATCGAGTGTCTTCTCCAAGCCAGAAACTCTGGATGAATACACTTAACATCGTCATGTCGCCTTCGACATAAGCCTTGTTTATGATGGCTATAATTACTGTTTTATTATTCCCCGCTGAAGCTTCACTTAGTGCTGTTTCAAGCTCATCTTGTGGTGATAACGCAATCCGAGTAGTAGCTGCAATCTAGAATAACAACAGGTGAGGAATAATATTGACACTGCGCAAAAGTGCATTATATTAAACAAAAATCTTAACGTACGCACTTGCTGATTAATTACCTCGTTTGAGACCGAATCACATTGCTGATAGTACTGAAATGAAGATATTCTTGTTGATATATCCGGCGTCCAAAACAATATACATATGAATCCAATGATAAATATCGATGGCACTACTAAATTTCGAACAATATTTTTGAAATGACCCATGGTTATTAATTAGTAAAATACAAAGTGATTAGCTAGAGTTCATCATCTGGTGATCTAACTTCTTTTGGTTACACTGCTCTCTCTTCAATGGTGTAATGAGAGGATAGTAGCCAATAGAGTGTTAGTGCATGATGTTAGTTGCTATAACATAAGGTGGAGTATATAAAAGGAAAACTGTAAGATTTGACTTTGAGCTATAAATTTGGGGTGAAAATTAAGGTTGATGGTGGAAAGTGGGATGTTAGACAGCTTCCTAGAGTACAGGGTTGGCATCCAGTTTGGCAGTATCACAAATAATATAAAGACGGGCAATTATATTGAGCAAGTGTTTCTTCACCACAGCTAGCGTTGACATGCATCCTTTCGTCACTTCTCATGTCCAGCCTCACGCAATAAAGCGAAAATCTTGCTTTTAGGCAAATAAACAAATATGGAACTTATATTATTAGTGTTGGAAACAATGCAAAAATTCACACAAAAATAAATCTCAAACAGCTGAGTCGCGGACTAAGTCGCTATCTTTAAGGTGTTTCGCGACTCTGCCTCTTGATTGTGCTAGCAGTCAATTCTTGTCGAAAACCCTATGAGATAAAACAACTGATAACTCTCTTATTCGAACTAACAAATACTCTCTCTAACACTTGCTCAGAACTCGAAATAGATGAAAAACTGTATATTCATCTTCTCCAGAAACTTTTCTTATATAACTCAAAAAACATCAATACGGTTTTAATGAAAATAAATTTCGCAATAAGTGCGCACTGAAAATCCTCCATAACAGTCATTAAACGACAACATTAAATTTACCAAAAATTAATATAATTAATTAGGAATATTAAGTTGAAAACCGTTTTTGAAATCAAGAGTTAAAAACAGCAAAAAATACGGTTTTAATGAAAATAAATTTCGCAATAAGTGCGCACTGAAAATCCTCCATAACAGTCATAAAACGGCAACATTAAATTTACCAAAAATTAATATAATTAATTATGAATATTAAGTTGAAAACTGTTTTTGAAATCAAGAGTTAAAATCAGCAAAAAATAAGTTTCTGGATCAGCATACCTCCCAATACCCCCAAGGCCCCGCTCTCCCGGATTTTAATAAATATTATTATTATTTTTAATAAATATTATTATTATAGATATATAAATACGTATACCTATTCAAATGCATTGGGTGAGACTTGAACCCAAGTCTACAGTGTGGGAGCCCAAAATTATACCACCACACTATTTCTCTAATTGTGATATAAAATTACAAAACTATGTTTTTAAATATATATCCCAACAATTAGCAAGTTGGGCATGCAAGTCCTCTAAGTGTGAAAATCTTAATTTGAAGAACAAAAAAAAATTGTTCCGATTACAGACTACTGTTCTTCAAAAAAATATCTTAATTTGAAGAACAAAATTGTTCCGATTTTTCACGATTCGAGGAACAAAATGGGTTGAAACTCTTATCGTAACTCGTTGAATTATCCCAAATTTAGAAAGCGTATTATGGCATTACTCATTACCTTTAGCTTCGTTGTAAATAAGAAATTTTTCGTTGTAAATAAGAAATTTGAAAAAGTAGTCAGCCGGCTAACGATCCGACCACGTGTTTACTCACTACCTATGCTTTTGTTTTTTTTTCTTTTGTTGAAGCATGAGAAACAGAAAGAACAAACCTAGATTGCCATTACACGTGGATATTTTGTATTCACCGCATAGTCATTTGATAGAATTTGGTTAAAAAATTATGGAATTGCCTGGTCCCATAGTGTTGTTGATAAGTTTCTGGTTTGGTTTCTGTCCGCTACATAGTTTGTCATGTCAAGATCCTATGTTGGGACTCTTCTTATTTATTAGGGAAAACTTGGGAAAATACCCCAATACGGGGTGCAATGTTGGAAATCTGCCCCAACATTAAAAATAGTTGGAAAAATGCCCCATTCTGTTAACATTGACATCCAACCCAATTAAGTGACACGTGTAAAGACCACCACCACCACCAAAACCCCTGCCGCCACCACCTGAACCCTAAATCTTGAACCCCGAACCTTGAATACTAAATTTTGAACCCTTAGCGCTAAATTTTGAAGGGTGTATTTACCCATTTTTTCGCGTGTGTGGGCTCACACAGGTGACCTAACTTAGTTTTTGACGGAAAGAGACATTTTTCGAATTTTTTTAAAGTCGGGCAGATTTCCAACATTGCACCCCATATTGGGGCATTTTCCCAATTTTCCATATTTATTAAGGGAGAGTTTTAAAAAAAAAAAAAAAACTACTATTGAAACAAATTTTTGTGTAGATTGGTGACGAATAGAGCGAAATTAGCTATAAATATGAGCTCCCAAAGTCATTTTGTTACCATGCCGGGAATCATTAATCGATAGAAAAGAGGTTCCATTTGTATAAAATGGAGCTGCAGGAATTCCATACATTCGTCATTATGCAAATGTGTGAAGTAAATCGAACTGAAATACAAAGAAAATGTATCACATACAATTTTAAGATTTAAGGAAAACTAATGACGACAGTCAAGGAAAATCAATGACGAGAAGGGAGCAACAAATGCAAATGATTAACCTAGGTAAATGCAAAATGTGAGAGTTATGTACATTCTCATTATGAGAAGGAGGCATTCGAGCGTATGTAAATAGAACTATGTTTACATATGGGTCCCTACGTCGTTACGTTCCATTTAGGATTAGGAATAGGCATAATCGGACCTGTTTTTTACATATTTCTTGTTATTTAGGTATCATATTCACTTCTAGGGCTTCTATTGAATCAAGAAGTAGGTTTGATTGTACATCTTTTTGATATATCTAAGGTATCCTCCGGATAATTCAAATCGAATTGGATGTCCGATTTGGGCCTATATGACATGACCGATCGATAGAAATACTCCAACACTCCATCCTTGTCATATATTCCCATACATCATACTAGATAGATATCATATTCATGGAATATGATTCACTTTCAAGATGCCTTGATGGTGAAATGGTAGACAAACTAGACTCAAAATTCGTGCTGAAGAGCGTGGAGGTTGAGTATGTTCGCGATAATAAACTTCATATTAATAGACATAAATTGGTCGATGCAAAGTATTTTCATACACAAAAATTGATCCAAAACCAAAGATTCAAATTTTCTTAAGTAAATTATATTACCAAACATATATAATGAATCCAACTTTAACATACCTATCTACATCCACTCTTTTAGAAAACCCATGCAAAGGGCTATTTGGTTCAAGGGGTGAATCTAAGGAATCATTCTCTGTGGAATCACTCTCTCCCGGCAACATAAGTGAGGCTCCACACAATTATATCTTCGTCCTGAATGTTGATAATAGTATTTTGGGTTGCAACCTGAGTATCTTCAGAGAACCAAAGAGCTTTGATATTCAGGTCCAATTCCCCCTATTATTGATGAGTTGATTGATTGTTGTTAAGTTAATCCAGCTAGTGTTAGATTTATGGATCCATCTGTCTTCCCAAATTCTGATGTTTTGGCCATTTTCCATAATCCAACTGTGGTACTTCTGAATGTTTTCTACTCCTTCTAGGATACCTTTTCAAATCCAAAACTCAATTTTTTTTGGCTTGGTGTCCAGTCTGATGACTTTTTCTCCTTTGAAGTGGCTGGCTTTCATGGTGGAGGACCATAAGGAATCTGGTTCAAAGATAAGTCTCCAGTCTATCCTAGTGATCATAGCATTGTTAAAGAATCCTATGTTTTTGAAGCCCCTTCCAACTCTTTAGGTTTCCAAACAGAATGCCAGGTATATAGTATGATCTTTTAGGTTTCTTAGGGTCTTTTTTTCTAGAAAAAGTCCCTCTAGAACTTATCAATCTCGGCAAAGAAACTATGAGGTGTCATTATGTGGATAATAATGTGGTTTGCTGAGTATTGACGTAGATTTGAATTGTGTTGAGACAATATGATATATCAAAGGCATGAATAGCAAGTGTAAAGTGCATAGTGTGAGTCCTGACATACGATGAATAAAAGGTCTAATATTCTGCAACCAAGTCATCGATTTTGTAATCAATTTCCCATATCCGGAGGAGAGGAGATTTTTTTTTTTTTAAACATGCAATTTATTAAAAGGGAATTTAGTTTACAATTTGTCGTGGGTATATGGTACCCACGGAATCATGAAATAAAATTTGACTAATAAAAGATGAGATTACCTGGTCCCATATTTTGGTCGATAAACTTCCCGTTTGACTTCCATCTACCGCATGATTGGCCAACCCATCTGCTTCTAGAGAGGAGATGTAGGGTAATTTGGAGCGGTGGTTCTCTATGAACCGAGGAAAAAAAACCATGACAAAACCACCACTCATAGTTTTTTTTTTTAATTTGTGGGTTCCAGTGGGCCCAGCCCCTCGGAAGACATGCTGGGGCATTGTGTGTGGCGGTTTTTTTGGTGTGTTTTTTCTCTCGGTCTATACAGACTTTTTGAATTCGGAGAATATTAGAAAATCAATTTCCCATCACCCCTCCTGTGGTTGCAGGCTGCACCCATGAATAAAAATTTGGGTCCGATATTTGATTTTGATAAAAAAAAAAAGGACCTCCAGATAATAATGCCTTAATGGGAGGATCCGCCATTAAAACAGCCCATAATATTAGTACCTAATGATAATTCCGACAATCTGAACTCCAAACATAAGCAATTAGGTCATTGTTACTTAAACCCTTAGGTTTTATTTTTCCGTTTTGCTCTTTTTCTGCGTCTAGTGTATATCTGCATCAGAAGTTATGGGGAAGAAGAGAAAGCAGCCCGAGAAAGAGGTCTCAGTAAAGAAGGAAGAGACTGCACCAGAAAGACCTAAAAGGACACTATTAGGATGGAAGGATAAAGATGCAGAGGTTGAAGAGAAACAACAAAATGGCGATTCTCCATTTTTTAGGAACAAGGAGAAACTTCTTGTTACTTGTTCTCGTCGTATAAGTTACAGGTACTTAGATTATTTCACTTTTGTGAATAATAATACATTTATTGATGCTATGATATTGTTATTGACAAGTTATTTTTTTATAGGTTCCGTCATTTGATGTTGAATATGGTTTCATTGCTGCCTCATTGTAAGAAAGATAGCAAAATTGAAGCTAAAGAAAGCAAAGGTTCAACACTAAATGAGCTTGTTGAGCTTAAGAACTGCTCTTCTTGTTTGTTTTTTGAGGTAATTTTTGAGAATTTCTGCATCACTGTCTCCAATAATCGATGTCTAGTTAGGGTTTGTTACTATTACTCATAAATAATTTACTTGTGCTAGTTGGGGACTGATTTTTGGGAAATCAAGGAAATGTGATTTTGCTTATTTCATGAAGTAAGAGGGGGCGAAATGCTGAGTTGTTCCATATATTTAGAATACTCTTGTTTTTTGTTGCTTATTCTTATTGTTGATGACATAACTTGTACCATTGTGGAAAATATATAGTGTTATGGATATGACCCTCCTTTTAGATAAACCCTCTTTTGAAATGAACCATCTTTTAAAATCGGGTAAAAAAACCCTCCTTCTCTTGAGGGTAAAAGGGTGGTTGCTGGTTAATTTATTACCCCTGAATCCTTGATGTAAGGGTGTGAGATAGCTTGCATTTTTTTGCTAAAAGAATCCAACTATTCCTCTTATGCTACTTTAGTTTGGCTGTTGCTGATATTTTTCAATTTTTCTCCCTTTTCCTTTCTCTTTTGAACAATTTCAGTGCAGAAAAGGAAAGGATCTGTACCTTTGGGCGGCCAAGAGTCCTAATGGACCTTCTGTGAAGTTTTTAGTTGATGCTGGTAATATTTCCTTTCATTTGCGTAGTACTATTTTTTTTTGAAGATATGGCTGGTGAAATTGATTCTCTCTTCTTTTTTTTCTTTTCATTTTAGTGCACACTATGGAAGAATTGAAGCTCACAGGAAATCACCTAAAAGGTTCACGGCCACTTTTAACATTCTCCTCCAATTTTGGGAAAGATGCTCACTGGAGGATGTTGAAGGAATTATTAATACAGGTACTTTCATATATCTTTTAGGAAAACTGCGGAATTGCGGTGTGCATTCTCCTGTCTGGATATCTGAAGCTCAGATATAACATATCTAGTCTAGTCACTAGTAATCTTTATTATTATCCAACGCTATATGCATTAAACTAAAGTCGTACAAGAACATGCAATCTGGTGCGTAACCTTTTGTTACAGTTGAAGAAAATTTCCGGAGCCTGGAAGACAGTTGGGAATAACACATTTTATATAGAAACATATACGTCTTGTTTTTCTCCAACAGAGGCTTATGAGCTTATCTAATTTCGTTAGTCAATGGAAGGCAGACCCGAAGTTTATCTAAAATCCTAAATTTGAACTTTATCAGTGATAAAGAAGACAATTTTCGGGTATCTCTAAGATACGTAATGTCAAGTTGCGGTGATGTAGTTTAGAGAATGAATAAAAATTAAAGAAATGATCTGATCTGTTATGGGATAAAGGCTCTAAGCTCTGGGAATGTAACTATATTAGAAGTGATAGAAAGTGAGAATGACTTACGGAGAGAAATGATCTGATCTCACTAAGAACCTACATTAATTGTTCTGTAACCACGTTTAGTGGACTGACATGTTATTTGTGTTGACAGACCTTTGGGACTCCAAAAGATCACAGGAAAGCTAAACCGTATCATGACCACGTTTTTGTTTTCTCCCTTCTTGATGATCACATATGGTTCCGGAATTACCAGGTATATTTTGTTTCCAGTTGTGAACTTTGCCATATCTTGTATAATGTGAGTTGAGTTGTTTGATCAACCATGCATCTGGTCTTAAACTCTCAGTATTGTAATTCTGTCTTGTATATAGGTATTCCCCAAATTAGGTTCCCTGATTTGCTAAACGTTACCTATAATCATTGGCCTGTTTCAGTCGGCATTCTTGCTTGAGATGCATAATGTCACACTGCTTCATTCGGGTTATACTTGCTTGCCAAGTAGTACCTCATTGTAGCTGCATTTGTGTCTGCCTAATGGTATTGTACATCTGTCTACGGACACAATTCTCACCGAGAACCATAGTATAGTCAAGACGTAAATAATGAATGCTGAATTTTGTTTCACTTGGATAGAACATTACTATTTGTTTCATGTTGAAATTCGAAATCAGATACTTGTTCTTGTCTTCATGATTTTTCGGGGTTCAATCCAGACAGTATAATGTTGCAATCTCCACACAACATAGAAATGATTAGATGTGTGAGTTTTATTAGTGGCTTTGGATTGAGTTGTTTTCTCTTCGGGATACATGGTAAGATACAAAGATTATCCAGGGCATCTGTAGTTTATACTACATGACACAACTGAATTTGCTCTTACATTTATGCAATAGCCACTGCTTCTTTTATCTGATTACTGTGAGGTGATTTATAATGGCTTACATAAGTATTTACTGATACTGCCCGTCAGTATTCCTCAAAGAAATATTTTAGCCAAGTTTGGTGGTTTACACATCTATTCCTTAAAGAAATATCCACTGCTCTATTTGTTTTTTTTAACTACTGAAATCCTAGTTTAGGTTTACACCAACGCAGTCTTGGCATACACAAACTGTTATTTTAGTTTTTGTTTTTGCTTACAAATTTACTTTTTATTCCCTGTGATATCACTCGTGTATCTTCTGCCTTCTCATTCTTAGTTTTTTGGGGGTTCCTGAGCCAGAAACTTAATTCCTAATTATCTTCAGTATGAAATTGGTCTTCCTTGCAGATTTCTGTTCCCCACAATGAAACAGATAAAGTGGACCGTGGTGGTCTGGACAAGATGACCCTAGTGGAGGTTTGTGACGATCATTCTTTGACTTGAAAGACCTTAAGAAACATCAAAATATTTTTTTTTACATATTTCTTCTTTTTTTATTATGGACAGGTTGGTCCAAGGTTCTGCTTAAATCCAATCAAGATATTTGCCGGCAGCTTTGGTGGCCCGACATTATATGATAACCCATTTTATGTATCTCCAAACGAGGTTAGAAGATCATTACACATTTACTCTTCTGTAATAGGCTACTGCAAATGGTGTTTTCCTCTTGACCATATAATCCATTCCTACATGTTTGTTTGTTTGTTGCATGAGACTTTCTTGATAATCTGGATCAAATGTCCGAGTTTCTCTTTTTTGCTGAATTCCATTAACAGATTTTTGACAAAATATGATCTTGCTGATTAAATAATATTTCGATTCTCATGAAATGATATATTTGTTTTCTGTAAATTTGTGGTGCTTTCAGGTTAGAGCAGCAGACAAGAGGAAGAAAGCTGGGAAGTACGCACACAAGGTCAAGGCCAAGACAAGGAGAAAGGCTCATGAACAAGATAACCCATTACAGCCTGACGAGTATGCAGATATGTGGAAAGGAGAGTGATCCTAAGTATAGATGTTGATCTGAATTCCTATTCTAATCTATACTACACTAAGCACCATCTTGATTTGTGCACTTTCTATTTACTCTTTCATCTTTTTTTGTGCCGTCATATGTTTGTTTTAGACGGTAAAAGAACGAAATCTTTTGTATCTCGATGGCTTGTAGGAAAAGCTATTGGTTTAATAGTGCAACGGAATTTGATTCCAGGGTAAAAACAAAAGTAATTGAATTCCAAACACTTATTGTTTTGGATTGAGTTCATTTCGAAGAATTGGGTTACCCCATAATTGAATTTCTAGGAATCAAATTCATCCAACCAAAGTGTAGAACTTCTTTAAAATAATATTTGACAATTAAAGTAATAATATTTAAAACTTCTTTAAAATAATAAAATTCTAGTCTCGATTCAGGCCTTTAATGCTAAAATAATCAATTCGATAAATTTTATTAAAATAATACATTTCAAAAAGTTCTCCTTAAGCATTGACAAGTCTTAATTATTTATATGAAATATTAATTAATATTTTTCCTTCTCGAGGCTTTCGTTCATCGGAAGAGATAGGACGATGTGGTCTGGGCGGTGAGGATCCACGATGATCGACTACCTTTGTCACATTTCGGGAGGTCGCCTCGGAGTCATCCGACGATTCGTCCGCCTTTAGGTGGGAAGCCCAAGGGGTGATGTTTTTTCCTTTAACCTCCTTTACCATCTCGGGCCCTATGTGCAACTCGCTTGGGGCACTTATCTCCCCCGATTTTGCCTCTTGTCCGATGAAGAGAAGGTCAATGCCGTCTCGTTGTATGAATCCCGAAAAGTACCTTTGATCTTCCGGTGAGTTTTAGGGTGTTGCGTTCTTGTTTTTGTTTAGGGCCGACGATTGAATGCCGATCAATGAGCGGCATGGATTATTCACTAGCATAATCTCAACCCCTCTCTTTTTACGCGGCCTTTCACTGACAGATGACAAGATATCTTACCGATTTCGTTTGATTTAGGTTTTTTATTTTTCTTCCCTTTTGGGGTTTCATTCTCGTTATGCCGAGACTTGAATCCCAAAGCGGCATATGATGTGTTCCCTGATGAACCGAAAAACATCCTTATTCATTTCTTTTTTCGACCTAGGGCAAGCTTTCTTAGGATCTCATGATTCTAATTTAGGGTTTTTGCAGTGTTTTGACAAAATGCCGTAGGTTCCAAACAATCATTGGTTGAATTGTTTTGTAACTCCGGGTGGTTCCTTTGAGTTCGAGTCTTGGGATAACGGATGTCATTCCTCTTTTCAACCTCCTTGAATTGTATATGATCTTGGCTTTAATTGAAGCCTCTTCTCCGGTGCTCGCCTCTTGTTTCTAGGATCTCCTCCAAGGCGATAAGTGCTCCACCCATCTTCCGGATCTCCCTTATCCATTGCCACAGATGGGATCAAAGTTCTCGGCCAATATCTCGTTGGTCCACCGTGCTTTCCCTATATCCGTGTGCATAACTTCCTCCTTCCGTTAAGGAACGCAGCGGCTCCTCGAGTCTTTTAAAATAAGGACCAAAACCGTGACAGCTCCCATTAGAACCAACATCGTGATTAAATGTGTATCGCCTGTGCCATCGAACCTAGATGGGAAGATTGCGACGTAATATTCCCGGTAAACGGCGTCTTCGGGCTTCATTGATTACTTTTGCTAACTTATCATCCTCGCTGTCTCCTCCAGTTTCTTAACCATTCGCTCGCCGTTCGATCTTTTCTTTAAAATAATTAAAAAAGGGGTGGGCATCCCTAGTGGGAGGCGCCTCGGGCCTTTAATGCTAGAGGCAGCAACAATTAGGTGCTCCCGTGACTAGAGTGACCATAATGAGAGCGACAGGGGGACGTCGGCTTGGTTGGGTGAATCCTCACGGGGGAACAACCGAAGCTGTGGGATGGTTAACCGTTACCGGGGGGACGTCCCGATTAGGGTTCCCTCCTGCCAAGTGTACTTGCCTGAGCCTCTCGGCTTCTCTCTAAATTTTCGTTTGAACCTCCTCCTCCTCAGTATCCGATGCGGTTCTCCCGTCTTCCATTCAGGTTAATCCTCAAAAATAATACATTTGAGTCCCTCTTGCCCGCTAGATCCCGCCATGACCCGGTTCCTCAGATCCTTTCGTTCCGGAAGTTCTCCTCGTCCAAAGTAGACAACACTTACTTTCGAACTGCTTTCGAAAATGTTAATGACGAGTGCAGCAGTTCGGTCGCAGTGAAAAAGGTTTTTATAGTAGCACGCTTCATTTACGCTAGCGTGTCAGTTGTTTTTGCCGCAAAGGACAAACTTTGAAAAAGTGTCTTGTCTTAATTATTTTCATTAATCATTCGTGCATTGAATCGGGAAGATTTCTTTCATGGCGGTGATAGGCGGCGACGACGACCCTTAACAATGAAATTTTTCACTGATGCTGTGAGGCTCTTAGCGTGAGATTATGGTGAGACTCGGTAAGATTCACCATTTTTCTAAAATGAAGACAGTGTGAAATGGAGATAGATGCGACAATATCTCTCCCTAGAAGATAGTCCTAGTAACCTACGCGTTTGTTAGAGTCTTTTCGTTTAGCATCAACCATCCTCACTAGATGTCGATAAGGCTGTGGTCTCTCTTACAGACGGGTTTGAGATCACGGTCAGCCGAGATGGGATCCCCTCTAGCTTCTACCAACATCGAAAGATGCTATTTAGGGAGCTCATGGGTCATCCGATAACTGATGACCTTCGACGACTTTGCTTAAGCGGAGAAAACTTGTTTTGCTTGGAAAATGGAGACTACAGTTAGAACACAAAACGAACTTATATCAACTCGACAAGATGTTTGCTAAAACGAAGATATTGCTAAGGACCTCTTTATCAATCTCGATAAGATGTTGCTGCGAAGATAACAAGCAAGGCTAACTTTTATATTCAAAGCTTTTTCGGCGCGAGGAATGTGATGTAGAAAATCCTACTTCTACATCCAAAGGTTTGATTTAAAGGATGATCTTATTACTTGATTCAAGGTTACAAGACGGGTTTTTATTCTATTTATAGTTACAAGTGATGATACATCGATACTTTTCTTCCGGCCGATGTTCTTATTTGTTTTCAAGCCGAGTGATGGTTTCATCTTCTCTGTCGCCCACTTTGGGGATGATCGATGTCGCCCTTTGGATCCATGACCCGATCTCTTCTTATCTTTTACCAACTCACGTGGGCCGCATTTTTGCTCCGACCTAGGGCAAACTTTCTTTTTAGGGTTTTGCAAGGAATCCATTCCTTCAACTACTTGTTTTTTCTGTTTCTCGCAACCTGCAACTACCTCCTTCATCTCCGGTTGTGTCTCGGATTTTGTTGAATGGTTCAACTGCATCTTCTTCTACGAAGGAGGCTATACATGGTGGTTACTGTCATTGCCCATTTAAAAAATTTGATGGTTGTTTGGACAGGGTGAATGGCAGGGGATATGCTAAGGGATCTCTCTTCCGGCATCTGCATGACAAGCGCTTTTTCTCTGAAGCTAACAAGAGCAGCTGTAGGGATTTGATTTCAACGGATTTGCGGGTCTACCTTGCTTGGGAGAGACTCCTTCGTCAAGTACGTATGTGTCTATTGCAATAAGTGCATGCGCCTACATGCTTGGAGGTTACCTTGCAAAGGACAAGAGGGAAAAAGCCGGACCTTTCATGCGCCTACATGCCTACATGCTTGGAGGTTACCTTGCAAAGGACAAGAGGGTGTTGTTCATGAGGTTATAGCCGGACCTTTCAATGGTTCAACAGCTAACATTCTCATTCCTGATTTTGACAGGCCAGTTGGGGTGAGGGAGGTCAATGAAGACACTGCAGTGGAGGCTGAGTTGGGTTATCTTTCCCCGGAACAGCTCAATGCATCTTTTTGGAAACAGATCACTACTGTTTCGTGCATTCCCCATCAGTGCAGGCTTCACTTTTCAAGAGTTTTGAAGACATGTTTTGACAAAGTGTTGGCTAATCCAACTGACTTGTCTGCTTGGATATGTTTGATTTTACTTCCCATCTGCAACTTATCTCTGTAAAAACCCAAACACACATCAGAGGAGAAGTCGGACAACAGAAGATGGTTGCAGGTCGTTGCTATTAACCAGGCCCTATCGGTTTGGAAAGAGGCTAATGGTTGCTTTATGTTGATCAATAAGTTGTTGCAATCTTCGGGCCAACAACAGACTAAACAAGCAGACACAGGCTAATGGTTGCTTTATGTAGATCAAAAAGAAGCCAGAATCTACAAATTTGAGTGCATGTCTGAAGAAGGTAATCTACGGACATTACGCAGCTGCGATTCGGGTGTGTCTTTAAATGGTATTTCCCCTCGCAACGAGAATACATTTACTGAATTGCAATTGAAACACCCAGTGCCTCCTTCACCATCTATTCCACATGAAGTCGTCAACTTAGATTCAAGGTGGATTCTAGGGCAGTCCCAGGCGCCATCAAGAGTTTTCCTAAAGGTACTTCTTGTGGCCGTGACGGTTTGCGCGCACATCATTTAATTGATGCGTTGAGTGGAGCAGCAACGACAATTTCGGATGAGTTGTTGGCTTCGATTACATGGGTTATCAATCTTCTGTTGGCAGGCAAGTGTCCAATAGCTTTAGGTGAGTTTATTGCTAGTGCATCACTTACCCCATTACTTAAAACCGGTGGTGGGCACAAGCCTATTGCGGTTGGCACCATTTGGCGTCGTTTGGTCTCTAAATTAGCTTCTCATTCCGTTGGCAAGGCCATGACTTCTTACTTGGGGGATCATCAATTCGGTGTTGGTGTGCCGGTTGGGGTGAGAGTATTCTACATGTGGTAAATGGTCTGCTGGAGTTGAAAGATCATTCATATAAGATGTCAATGTTGCTTATTGACTTCTCTAATGCGTTCAACATGGTGTGCAAAACTCATCTTATCAAGTAGTTCGGATTCATTGTCCATATATTTCTCATAGCGTAGGATTTTGTTATGCCAAGCCTGCCAGACTTTATTATGACCAACATATTTTGTTCTCCGCACTTGGTGTCCAACAAGGTGATCCGCTCGGTCCCCATTTGTTTGTACTAATACTTCACCCTCTTGTGAAGTCTATTTGTTCTCAATGCAAGATTGATTTGCATGCTTGGTACCTTGATTGTAACATCCCGAATTTTTAGCATGACGCATGCTCAAAGATGCGCCATGGCACAAGATGAAGCTTCATCTCAAGTTTCTGTCGCATTAAGAGGAATATTGGCCTAGAGGCAATGTTGCACAATCATTGTGCATCAGGCCAGAAAGGGCTGGCCTAACGAGTGTTGCGCAATCATTGTGCGCAATCATAGTTGGACTTGGTGAAAACATTTTGCTCCCCTTTCCAAAGTTGTATAAATTGCAAGTTAACATATATAGGGAGGGGTAGTTGGTTGAAGGTTCATATGCGGACTATGCACCAAGTAAGCTTCATAGCTTAGCCGAAAGAGTATAAATGATGCCTAAGTCTCATTTATAGCTCCGTAGCCTTTCCAATGGGGCATATGATGCGAAGGCATCATTATGCCACGCTGCGGACCCGATAATGCATAATCATTGTGCATTTTGACGAAACTGCCTATACGGACCAGGCCATTACCATTACTGCTAGGCCACGGCCTTGCAAATGAGTTGGGTTAAGATTTTGTACCTTCGAGGATGAACTACGGTCTGTGCTTGATCCATTTAGAGTAGGGAAGCGTACGTAGGCAGCCGCAATGAGTTGCAACATTGCCGGTCCAGCACTTTGTCGCTCATATCATTTATTTGAGAGATGGTTGCGACACATTGGCCTCTCATATCATCTGGCTCGGTAGTTCCATGCAAGAGATGATTATGGCCAAACTTGATGAGGCAAGTTGCATTCCATTCCGTGAATGCTCATACTTCCTATCAAGGCGTTCGACTTAGGCATGTGCCAATGGCGCATTGGGCATGGCCTCGAAAGTGAGCTACATCGATATGCAAGTTAGCGGAGCTTGCATAAGCCTAAGGAAAGTACGTTATGAGGCCTACAACGGCCTATGCGTAAGCTCAAGGCATGCCTTATGCCTGGACAAGACTCGGCAGTATGACTGTTACTCAGCTAGATATGAAATTCAGTGAATAATTTCCTACGTCGAGGCAATGCATGTAAGGTGTATCGGCCATATCCTTTAAGGCCTTAAACCCTGTGTAGAACAAGGGTAGGTTGGAATGGTGTGGAAGCTAAATTATGGCGCACCGGGGAAGTTATGGCATGCGCGCCCTGGCGCGCTAGGCGTAATTTTCCGGTCCGTTACAGGCTTGGTATCCCTTTGTTTGTTGACGCCCCGGATATGATATGGCCACATACTTGAAGTATGTGGTCCGACCACATCGTAGCCGCATCGGTTTGTTGAGGATGGTTTGTGCTCAAGCTGCAATAGGCCTATGGATATTTATTGTGATCACGTGCTTCATTATGCTAAAGATGTTGGTCTCAAGTTTCGACATGACCTTGTACGTGATGTAATTACGGATATTTGTTACAAGGCAGGCGTGCCTGCGCGCAAAGAAGTTGCTTTGGGTTTTTTGTCAGATAATAACAGGGATCTACGTCTTGCGGATACCCTTGTCTATAACTGGGAAAATGTCCAAGATGTGCGTATGGACGTCACAGGTATCTCACCCTTCACTGGTGAGGTTACTCGTGCTTTCATTCCATGCCAGCCATTTCGAAAGATGTGTTGCGTAAACGTACCAAATACTTGGATGAATGTGTCTCGCATGGTTATGGTTTAGGTGTTTTGGCTTTTACTACTTTGGGGGAGTTGAGTGAGGATGCTCTTTGTTTTTTTAAGCGTTTGAAGAATTGTCTAGTTAGTAATGATGCTAGTAGTGGACTAGGCAGTTTTATCTTTCATAGATTGGGTATTGATATTCATAAAGGTGTTAGATCCCAACTTGTTGCTAGGTTACCAACCAAGGCTGTGTACGAATTCTAATTTTATCTTTTTGGAATTATTATTTAAAAAAAAAACAAGCTACTAGAAAAATAAAAAATAAAATTTACACGTATTAAACTTTCTCAAAATGTGATTCAACATCAGTTTGTTTTCTTCTTCAATAATCAAATCAAGTTGTATCTCCCCCTTGTAGTTTGTATTGCACTCAAAAGACCTGGAGTCACATAGATTGATACTTAGTGTGCTTGTGTTTGCATTGTAATTAGTCAATAATATAATATCTCTACAAAATTAGTCGATACCAAAATTATTAATCAATAATATAATATCTCTACATGATAATATATTATTTAACTATAATGCAGTCTCCCGCAAGGGTTCTAAGTATTTGGAGAAGTGTAGGTCTTATAGATACGGGTTTGGTGTCTTAGCTTTCTCTCCTCTCGGGGAGCTAGGAGAAGAATATAGCTTTTCCGAAGCGACTGAAGAATTATATTGCTAGTCATAATTTTAATGTAATATTAGGAAATTATTTGTCCCACAAAATTGAGCTTGTTATTGAGAAAGAGGTTGGAGCCCAGTTTGTGGCTAGGCTTCCAGCCAACGCTTTGTAATTCACTGTAGATGGGGAATAACGATTTGCTGGTTTTTAAGGAAGTGAAAAGTCGAGCGTGCGGACGAGACTCCTCAACCGAGCAAACTGCTGAACCTCACACAGATGCACTGCAAAGGGAATGCTTAGATTCGAGAGATCAATCTGTAGGACTCCGGCCTAAACCAAGTCAATGGCCGTTCCAGAGTCAATTCGGTCACAAAGAGGGAGATGGATTGATCTGTAGGAGGGAAGCTGAGAATTGTGTGGGATCAATGATGATCAAGGATTGTGGATGTGTTGAAGGTTTCTGCAAAAATTTTGTGAATTGTTGAGTTCGAATAAGTTCTGGTCGATTGATGGAATTTCTGAGAGTGATTGCTCGAAAAATTATCCCCCCTCAATCGTGGATCCAGAGACTTATTTATATTGTCAGAATAGCGAACACATTGATCCCAGTAAGTGTGACGGTTTCATGAGTGGAAGAGTGGGAAAGTGGGAGATCGTGGTAAACCAATTCAGTGTCGTGTGGAGACTTGGTTGATCATCCACCCACTACTTTGCTAACGATTTCAACCGTTGCACGACTTACTCACATTTCTGATCGTGGATGAATCCACGTGCCGTAGGCCGCCATACCAAAACCCTAATTGTTATCCCCCATGTGACGTGATTGATGTCTCACGAATCGTGGTGTATGCATGACAGACGTGTGTTTAATTAGTCAGACTGTTTAGACAATGAGTTTAGGTTTTGTTGAATTAATCATGAGTGACGAATGCTCAGGGGTTCATGGATCGAACATGTTTGTTGAGACGTATAGTTCTTTGAATGATGTTGACATTGTGCGTATTAGCAAAGATGGTAAATTCGACGACTGAGCATCGATTACTGAATATCGATAGTTGGATCAATATTCAAGCAACTGAGAAAGTATTGCTCAATTCGACAAATCACTGAACATTGATAGTTGGATCAATATTCGAGCAACTGAGCAAGTATTGCTTAATTCTACAAATTACTGATAAATTACTGAATATTGATAATTAGATCGCAATTGAGCAATTATTGCTCAATTCGACGAATTACTGATAAATTACTGAATATTAATTATTGGATCAATATTTGAGCAATTGAGCAAGTATTTCTCAATTCGACAAATTACTGATAAATTACTGAATATTGATAATTGGATCAATATTCGAGCAACTGAGCAAGTATTGCTCAATTCGACGAATTATTTATTGGTGACGTGACCCAAAATATTGGTAGACTACCGAATATTATATAATTAATCCAGATGTTGATTGATGGATTAACATAAATTTATTAGTGTTTGAACTTGCTCAGAATGATGATTTGTGGAGCGTTTGTTCGAAACCCTAATTTTTGATCAATTATTCGTTAATTGATGAATTGCTGAAAATAGGTCACTGAGTGAGTGAGAGAGGGACCGACTACATGGAATTATGGACGTCCATGTGATGCCCCAGTGCTCGACTGAGTGTGCACCAGAGTCCTTTGTTGACTGGTTGGTGAAAGAATGATGATTAAATGCCGGTTTTATCATTTATTTAAAATAGTGCTCGTCTGAGCATTAGGTAATAAAACCTAATTTATGGAGAAGTGAGGGACCGACCAAGAGGGTATGAAACCGGCCCTTGGTGGTCGTGGGACCAGCTGATGGTCGTTTGAGCAAATTCCAAGTTGGTTGGAAAGAGTCTGGACCCAATATGAACAATTGCACAAATTAGGTCAAAATTGTGAAAACATGTGGGACCGACTCATTGCAAGCCTTAGAGCCTCCCTTGGTTGGTCAAGGGAGCATGCCCGTGTCACCATAATGTATGTGTCTCAGTCCTGAGAGCTTCAGTATTTTCTGATGTGTTTGAGCAATATCTTGAATTTTCAGAAGAGTTCGGTCTTTGACTGAAATCCTTGATTTTGCTCGAATGAGCAAGTAGAACTTTTGATCGTTTGATCAAAATTTGGAAAATATTAAAAAGTGATATTTATTTGGCGTGAGTAGCCTAGTCGGTCATGTGACCATTTGGGTTTTTGGCTTTTCATGGTTTGAGCAATATTTGAGAAAATATGAAGAAACCATGATTTTTGCTCAAACGGAGTTTCATGAGATGAGGGAAATAATAATTATGAAAGACTAGGGATTGCAAGGTGTGGGACCGGCCACGGCTAGGGCATGGCCGGCCGGCTAGGTAGCCCGGTCCCGCATCACCTTTCCCTATTTTTATTATTTCTCATGAAACCGTGAAAATATGGAGAAACCATGAGTTTTGCTCAAACAAGGAAAATTGCTAGAATGAAGGAATTTTCATGAGTTCATGAAAATAATAGAATAATTAAAATAAAGGGAAAAGGGCATGGGGGACCGGCCACAGCGGCGTGATGTGATTTTTAATTTGTTGTAGAAAGTGGTAAAAAGAGATTCGTTCAACTCGGGCTTGTAAAGATTTGATTTAAGAAAATACTAAAAACAAAGAATATATATATACAAGGTTTGTCACAATTTCGAGAGATACTGAGACTCGGGATTCCACCATAAACTCATTCATACAATTCATATATTTAGTCCAAACAATTATAGCTCAAATAAAATATTGACTCTGTTTCTTTGCCAAGGTAGATTTTTGAAAAGCAACGACTGTATATCTAAAGCATGGGATATCAAAAGACTTATCCTAAGTATAACCCATCAATTGAGATCACAACCATTCAATAAAAACCATAAAACAATTAACAATCCATGCAAAAAGTCATGAAAGAATTAAATATAATTACCACACGCATGAAATATGGCTTCCTCCGTCATCCCAGTGTTGGGGTTTAGCTCCTCATATTATTCACGTGCTCAAAATAATTGTTCATAGCTCAAATAGATGAAAAACAAGAGAAGACTAATAAAGTAGACAGTTTGCAACGCTGTAGCGGCGTTACAAACAGCTCTTACAACGGGTGGTGAACTGTTACAGAGAAAAGATGACAAGCTTATGATGTATGTGATCTAATATTGTTGAACAACGATACTTCTTTTGTGTTGTTTGAATACGACTGCCTCTGCGACTGTTCTCGTCCGCCCAATGTTCTTCAGCTCGTCTTCTTCTTCACCAGCAGAGAAGATTCTCTGCAACTTCTTCTTTCTTCCTCTGCAACCTCCCTTAGGTCCCCAAAACTCTCGACCCCCTTCTCTGAGTCCCGTAGCTTATTTTTATACATCACGGGCAAAAAATCCCGCGAGTTAATCCTTCCTTTCTTTCCCTTTTCTTTCTCCGTGGGTCACGGATTTAACTTGTTTTTCTTCTCCTTTACGCCTCAATATTAGAGTCTGAGTGCATCGAAACTCTTTCCAAATACGATCTCAATACAATAGGGAAGATATGATCCCTTTATCTTCACGTACTTTCCTTTTCCAACTCAAACACCGAAATCTCCACTTTCCCTGTATCATCGAGATAATTATGGTAAATTGCTCTTTCTTCGATTTCAAGACAGCGACCAACTCTGTTTGTTATTACAGCCCCACAACCAATTATTCCCATAAAGATCCTGGGTTAAATCTCTCCAAAACATGATCAAACTCGTGTTGATCCAAAACGGAACCTAGTCCTTTCCGAGAAGAAATAACACCATTTTTATCGGCCTGACTCAATCCCGTTGACGTGTTTCGACCTGTTTTGGTTTTTTCTTCCTTTGAATATCAAAACCACTTCCTAAATCACTTAAAACTCGGTTCTCCAATCATCCAGATAAGTTTCACACGCAAAGAAAATTTCCCGCCAAAATTGAATTTAAACAGAGAAGAAGGTGTTGTCCCCTTAACAGGTTCAGGTGTGCCGATAGCAATTTGGCTGCCCCTTAATAATTTAGTCACCCCTTATCCAAAATAGGGGCCCGAATAGCAGGTGCCCTCCGGAGATGCATTTAGCAACTTTTCGAGCCGAATTTCTCCGCACAAGTGTATTTCTCCATAAACACCTGCAAAGACATAAAAAGCCATAATAAATACAAAATCGAGCACTAACAATATATACAATTGAGGTTATATCTGACACAAAAATGTGTTTATCACGGCGTGACCGGCCGTCCGGTGGGCCCGGTCCCATAGGCGCCACTTTATTATTTTAATAATATTTTCTCTCTCCTATTCTGTGTAGGATTCCTCATTTGTCCATATTTTCGAATGCTCATTCGTGCATCATTGTCGAGTACACTTGCACCATTTTATGGGGCTTACTCAGTGATAGTCCAGATGCCTGATTGTTGAGTATTTATTACTAATTCATGAAATTTAGTGGAGAATGATTCATGAAACTGAGTAATAAAAGTGAGTAGTTGTTTATTATCAGTCCATAGGATCATCCGTGGATTCGACCATGAATTCAGAATAATAAAACGAGTATTACCATTCCATGGGATCGTGGATTCGACCACAGAATCGGAGTAATGAAACTATCTATTACCATTCCATGAGATCATCCGTGGATTCGATCATGAAATCAGAGTAATAAGATTATCTATTACCATTCCATGAGATCAGCCGTGGATTCGATCATGAAATCGGAGTAATGAGATAAAATAGATTATCTTCTAGGAATTCAGTGGTGAATGTCATGGTAGAATTAATCTATTGTAGAAGGATATTATCCAGTTAAAGCGTCATACCCGTTCTGAAAGGTGCATAGTCAGGAAACAGCGAGTGTTGCCGAAGTCCTGAAGGCGTTAATGCTCTCAATCTTACGGAGAACCACCTGGATCTATACACGGTCTCTCTACATAGTCAGGGAACAGTGAGTGTCACCGATGTCCTGAAGGCGTTATTGCTCTCAATCTTGCGGAGAACCGCCCAATCGTTCTTCTATGTAGAGGAAAGTCTCTCTATGTAGTCAGGGAAGAACGAGTGTCGCCGACGTCCTGAAGGAATTTTTCCCTCTCAATAAACAATTATGTATGGAGGACCGCCCAACTTCTACATAGAGAGGCACAATGAAACGCGTAGCATCGAACGCTCAGCAAGTGGGAGGCCTTTCGAGAATCATATTCATCGTGGCTCTCAAAGGTACTCAATCAGAGATCGTGAAACGGTTCACGGATCGTAAAACACGAATCGTCACATGCATTCCTGAAGCCGGGTCAGAAACATTATCATGATTTTACGATTTTAGCCCTTGCTGAAAATCCACCATCAACATTAAGCCCCCTGCTTAGTGAGGGACAGTCATGTTCCGCAATAAGCATTTGATGGTGATTTTCCAGTTAAACGAGATAAGCAGTCGGACTTAGTCGTACAAAGGCGTTTTCAGAATCCCAGATTTGCTCCAATGATGTCATGCACGAGCAAGCCATAGGTAAGGACGCTGACGTGTGATAGAACGTCGTCCCGTGGTCACGGAGAAACGAAGCACCGCTGATTTGGATAATCAGTCGTTCAGTTTTGGTCGGTTCAACGGGCCCAGCCCAAAAAGAAAATCCATGTTTTATTAAGTTTTTGGAAATAAAATAGATATAAAAGGGAAGAGACCCTAAAAGAATTATTTTTTTTAATTTGTGAGATTTCACAAAATGGAATAAACTCTCGTTTCAAAGGTGGATGCTCGTACGAGAGAAAAAGTTTTTTTTTTAATAGACGTGCGTCTGTTAGTAATAAAAATTTTGTTTATGAGCTTTCATGAAAATTTTATTTTCGATATGTGAGCTTTCATAATTTTTTTGAAAATATGCTCGTTTCAAAGACGGACGCTTGCGCGAGGGAGCAATATATATATATATATATATATATATATATATATATATATATATTTTCAAATTTACGTGAGTTTCAAGTTAAAATATATTTTTTTTAAAACAATGTTTTGATTTTGAACAACCGTTGAAAGTAGACAATTATACATGGTGAAATAATATCTGTATGTGAGTTTTCACAATTGTAGAATGGACGTCTGTCCAATTTTTGAAAAATCAGTGAATGTTCACACAGTAAAAATTTATGTAAAATCAAATTTTGATTTTCAGCAATTGTTAGAGGTAAACAATTTCTGATTAAATGTTGTTTGTAGGGATTTTGTGATCTGATAGTGTATGCACAAAACCAATGAGTGTTCACTAGGTGGGAGTAGCTCACACGGTGAAAATTTTGTGGGTTGCCCACATGAAAATCAAGTTATGATTTTGAATAAAAATTTTGCTCGTGTTTGTAGGTTCGAGGAGACGAGCAAAGTTTGAAGTATTAACTCTTGTATCACAATCACTATTGTTAGTGGAATCGTAAACATGTAAGAGTTGAAAGTTACCACTTTTGTAAACGTTGTTGTGAGCACCTTTATTCCATGATTCATTGTTTTGTTGAATCTTGCACTTTGTATGAACGATGTGCTGAAGTAGAAATGTTATGCTTCTGTCACTGCCAATTTGAAAGAATCACTGACTTCCATGATGACACTTCCAAAGATGGTGTTTCCAGAGATGACATCTCTACGGATGCAACTTTAAGAAATGGTACTTGTGGGACCTCTGAGTGATGGTGAGAGATCCTTCATACTGAGTTGTACTCCTGGTTATTTCATTAACTTTATCACAGGATGATCGTGTAGTAAGATCCCGGATCAATGTAGACTTCACGGAAATGGAAGAAAGTCTTCGGGGCGGAGAGCCCGGAAGTACGGACTACAGGATGTTAACAAATGACGTGCAGTCCCCAGCCATTTCTTTGGTGGGCTGTTAGAGCTCCTTGTGTCATGACTTTTCCCTGCCCGTGCAATTAGGATCGCGAGACCAAGGGTTGCTATTTCTTTTTAGAATTTTTCTCCATCAAGCCTTGACGGTCTTCAATTCTCTGCTGCTAAAAAACATTCCTTGAATCGAGCGTTGAAGAAGAAGTTGATGTAAGTACCTCTTCGTATAATCGTTCATAGCACTCCTTGAATGAAATATTAATAATTGTTGCTGATGTATCCAAGAGGAGATTTCGTGGATGAACAAAGTATTGACAATGCTCATCCTTCCTTGGAAAATGGTGAGACGGAGAATTCTCAAAATCCAGGACCGAATGAAGGAAATAATGCTACTAATGGTGATTCCGGCAATATTGATCCTCCGAACGGCTTAGAGACCCATCAAGTAAATATTCCCCTGTACTTTCTAAATAGAAGTATGAAATTGATGATTTGGGTATGAATAAATGAGAACCCACATGAACGAATGAGAAATTTTTCCGAAATACGTCGCCAGAAAAATCCAGACTTCCGTCTTTCAGTAAAAACGCTGTAAATCTTCGTCCGATGTCGGAGTTTCACGATTTACCCATGTTTTTTCATGCCCAGGAAATTTCCAATATTTTCAAAGAAGATTTTTGAGTTTTGAGCATGTTTAGGGACCGAAATAGGCAAAACAGTAAACTTCCAGGAGACTTCCAAAAAATTTTCAACTGGCATGTAGTCCAATGTTTTGGCCACATCTTTTTGCTCGTTTATCCAATTATTTTGAATTTTGGATATGTTGTAGAGGACATCCATATGAAGAGAATGGTATATGACCCATCCCTAGATTATTCACCAATTTCTCCCAGCTTGCTGCTTTGTGCGGAACAGTGTAAAATCATCTCAGACGAGCTTGTTGTAAAACACTCATGTTGTGTCTTTAGACCATTCACTTGTGTCTTGAACGGTTGGTGAAGGATTTTAATGTCATTGATTCATTTGATATAAGGACCCCTTTATTGATACATGAGCATGGTGCTTGCAGTGCCATCTTGTTTCTGTCAGTCATAGAAACATCACTTCTGAAACCCTGGTCATGGGACCATAACTGAGATTACTCTCAAGAGGGGATGATTTAATGACCATGGTTTCATGTCCCGGTGGTAGCATTCCTTTGACGATGAATGATTAGTACTGAAGAGTCCGGCATCACGAGTCTCGGACTGTGAAATTGATCATCATGATCAGTGGACCGTCAGTCCCCAGTATTTTGTTGAATCTCTCCCTTTCGTTTTCCCTTCTTCTGGAAAGACCTAGATAGAGGACTTGGGTAGAAAAATTGATGTAAAGACCTAGGTGGTCTAAGTTGGAGGTACCTTGATGAAGGACTTAGTGGAATGACCTGGTGGACATTGATCGACTGTAAAGGTTATGAATCCCGTCCAAGAATTACTACTTGCCTGTTGTATGCTCTGAAAGCTGCAGGAACCTCATACGACGTCGTAATTCGATGCTTGACCCCAACTTTTGAAGCTAAGGACTGATTTATCACATGAGAAAAGAATCACTCAATTTGGAGTTGTAGAGGTCGGCCAACGAAGCGTGCACATTTGTAATTTGTAATCCCGTACAAATTTTTCAGATTTCGTAGACCTGACGGTAAAGGCCATATCTTTCAGCTCATATGTCCGATTGATGCTCCCTTTTGGTATGTTGTAGAAGAGACATATACGAACATATTTTGTTGAGGAAGTATTGTCCCATTCCTCACCCATTGGTACGTTTTTGTAAACCCATGGCCTGAAGTGTGTTGTATCTCATTTGTAGAGGCGATGAGAACATCTTGTAGAAGACTTTGGATTGTGCCCGCCCGCCATGTAAGCTTTGAGAAGACTTTCATGTTAACATGTTTTCATGTCTACACTTCTTTATATGAATCATTAGTGCTTGGAGAAGTATGATCCATCGAGTAACACTTCCAGACTTAGGATGTAAAGAACGGACAGTTGATGAAGCAGGATGTTGCTCATAAGACCGTAGATGCTGAGATCACGACTGATTACGCTCTAGAGACTCTTGTTGATGCAGAGACCATGGATTGAATTTCTCTAGAGATCATTATTGATGCTGATACTATGGCTGAAGTTGCTCAAGAGGCCGAAAAAGATAGAACCATGATTATCGACATAGTCTTTGATCCTCCATCTGACGAGCCTTTATATTCGCGAACTAATTGTTGAGTTGAGTTTACTTTGAACTGGATTTGTCAGTGAATCAGTCATAGCAGCATCGGTCTTCATTCTGGATGTGATTGGTGAAGAGAAGAAGTTCCTCAATCGTGCAGGGATTTGTGCCATCCATGGATAAATAATGTTGCATTTGCTTAAGAAGTCTTATCGTGGGATAGTGAAGACTTATGTGGTTACACTTTGATCGTGTTGGTGGTGAATCAGTGTCATCATCGAGATATTTGTGTTGAATCTAGAGGCGCCATTATCGAAGGTGTACTCTTTAATTGGGAGTACAATTTGAAGACTTCTTAGATGCTTGAGCGTTGAAGAGTTGAAGCTTCGAATGTCTTAGGCTTGATCGTCTCGGCCCCGAGTATCTTTTGTTGATTCAGCATTCCTTTCGCTGCATAGTAGGATTCAACAGTTGTGCAAACATCAGAGCTTTATGATTTTGTGGCACACATGGACACTCCTGCAAGGATATGTAGAAATGCCCAAATTTTTCTTTGCCATGCTTGAACATCATCTTAGTAATGAATGTCTCAGTGAGATGCTCGATTCGGAGAAATATCAGATTCAACCACTTGGTAAAATATTGCTGAAGTGAGATTACCCACTTATAGCGTCTTGCAATAGCAGAGATACTAGCAGAATTGAGTCCCCATGCTAGAATAACATGTGAGGAAATAAATGACATAGACATGGGAGGAATGAGACTTGCCTGAGTGCAGGACCTTTTGACGAATGTCTATGTATCTTTTGCAGGTTCTTGTTTCAACCTCGTCAAAGTTCTAAATTCCTCCAAGTACTCTGATGATGGAATGTCCGCCAAATCTTCTGGATCAGAACTTTCTTCGTTGGAGAGATGTGCAACCAAATACGCTTTGTCAGTAGTCATCTTCTCGGCATGAATCCACGTCCGTCCGAGAATCATGTCGTATCCGGGATCTTCCCTGATTATGTGAAACTTGGTTTCCGTCTAGGTTGAGCCAACTTTCATTTTGAGAGTAATGAAACCGTATGATCTCCGAGCGTTCCTTCATGGTCTCTGATTGAGATGGGAGCATGAGTATCTTCTTGTCAAGTTATGCATGCGACTCTGAGGGATTTCAGTAGAATAATATTGATGGCGGTGTCAGCATCGATCAACATTCTTCCAAATTCATTTTCTCTGAGACGGACTGTGGTAAGCAGTCCCCAGTAGTGCATCTCATTGTCTGTGGATGAAGGTTCAAGGAGTATTTCCGGGATGGATAGACGTCTGACATAATGTAATTCGGTGTTGTGAACATGTCTTTCCTTTGTGCCTTAGACAGATAGAGAAATTCACAGATATGCTCAATCAATAATTGAAGTACTTCTTTGACTGTTGTTCAGAGAGTGTAAAGGTTGTGATTGGAAGAGGATTCTTGTGTACTCCTTCAGTCCCTGGTTGTAGCTATTGTGGATAACCTTATCCTTGAAGATGTACTTCAAAATATTGCAGTTACTTGTTGGATGATTGATGAATCTATGAAGGTGACAGTACATGGGATTCTCCATTTTTTTTTTCAGTTGGCTCTCTCTAATGAACAACAATTTGATTGCATCATCTTGAACCCAGACTTCCAGTAACTCGATCACTTCTTCATTGGGAAGAGGGAAGTTTGAGTCCCTGTTTGATCATTTCCCTGTTCGTTAATGCCGGGTCGAGGTTTGTGCAAGATTGTTTATCCTTTCTTTGCGCTTTCGGAGGAGCTTGGGATGTTGGAGAAACGTTCTTATGTGGCTGCGCTTCGGGTTTTCTCTTGCCCCTTCAGAAACATTCATGGAAGGTTGGATATTATACTGCTTGTTGATCAAGCGCCTAACACTACCTCAAGTTTCTCGCGGTTCCTCGACTTATGTAGTTTTTGTTCTTTCCAATAAGGCCAGAGCAGTAGTTGCTGATCACTTGGCTGCTTCATGAAGCTCCGAGAAAGTCTGGAACCGGAGATTTTCTAACAAGGGTCTGTAGACCGGGACCATTCCGTTGATGCACAAGTCCACCAATTATTGTTCAGTGACAATATCGGCATGACAATCCAAAGCTTGAACTCTGAATCTCTTCACATATTCGTTAGGATGTTCAATGTTCTTCTGATCCATTCTTCCAGGTGTATGCTCGGCCTATCAGCAATTTCGAGAACTCCTTCAGACGAACAACATGGTTGTGTTCGTGCTCACCTAGTGCTTCCAGGAATCGAGAAACATGTTCTCGAGCGTTCCCCGTTTCGTTATACAGTGTGAACGTTGGATATGTGAATCCCTTTAAGAGAGGAATTCGTTGTGTAGTAGCAGGATATGGAGGTTGATGACGATGAACCGATGGTGTCTTGTCTTTTCCCTGATCCTCCATAAAGCGTTACAGGTCTTCACGGGCGATGAAGCCTGCAGGTTCCTTTGTTGGTGAGTTATCTGCAGCCTTGTGGACTGCATCATCATCTACTACATGGATCGGAGTGACTTCAGGATTAGCAGTCGAGGATGTCCCTTTGGCCTTTCCCTTCTCTTGAGTTTTCTCTGACATCTTGTCAGAAAGAGTTTTGAGATAATTGTACAGCTCTTTCTGTGTTGCATCCATGTCAATCTGATTTTTGGCGAGAGTCTCTAGCACCTTCATAAGATTAGCTATGGTAGGCGGATTTTCTCTGATTTCCTCGGGAGACCGGCCGAAGAGTGTATGGTTGCCGATGTTGGTTTAAGGAGGAGTGGTATCAAAAACACCGGTGTTGGAAGCATGAGTAGTTTCTGGAATGTCACCGTTGTTGCTAGTGCTAGTGTTGTTTGTGTTAAGATTTGTAACTGAACCTGACCTAAGATCAACCATTTTATGAAAGTTGAGATTGCAACCGAGAGACTAATCTCCCACTATGGTCGCCAATCTATAGATGGTAAAAAACGATTTGCTGGTATTTAGGGAAGTGAAGAGTCGAGCGTGCGGATGAGACTCCTCAACCGAGCAAACTTATGAACCTCACACAGATGCACTGCAAAGGGAGTGCTTAGATTCGAGAGATCAATCTGTAGGACTCAGAGATGGGTTGATCTGTAGGAGGGAAGCTGAGAATTGTGTGGGATCAATGATGATCAAGGATTGTGGATGTGTTGAAGGTTTCTGCAAATTTTCTGTGAACTGTTGAGTTCGAATAAGTTCTGGTTGATTGATGGAATTTCTGAGAGTGATTGTTCGAAAAATTGTCCCCCCTCAATCGTGGATCCAGAGACTTATTTATATTATCAAAATAGCGAACACATTGATCCCAGTAAGTGTGACGGTTTCATGATTGGAAGAGTGGGAAAGTGGGAGATTGTGGTAAAACCAATTCTGTGTCGTGTGGAGACTTGGTTGATCATCCACCCACTACTTTGCTAACTCCTTCAACCGTTGAACGACTTACTCACATTTCTCATTGTGGATGAATCCACGTGCCGTAGGCCGCCAGACCAAAACCCTAATTGTTATCCCCCATGTGACGTGATTGATATCTCACGAATCTTGGTGTCTGCATGACAGACGTGTGTTTAATTAGTCAGACTGTTTAGACAATGAGTCTAGGTTTTGTTGAATTGAACATGAGTGACGAATGCTCATGGGTTCATGGATCGAACATGTCTATTTAGACGTATAGTTCTTTGAATGATGTTGACATTGCGCGTATTAGCAAATATGGTAAATTCGACGACTAAGCATCGATTACTGAATATCGATAGTTGGATCAATATTCAAGCAACTGAGCAAGTATTGCTCAATTCGACAAATCACTGAATATTGATAGTTGGATCAATATTCGAGCAACTGAGCAAGTATTGCTCAATTCGACGAATTACTGAATATTGATAATTGGATCAATATTCGAGCAACTGAGCAAGTATTGCTCAATTCGACGAATTATTTATTGGTGACGTGAACCAAAATATTAAACAAAATATTGGTAGACTACCGAATATTATATAATTAATCCAGATGTTGATTGATGGATCAACATAAATTTATTAGTGTTTGAACTTGCTCAGGATGATGATTTGTGAAGCGTTTGTTCGAAACCCTAATTTTTAATCAATTGTTCGTTAATTGATGAATTGCTGAAAATAGGTCACTGAGTGAGTGAGAGAGGGACCGACGACATGGAATTATGGATGTCCATGTGATTCTCCAGTGCCCGACTGGGCGTGCACCAGAGTCCTTTGTTGACTAGTTGGTGAAAGAATGATGATTAAATGCCGGTTTCATCATTTATTTAAAATAGTGCTCGTCTGAGCATTAGGTAATAAAACCTAATTTATGGAGAAGGGAGGGACCAACCAAGAGGGTATGAAACCGGCCCTTGGTGGTCGTGGGACCAGTTGATGGTCGTTTGAGCAAATTCCAAGTTGGTTGGAAAGAGTCTGGACCCAATATGAACAATTGCGCAAATTAGGTCAAAATTGTGAAAACGTGTGGGACCGGCTCATTGCAAGCCTTAGAGCCTCCCTTGGTTGGTCAAAGGAGCATGCCCATGTCACCATAATGTATGTGTCTCAGTCCTGAGAGCTTCGGTATTTTCTGATGTGCGTTTGAGCAATAAATTGAATTTTCAGAAGAGTTCGGTCTTTGACTGAAATCCTTGATTTTGCTCGAATGAGCAAGTAGAACTTTTGCTCGTTTGATCAAAATTTGGAAAATATTAAAATAGTGATATTTTAATATTTGGCGTGAGTAGCCTAGTCGGTCATGTGGCCATTTGGGTTTTTGGCATTTCATGGTTTGAGCAATATTTGAGAAAATATGAAGAAACCATGATTTTTTGCTCAAACGGAGGAGTTTCATGAGATGAGGGAAATAATAATTATGAAAGACTAGGGATTGCAAGGTGTGAGACCGGACACGGCTAGGGCATGGCCGGCCGGCTAGGTAGCCCGGTCCCGCAGCACCTTTCCCTATTTTTATTATTTCTCATGAAACCGTGAAAATATGGAGAAACCATGAGTTTTGCTCAAACAAGGAAAATTGCTAGAATGAAGGAGTTTTCATGAGTTCATGAAAAAAATAGAATAATTAAAATAAAGGGAAAAGGGCATGGGGGACCGGCCACGGCGGCGTGATCGGCCGGCCGGTGGGCCCGGTCCCATAGGCGCCACTTTATTATTTTAATAATATTTTCTCTCTCCTATTCAGTGTAGGATTCCTCATTTGTCCATATTTTCGAATGTTCTTTCGTGCATTTGGGTGCTCGTTCGTCCATCATTGTCGAGTACACTTGCACCATTTTATGAGGCTTACTCAGTGATAGTCCAGATGCCCGATTGTTGAGTATTTACTAATTCATGAAATTCAGTAGAGAATGATTCATGAAACTGAGTAATAAAAGTGAGTAGTTGTTTATTATCAGTCCATACGATCAGCCGTGGATTCGACCATGAATTCGGAATAATAAAACGAGTATTACCATTCCATGGGATCGTGAATTCGACCACAGAATCGGAGTAATGAAACTATATATTACCATTCCATGAGATCAGCCGTGGATTCGATCATGAAATCGGAGTAATGAGATTATCTATTACCATTCCATGAGATCATCCGTGGATTCGATCATGAAATCGGAGTAATGAGATAAAATAGATTATCTTCTAGGAATTCAGTGGTGAATGTCACGGTAGAATTAATCTATTGCAGAAGGGATATTAGCCAGTTAAAGCGTCATACCCGTTCTGAAAGGTGCTTAGTCAGGAAACAACGAGTGTTGCCGAAGTCCTTAAGGCGTTAATACTCTCAATATTACGAAGAACCACCTGGATCTATACACGGTCTCTACATAGTCAGGGAACAGTGAGTGTCACCGACGTCCTGAAGGCGTTATTGCTCTCAATCTTACGGAGAACCGCCCATTCGTTCTTCTATGTAGAGGCAAGTCTCTCTATGTAGTCAGAGAACATCGAGTGTCGCCGACGTCCTGAAGGCGTTTTGCCCTCTCAACAAACAATTATGTATGGAGGACCGCCCAATATTTTTTCTACATAGAGAGGCACAATGAAATGCGTAGCATCGAACGCTCAGCAAGTGGGAGGCCTTTCGAGAATCATATTCATCGTGGCTCTGAGAGGTACTCGATCAGAGATCGTGAAACGGTTCACGGATCGTAAAACACCAATCGTCACATGCGTTCCTGAAGCCGGGTCAGAATCATGCAGTATCATGATTTTACGATTTTAGCCCTTGCTGAAAATCCACCATCAAATCAGATTCTCATCACTACCCATACCCATGATCTTGTTGGCTCAAAATTAGATTCAAATACAACCTCATACCCATGAAAATCAGCACCAGATCCCCTATTTATTTCTCTATGGTGATTGCTTGTGGCCAGATTAAGCATAAGAAAGAAGAAAAAAAAGAGAGAGAGAAAGGGATAAAAAGAAGGTGTAGCACTGCTCTGGTAATGGAGGTGGTAGCTGTGTTATGTGATGTCAAGAAGAGAAATGAGAAAGAGAAGAAGACGTCTGGTGATATTCTTTTAGGGTTTAGGTTAATGTTGAATATAGTATAAGTTAGATACACTGCTAGATTAGATATCAACGGATAATAAAATCCCGGTTCAATCAGTTCGGTTCGGTTCGGTCGGTTTCAAGGTCAAACTGTTGACGAGCCGAAGATCCTACGGTTTTGGATGTTGAAACTGTCACCAACTGTTGGATGAATGATTAGGCTCGGTTTCAGCCCGGTACATTCGGTTTCGGCTCGGTCTGCCGGTTCGTCTTGGTTTCGTTCATCCCTAATACTAACAGACTTCCAGTCTCTTTTATAGTACCCAAAAGCAAAATAACCATTTATTTTAAGGGAGAGTTGAAACATAATTCCATTTCAGGAAAAGTGATATTTTTGTGTTCTCTTTTACCTAAAAATAAGCCAAATTAAAAAAGTGGAGGTATCACTTTTCTCGAAACAGGTGTAGTACTGTTTACTATGTATGCTATAGAAACAATCTTTTTGGGTATTTCAGTGCAAATTTGTGATGGACAAAGAAATAAATCAGTTACAGGTAACCAGACCTTCGTGCTCCCAAATTCCAACAATAAGATAAAATTCTCATTTTGTTACCATGTCGAGAATCATGAATCTGCAGAAGAGGTTTCATTAAGCATAAAATGGACTCGCAAGAATTCCATACATTCGGTCGTCATTATGCAAATGTATGAAGTAAACTAAAGTGCAAGACAGAGAAAATGTACCACATGAAATTTTAATAATTTACAAACATTAAAGAAAAACCAATGGCGAGAGGGCACAAACAAATGCAAACTTTATCATACCTATGTACGCCAACTCTTTCAGGGAAAAAAAAAGGGCTATTTGGTTCAAGGGGTGAATCACGAGAGTCGTTCTCTCCATAATCACTCTCACGGCAACAGAATTATGAGACATAATATGGCACTGGTGTTAGTTTTTTCATGAAAACGAACGAAAAACCAATAGTTCCATTGAATTCAGAACCTCACTAGCACTGACATATGCTTGTATGAGCCTATGTGTTGAACAACTCCGTTAGGCAGAACCTGATAAAGAAGCAATATATGTGTTTTGAAAATACAATAGTTATTATAATTTTGTTCATGAAATACAAATAACTATTATGGATCATGGCTACATGATTTATGAAAAAACTTGCTAATCCAACAATCTAATATAGGCGGATTCCAATTTCAACCTTTAGCCAACACCACAATAAGGGTCTTTATCATACAAAGCTTCTTATTCTTTTCAGTATATAAACGTCTCCCAAAAGTATAAAGCTCATCTTTTAAGAACTAACACACTTTCTAATGACAGAACAAGAGAAATCAATTGTATGTAAGGGGAAATATTTTCAGACCAAATACAACTAACAAATATAAATTGTTTTCTAAAGACCTTACCACATACAAAAATAATAATCACTTTAGAAATCAGTCTATCAATCACTAAGATCGGATCTACTTACTAATACTTCTTTAGGGACTCTACTCGATCATGATTTCTGCTCTACATTAAATATTTTTGGGGTGACTGCATTGAACTAGATAAATTAAACTCAAAACTAGACCTGGCAATTAGGGTCGCGGGTTGGACCTAACCCGGCTTGTTAGTTGATGTAATTTTGAAGTTGTTTGTAAAAAGTGGTAGTAAAGTTCGTTCAACTCGGGATTGTAAAGGTTTGATTTAAGAAAATACTATAAACAAAGAAAATATATATACAAGGTTTGTCACAATTTCGTGAGATACTGAGACTCGGGATTCCACCATAAACTCATTCATGCGATTCATATATTTATTCCAAACAATTATAGCTTAAATAAAATATTGACTCTGTTTCTTTGCCAAGGTAGATTTTTGAAAAGCAACGACTGTAAATCTAAAGCATGGGATATCAAAAGACTTAACCTAAGAATAACCCATAAATTGAAATCACAACCATTCAATAAAACCAATAAAACAATTAATAATCCATGCAAAAAGTCATGAAAGAATTAAATATAATTACCACACGCATGAAATATGGCTTCCTCCGTCATCCCAGTGTTTGGGTTTAGCTCCTCATGTTATTCACGTGCTCAAAATAGGTGTTCATAGCTCAAAAGTGTGAAAAACAAGAGAAAGCTAATAACTCAGGCAGTTTGCAACGCTGAAGAGGCGTTACAAACAGACTGTTACAGAATAAATAAGACTGCCTTTTAAACGATACTTATTTTCTGCAGTAGTTTTGCCACAGTTCTTTGCGACATACTTTGGCTGTCTGTTCTTCGTCTTCTTCTTCTCCTCCACCTGCTGCTGCTGCAACTCTGCAATTCACCTCTGCAGCTTTTCTTTCTCCTCTGTAGCGTACCCCCAACTCTCCACAGGCCCTGTTCGACTTCCAGCACTCTATATATACAACACAAGGTCCGTATAACTCGATTAAATCCGAGTTTTATCTCTTCTTTCCCTTCCCCTCAAGTCTCGGTCCTTCCTTCCTTTTCTGCTCTTCTTTCCGCGTCCTGAAAGTTATCCGAACTTTCCCTACTCTCCGTAGATTATCTAAGGGCTCGATAGAATTAAATATCAGCGTATATCTTCTCAAAACTTCCAATTATAATTCACAGAAGCCGAGTATTTTTTTCATGCCCTGTTTTTAGATATTTCCCCTCAACAAAAAGATTTGATTCCTATTTTTGAACTCCAAAACACGTACACATCTCTGTTGTTATGGTAAGAATTCAATCTTGCTTTAAACTCTTCAGAATCTCCCAAAATATCTCGTAACAAACTCTCAAGTTTTCTTTCCCTGTTTATCGTGAAGCAACAGAATTCTTCCCAATTTTTTACGTTTCCAAACCATGTATCAATCCTGTTTTACCGACACAGGATACACCAAGTCCAAATCCCTTGAAAGTCTCCTTCTAAGTATCTTCTAAATGCTAACAGGGAATATCGCAAACGAATGGAACAATTTCCCGCCAAATCTATTTTTCAAAAGGAGAAGATAAACTCCCCCTATCCAGACCCGGGGTGCGAATAGAAAGTGGCCACCCCTTAGTAATTGAGGTGCCCCTTATCCAAATGAAGGGTCCGAATAGTAAGTTTCTCCCACGAGCACAAAAACCACTTTTCGAGCCAATTTCGCTGCAAAAGCTTATTTCTCTAAAAACACCTACAAAGACATAAAAAGCCAAAATAAGTACAAAATGAGCACTAACAAAATAGATAAATGAGATCAAAATAGACACATAAATGCGTCTATCAAATACCCCCAAACTCATTATTTGCTCGTCCTCGAGAAAATCAAATCTAGAAAATAAAATCCTAACTCACTGTCGCAGGCATCGTCGATTGCATTTAGCGTATGCAATAAGCCTTTAAACCCCTAGGTGGCCCTAGTGGCCGAGTTATAGTCTCGGGAGGGTTTACAAGAGATATACCCACAAAACCTTTACACTCCAGACCCTAGCTATCTACGCAGAACCTTGGAAGGCACTAAAGAATCTCCTTGGTTGGCATACTTATTGACTACAGGAGGAAGTACCCTGATGCGAAATTCCAATTGATGTACACGAGTTTGCACTCAAGCATACTAAAAATTCATATATAAGTCACAAAGCTCGGCTCAGATAGTTTCTGGACATCATAACCGGAGTCAACCAATCACATGGATAGATTAAGAGATGGATATAGAAAAACATAGATGGTTTTGATGTTGACTAAGGTGAACGGTGTTTCTCATATACATCAAGGCCCTTTGCCAAAATAAACCTATCCTAATGGACTGAGATACTGGTCTGACTAATATCAACATAACTGGCATATACAAAAGAACCAGTGGTCAATAATCCTAACTCTAGGTCAACACAACTGGCATATACAAGGGTACCAGTGGTCGACTTTATTCAATTTATTCTGTTTGGTCTAATGGTCTGGTCTCAATTTTTTTTTTCTCTCAATTTTTTTTTTCTTTTTCACCTTTTTTTCTTTTTTTTTTCGGTATCTCAATCACTCTATTTCACCCTAGCAGTGGTAACAACTTGAATCGTGAGCCCCACCTAATCACTTAGACAAACATATTTTAAAGAAAACAAAATAAAAATAGAAGTGAAAAGGATTCAACGAGATATGGCGAAACTACCATGTTTTTTCTTTAATTCTAACACCGAGCTCGTGCTTTTATGAATAGACTCTTTAGATGTTTCCATCTAATCAGATTGGTTCCTCAACTCCTACAACCAAAATGCTTCCATCCACTTAGATTGGTTAGTGCCATCCTTAATAAGCATAAATTTCTAGGCTCTGGAGTTTAACAATGCAACTAAAATGTTTCTCCCATACCCCCAAACTTAAATCTAACATTGTCCTCAATGTTCTAAAGATAAAATTAAAAGCATGAACAAGGAGAAACTGTTACCACTTGAAGTAAAAGCGTTAAGGAAAGATATTACCGTGTCGCATGAATATTGGGTTACCTCCCAAGAAGTGCTAAGTTTAAAGTCTTCAGCCAGACTAAGAAAGGATTAGTCACCTCATAAAATCATAAAGTAATAGCCGAAATATCAGTGGGTCATCAAAACCAGATAGAGCTATCACAAGTAAAAGGAATCTGCAACATGCCAAGAAAATTAATAAATAAAGAACACCCTTGTCTAGTTTCCTGTTTAAGACAACTACATCTAGCTGTGGTTCAGGTTCAGGCTCTATAACTGGGTCCAAATAAAATATTTTCATGGGTTGGATTTCCTCGTAGCTAAGATCCGATTCAGGTATTATATTCTGGAAAAACTCAAGTAAAACCTTAGAAGCACATAATAATAACCTAAATAATTGTGGATCCTTAAAGTCAATCAGATTTGACTCACACATTTGACCACAATGAAAATGGTGGTCAATTTTAGGAAAATGTGTCGATTCTAATCTCCTAAAGTACTTAGGTTTAGTCTCAAAACTTAATAATTGACACATCTGAAACATATACGTTCCCACAATTGGTTGAAATATATTTGTTGGGAAAACAAAATCAATCTTGGTATCATAGCCTGGGTAAACCACATCAACCAGAGGATGGGTTTCTAACAACTGAACTTCTTTCTGGACATTATTAGGTTCTGGAGAACTAGTATGAAGGCAATCTGGCACAATGGTTGAGGCACATATATCAAGTCCCAAGTGAGGGATCTCTACAAGAGCTAAAGGTAAAGCACGGGAGAATGATAATCACCCCCAAACTTAGAGTTTTGGGTGTCTCTAGATAGACTATCTACAATTTCCCTAATTTCTAGCTCATCGGAATCCTGAAAATGGTCAATTGCTTCTTCTAAGTTATAATCGGAAGGTGCATCCTCACTCATCATATTTGAAATCTCTACGAGTTCATCTTCTTTGTCTAAGACTAATGTTTCTAAATCGTTAGACTCTAAAACAATGTTCTCAGAATAAACTCGTTCCTCAAAACTATCATCGGCTTCGTAATCATAAGGAAATACTACATCGTCTAAAACGGTGGTATCTCTAGTCAAATCCTCATCCTTTTGAATAGGTGAATAATTATTAAAATTATTTGAATTTGAACTAGAAATATTATCATTGTAAAGCTCAATTGGAGTAACAAATTCCTGATCACTATGCCTACTTATTTCAAATTCTTCATCAACACTATCCTCATCATAATCATCATTATAATAACATGAAAATGGTTGATCCTCATCTAAATTAGTATTACCAATTTTATCCTTGTCATCTTGATTATGCAAATAACTATCTTCGTTTTCAAGGGTACTATTGGAAACACTATATTGGAAATTAAGACTATCTTGAGCAGTTCTTTCCTGGGCCTCTAACAACATTTTCTGAGTCGACTCACATGACTTCCTGATTTTATCTAGGAAAGAAGGTTCACACGTTGCATTGCTTTCGTCCATAACTAAGTTATTCATCTTAGCTGAACTACGTGTACACTCAAGTAACTTTTGTGTCGACTCAGCTAACTTACGTGCGGACTCTAGTAGAGAGGAATTTTGCTCGTATGACCGGTGGGAGTATGGATAGTAATTGGGCTCACCATGGTATGGACCATAACCTTCAAAAGGCTGATGTTCCCAACCACTATTCACATTATGGTCAAAGTAGTAACGTCCATTTTAAAACTCAGTCGGATATTCGTTGTATTGGCTATTGTAATACCAGTTCGACATTCTATTGCGAGGGGTGTGAGTTGTCACACAAAATTAAAACCCACCGACGGGGATTCGTGGGTGGATAGAGTCTTACCTCCGTACCCAGACGGGCGATGAACCGTTGAAGTCGACTCAGGCCACCGACTCCTATGTCAGTGTACGAACCCGAGGGGCCGAGACAGTATCGTAACTGTCGTCCTTCCCTGCAAATAATTTATATTTAATTTTTAACCCTTCCTTAGGGTTTTAAAAATAATGTCCAAGTCCAAAAGAAAAATAAAGTCTAAAAAGTGTCCAAAAATAAAAAGGAAAATTACAAAAATACAACCCTATTTACAGTTTCTAAAAATAAAACAAAATAACTATATACAAAATCTTGTTCTTCACTCCTTTTGAATTCCCCTTTTCTTTCCCTCTCTGGAAGATGCTTTCATTTTATAGCACTTTTTCTTTCCTTGTAGCTTCGCTCCAAATCTGAAAATAATCGAAAAATACCAAAGGCGTAAAAGAGAACAAAAAATATAGAAATAGAAATAACTCTAAAACCTAAAACCTAAATACAAGTCCGCGTCGGCGGCGCCAAAAATTGATGTAATTTTGAAGTTGTTTGTAAAAAGTGGTAGTAAAGTTCGTTCAACTCGGGCTTGTAAAGGTTTGATTTAAGAAAATACTAAAAACAAAGAAAATACATATACAAGGTTTGTCACAATTTCGTGAGATACTGAGACTCGGGATTCCACCATAAACTCAATCATGCGATTCATATATTTATTCCAAACAATTATAGCTCAAATAAAATATTGACTCTGTTTCTTTGCCAAGGTAGATTTTTGAAAAGCAACGACTTTATATCTAAAGCATGGGATATCAAAAGACTTAACCTAAGTATAACCCATCAATTGAAATCACAACCATTCAATAAAAACCATAAAACAATTAATAATCCATGCAAAAAGTCATGAAAAAATTAAATATAATTACCACACGCATGAAATATGGCTTCCTCCGTCATCCCAGTGTTTGGGTTTAGCTCCTCATGTTATTCACGTGCTCAAAATAGGTGTTCATAGCTCAAAAGTGTAAAAAACAAGAGAAACCTAATAACTCGGGCGGTTTTGCAACGTCGAAGAGGCGTTACAAACAGATCACATTCTGAGAATAAATAAGACTGCCTTTTAACCTATACTTATTTTCTGCAGTAGTTTTGCCACAGTTCTTTGCGACAGACTTTGGCTGTCTGTTCTTCGTCTTCTTCTTCTCCTCCACTGCGCCGCTGCCGCAACTCGCAATTCACCTCTGCAGCTTTTCTTTCTCCTCTCGTAGCGTACCCCCAACTCTCCCACGGCACCGTTCGACTTCCAGCACTCTGTATATACAACACAAGGTCCGTATAACTCGATTAAATCCGAGTTTTATCTCTTCTTTCCCTTCCCCTCAAGTCTCGGTCCTTCCTTCCTTTTCTGCTCTTCTTTCCGTGTCTTGCAAGTTATCCGAACTTTCCCTACTCTACGTAGATTATCTAAGGGCTCGATAGAATTAAATATCATCGTATATCTTCTCAAAACTTCCAATTATAATTCACAGAAGCCGAGTATTTTTTTCATGCCCTGTTTTTAGATATTTCCCCTCAACAAAAAGATTTGATTCCTATTTTTGAACTCCAAAACATGTACACATCTCTGTTGTTATGGTAAGAATTCAATCTTGCTTTATACTCTTCAGAATCTCCCAAAATATCTCGTAACAAACTCTCAAGTTTTCTTTCCCTGTTTATCGTGAAGCAACAGAATTCTTCCCAATTTTTTACGTTTCCAAACCATGTATCAATCCTGTTTTACCGACACAGGATACACCAAGTCCAAATCCCTTGAAAATCTCCTTCTAAGTATCTTCTACATGCTAACAGGGAATATCGCAAACGAATGGAACAATTTCCCGCCAAATCTATTTTTCAAAAGGAGAAGATAAACTCCCCCTATCCAGACCCAGGGTGCGAATAGCAAGTGGCCACCCCTTAGTAATTGAGGTGCCCCTTATCCAAATGAGGGGTCCGAATAGTAAGTTTCTCCCACGAGCTAAAAACACCTACAAAGACATAAAAAGCCAAAATAAGTACAAAATGAGCACTAACAAAATAGATAAATGAGATCAAAATAGACACATAAATGCGTCTATCATTAGTTAGTAGGGCCGGGCTAGAGTTGAGGTTTTAGGACCCGTTGGTAAGTAAGGTTGACCCGTCTAACCCGCGGGTTGATCCGTCTAACCCGCGGGTTAACCCGCTGATGCGTGTCGTAGGTGCAATCAAATTAATTCAATATTTCCACTCAATTAAAAATAATATAATGGAAGTCAAGTTCGTTCCCACGAGGAGCAAGAGATCTTAGTTGTAAAAGTTGTCACGAAAGGGGTGTAAAAAGCAAAATAAAAATAAATAAAGCAATTAAAATCGAAAGTTGAAAGATGAAAGCAATAAGAGAGAGAATATCAAGGAATCCTTCTTCGTTACGAAACAATGATTAAAGTTATGTTCTTTTCTACTTGTTATTAGTCATGATTATCACCAACCGTAGGATAGCGAGGTCCGCTTAGCTAGCCCCAAAATCCCTAATTTCACTGAGTAACAGGTCCGCTTAGTTATCAGATTCTATTCAAAAGAACCACCTTGAGGTCCGCTTACAAGATGTAATTCCCAGAATGCATTAAGATTTATGAATTTAGGTTTAGTACTAGTAGTTAAACTCGGTTCGCTTGGTTCACTTTCTAGCGTTGTTTCTACACACAATTGCTCCACGGAATCCCTCCGCAAGGTCTTGTGTTTTCTACTTGTGTAAAGTGTCGAGAACGATTACGTATTCCCTAACTTATACTAGATATAGATCAATTAACAAATCAATTTAGCGTGCACTCCAAACAATCTATCAATCAATCATGAATGTCTTTAAGATCACTCCTATTAGTAAAAACAATCGATAATCATGTGAAAAATCTCAAGATAGATTTGAAAACAAAAACTCAAATCATGTTAAGAACTAGGAATTCATCCTCAATCAATAAGAAAATTAGCTACTCATGTTTTTGAAATTCACACAAATAATAATAATTAAAAGAAGAATTTTCAAATTCACACAAGTAATTAAAAAGAAAAATCTTAGAAAAGCAAGCAAAAACACAAGTGTTGTGTGTGTAGAGAGGTGTATAGAAGTTGTAGAAAACTTCTCTATTTATAGGTTTCAATATTCTCCAAATCTTCTAAGGAATAGAATCCTTTTCCTTTTGCAACTCAATTTCCAAATCCAAGCTTTTCTCAACTCTTCCACCTTCTCTTTCCAAATTTGAGTCCAATTCTCCATCCAATTCCTAGCCCAAGTCTTCACACCCATGAGAGAAGTCCATAGAAAATTCTGGAATTTTTTGTCGCCGGAAAACTAGGATTGTGGCCGAAATCCGGCCGGAATTGTCACCGCCGGCCGCCTGAAAGTCGTCGTCGGTGATAGAATATTCCGTCCAAGATTCTGTTATACTTAACTGTTGACTAACGGTCGTTAACTGTTGACCGGGTCAAAGTCTAAGTCACTGAGTTAGCCATCTAACTCAACTGAGTCGTGGCCGATCGGGTCACTAGGCCAAAGTTGCACAAGCCATCTTGTTGCGGCACCATCCTTATGCATCACAATTTGCATTGCCATCCATGATGGCCCCGCACAACCATAACTCCCAAAGACACCAATAGTGCATATGTAGCTTAACTGCAACTGCAGTTCTTGCAAAATCCTTCACTGCTGCCTCATACCACCACCATACTATTGTAGTAGCAGGTTTTCCCACACTACACCCCTCACTATATTTCGATTAATTAGTCCATTGAAAGTTGCATAATTGAGAATGTTTATTGATTAATTTCATGGGTTCTACACAAGAGAAGTAGAATTACACTTAGCAAATAAAACACTCTTAAACTTTCTCTCTCCTAATGACTTGCCTAACAATTCTAAGAAGATCCCCCTTTACAATGAGACTCACTCGACCCTTTATATAGGGTAATACATAGTGGATGACACTAAGCTATCCTTTATTTTCGGGAATGTCTCGCGAAGTGTCGCAGATGTACAACTATTCAATCTCGCGACACTTCTTAACCCTCGCCAGTTCCATGTCTTTCAGTTGTTTTTGTGTGTCGTTTCTCATTGCGTCGTTCATTTTAGTTCCTGCGACTCCCTCGCGGTACTGTCGTTTATTGATCTCGCGAGCCCTATGCATTGCGATATTATGATCCTACATCTTGCCTCTTTTTCCTTGAATATTGCTTGAAGAGCGATCTTGAAGGAAAAATCTGTTGTTGTAGTGATCTTTGGTTTTCGTTGATGAGGGAATGAGCGAGAAGAACTTTTGTTCTTGAAAAGTACGTACTTGCCTCTATTCTTTTGCGAAGTGCCGAAGCTCCTATATTCGAAGTGTCATTTCTTGCCTCATGTGTTACAGAGAATAATCGAATTCGCAATCTCTTCTCGCTTATTAGGAAATATGCTGTATATTTGAATTCTGCTAAAGTTCTTTTCGTCAAGCTTCCTTGGATTTGGGTAGTGACCGTTTACACGTGTCTATATTTACCTCTTTTACCCTGCATTTAATGTTATCCGGCCATAATGTTTTTCTCATCTATTTATAGGAGCACCCCCCGTGAAGAATTTTCCTTTCCTTTTTCATCTTCTTCATCGTCTGCAAGTGTTCTTCTTCTTCATCGCTCTGCAAGTGTTTGCGTATTGCTGTTTCTTACCGTCTTCTTCACCACTTTAGCTATTCTCTACCAGTTGTTACTCTCATGACGTCCGTGTTTGTTAATTTTGCCATATCCGGGCTGATTTTGTTGTTGATCGATTTGAGATTAACCTTCTTTGTTGAAATCACATTGGTATGATTAACTTTGTAGTTCTTTTTCTCGCCATTGTTGTTTAGCAAGAACCAACCCGTAACTAGATTTATCGTGAAGGACCCTCTTCTTTCTTTGGGCTCGCCATCGAAATCTACTTCGCAACAAGAACCCCTCGCACAACCAAAGTCCACTTCGCGAGTAAAATCTATGACTTCAAAAAGACAGTCCGCGAGCGACAAGGTATTCAAGAAACATTTATTTTTTATCAACAATACATTGTTGCCTCTGCTTTTTATTTAATTTATCATTCGCAGGATGATAAAACTACTGGCCATGTTCCCAAAAAGCCTCGCTACTCCAAACCTGTTACTCCCAACGTTCCATTTCCTTCATTCACATCTTCATCTCCTTCGCGAAATCTTCGCAAGATAACTTTGTGCCCCCTTCCTCGGTACTACTACCAATGACAATATTTCTATGCCTCAACTCCTCATAGATCAAGTTCCTTATAACTGTCCTCCTACCAACGATGTTATACCACCCACTGCTATCAATGTCCCTACTATTTCTCCAATCACTTCTCTCCCTGAAACTTCCTCTCCTCATGAGGTTCTTTCGCAAAAGGATGATTCATCTTTTTTGGTAGAGCAAATTCCTCTAACGGCGGAAAATTTGGAGGGTATAGATGTGGCCTTTAAGGTTCTTTCAGGTCTCGTGAATGATGCCAAGAGGAATTCCGCTGATCCTATCAAATCCAACGTCTCTGCGAGATTTTAAGTAAGCACCTTGGTCCTGATAAGGTCTCGCAAGCATCTTTGGTTCAAGAAATTAGTAAGCTGAAGGATGATCTCCAGGTTATGACCGCGAAGTGCAATAGTCTCCACCTTGATCGTGATAACCTTCGCAAGAAGAATGAAGAATTAAAAGGTATGCTCTCGCCGTCCCCCCATTTTTTTTTTTTTTTTTTTTTACAACTCAAATCCTTGCTCGTCTTCGAAGTATTAAACCAGAAACGAATAATGGAGATATATCGACTGAGTCTATCATTGAAGAAGTTCGAGTTGAAAGAGATTCTTGGATGGAGCAAAGATAATCTCTTAGATAGTCTTCATACCTATGCAAATCGATCAAATAAATAACTTGTCGAAAGAGAATTTTGATTTATCGCAAAAGCAAGACTCATTAAGTAATGACTTATCTCGCCTCTCTTATACTTTGACTAAAACTAATTTGGAGTTGGAAACTTTATCAGATGAGAATCAAACTCTTTCTCAAGAGAAACGTTCTCTGTTGAATAAGATGGCGAGCTACTCGCAGAAGATACCGCTTGTCAAAAGTTATGTGAAGAACGCGAACAAGCTAAACATATTTTGAAACACCAACTGGAAGAAATTACTGCCGAGAGAGATAAACTTATTCAAGGCAGAATAACTTTGAGTGTAAAAGCGAAGCAATTCCAAGAACAATGTGTCAACTTAGAAAAATCCAACTCTACTTTGGCGACCGAAAATTCCATACTTGTTTCTAATGAAAAGAATTTGCGATCTCGATTGAAAGGCTTAGTTGGAGATTCATTTGATGATGTCATGAACCGTTTGGGGAATAATTTCGCAGCTTTAATCCAACATCTTACTTCTCAAAAGGAAGGTAGTCAAATTATTTGACTATCTTAATTTATGTATTTATTCCATGAACGGTTTATTACCCCGTAAATGCCAACAATGTTCGATAAGAGTTTTCTGATCTTGTGTATTTGTTATGCAGATTCTGAGAAAAAGCTTCGTTCCACTATCTCCACCCTCAGGTCTGATTATTCTAAAATTCGCAAGGAGAATGGACTACTCTCCGCGCATCTTGCTCGTTCTCGCGACCGTGCAGAGCGAAGATTTGATTATATGTCTTATTGTAAGGACATTGATAGTAAGAATCAACAAAAGGCATTGCTTCGCCAATTCCCTCTAAAAGCGGAGGTTCTTTTGAATAACATTTTGCTGTCGAAGTCTCTTGATCCTATTCACGTCGATCCTTTGGAAGTAAGTGATGATGAAGTTCCTAATGCTCCAGATAGTGATTATGAATATGAAAGCTGCGAGGATCTCTCACGATAAGGAAATCGTCGATGAAGATCCAAATAAAAAGACTCCTGATGAAAATCCAGTATCTGGAGAGAACGAAGGCAATGAAAACATTTCTGATGAAAATCAACCAATTAAAGGGGGCGAAGCTGATAAAGGCGCAGAAAAGTCTCAACCATCCTCTGTATTTGATAATGTTGATGTAGAGAGTTAAATGCTCTTTGTAGTTTGCCAGAATTTCTTTCTGTCTGAACGATTTAACTCTTTGATGGAGTAATTCCCAGATTTCTTTCTTCCTTTCTTAGTTAATACCTCTGTGTGAGCGTAGTTGCTCACTGAATATTTTATTAAATAAATCTATCCCAATTAGGGATTTGATTTTAATTTTTCTTTTCGACAGACAGTGTGCAGCCGCCTTACATTTTCAAGCAAGGACCCATTGACCCCGCCTTATCATCTTTGTGTGGTCTTCCGAGTTAGACCTCCCTAATTAGAGGTCCCCCTGCCACCTTTCATCGCGACAAAATCGCAGGACGTCTTTACACTTGCATGTAAAGACCCATTGATCTTGTCTTATCATTTTCCAAGTATTTTTGCCTCTGCAGGATGTTTTAGTTGCGACAATATGACAGACCTAAGTCTTCTTGCGAAAACAAAGCTCCATGACATTGCCGTCGTGCGACGAAATCGCAGGACGTCCGTACACTTTCATGTAAAGACCCATTGATCTCGCCTTACCCTCGCGTTAGTATTATTGCCTCTCCGCAGATCATTGCACAAATATGACGAGCCTAAATTCTCTTGCGAGAACAGAGCCTCATGACATTTGCGTCATTTTGACACCCCCCTAATGGAGAGCGCGCCCTTATCATCTCCCCGGTTGCCCCTTCAAGGAGGCGAAACATCGGCCATACAAGACTAGCTCCTCCCATCCGGTCTTAACAACAACCAGTTGTTTTCGCAGTCTCTTATCCCTTATACCTATAGGGTTTATGGTTACGAGACTGCACCCTAAGTGGAGTTTTCTTGGGCGAGTGCAACGCATGCCAAGACTTGCCAAGAATGGCCAGGGTAGGTTCATCCATCCCGGGCACTCTGGCTCAACCGTGTACCTCGGCGCCTTGTGCATACACTGACTCCTAAGAAGAGACCCTCGGTCGCCCAACCAGGGTATAACCTACATATATAGTTGGGAATCCAAGGTACCTCTTCCGGATAGGCTTTCATGGGCCCCAAATTTTCATGACTCAGGCTTCAGGAGCGGTGTAACCTTCCACCCCGAGCCACGGCGAGAGATACCCCCTTATATGACGCACTTTAGGTCTTACATTTGCCTCTTACGAAATGTTATTCGCGAACTAGGTGTACGCCATAAAGGTTCGTCCCATTCATTTGCGCATTTATATTTGTTAAATCATTCAATCATTCATGTTTCATTATTTGTCGATATTTGTTTGCGAAGTATTCGCACAGCTGCTTTCACTTGTTGCATTTCACTTTTCTTTCTTAGTCGTATTCTCATCTTACTCTTGGCTGCGAGATTCTCGCACATCATTACTTCACTTTGTTACTTTGCATCCCGCTGTTATTGATTATTCAAATTCTTAGCTTTTTTGTTCCTACTTCTATCACAAATGTTTCCTTTCCTTTCGCCGATAATCGTTCTCGTGCATCTCTCGTGGTGGTGGTAATGTCCGACCCGCTTCTTCTCCCTTTAGAAAGTGATTCACTTCCCCGATCAATCATCCTAAGAATAATTCTCTTTATGTTTCTACAATCGTTTGTTTGATGCCCATGGAAGCGATGGTAAGAACAAAACTCATGACTTCTATCGCCTGGCGGTGGTTCCATTCCAAAATTCCAAGGTGCTGGTACATTTTCCATCACAAGTATAGCTTCCCGATCTTTTCAACGCTAGCATTCGGTGGAGGCATCCTAACTGTTCCCATACTTGTTCTATGACTTCTCTGCTTTCTCCACGGTTATTTTGCCTTCGTCCACCATAAGTTTCTTGCATGTGATCTAACCTCCGAATCTTATTATTGCTTGTTATTGGTTGTGGTAGTTTCTCTCTCGCTCAAACTCCTCTTGATCGTGGCTTCCCATGGCTACTATCTTCTCGCCGTCCCTCACGCTCTCCTTGCTCTGCTGTCACCGCGAAGTGCTCGCCACTTGTATTTATGAATTGAGGCAACAAGCTTGCGTCATGCTGCGTTAGAACTTGTATTCGCGATTGGATAAGAATTCATTTCATTCTCGTCTTTCTTCTAAAGTGATGTATTCTTCTTGTAATTCTCAGCGATTCGCCATCGTGATTGTATTTTGATTCTAAAAATTTGAATATATAACAAGTTGGTCGCGAAGAGAGCGTTCACAAATGAGAGTATGAGATATCTCTCCTCAACCCGTCCCCGCCATTTCGCTACACATGGTCCTCCACCTTACATTGTCAACTGTCTTAAGCTCTCGCCAATCCTTTGTTTCAACCCGAATACATCTTCAATACCGGTCGCGAAGAGTTGTTACTTATGTATGCTCCTGTGAATGTGGCTTGTAAATGGTGAAATGATGTAATTGTATTCCTTGGTAGACTTTCAAACCACTTTAGTGCTTCTCCTATTAAGCTTGACGCGAAATATTTGCACAATATAGCATCATGGTTCTCCCATTGTAACATACATCTCATATAAGCCTTAATATGTTGTATCGCACAAAGTTGTTCCATCAAAGATGTTGGTTAATGCAGGTAGATTGCACTTAGGAGGTATTCCTCCCATTTGTACTTCTAACGTGAAGGGATTCTTCGCGGCCTGCGATGGCTTCGTCCAGCTTGTCTCCTTCCTCCTTCTCTTCTATTGTTCAAGAATCCTCTCATTTCAGCTAGTTCTCTTAAGATTTGTTCATTTGCCTCTAATTTGATTCTCTTGGTCTTTTTAGCTCTGCTTCTCTCCTCCTTCGCTCGTGTCTATTTTGACCTTTTTGTTCGTTATTTTCTTCTCCTCTTTCCTCGCGACGCTCTTCTTCGTTTCTTTCGATAATTCGCACGCCATTATATCGGTTGTTTTCTCTTCTTGGTGGCCTCTCAGCTCTCATCATCTGCACCCTCTCATATTCTTCATTAATATTTCTATTGGTACGATTTTGTTCCCTTCTTCTCTCGCGGTTGTCATGGTTATTCTGCCGGATTGCTTCCTCCATCTCTTGATTTTCCATTTCTGCTCTCATTCTTTCTCTTTCGCGAGCTAGTCGCGCTTGTTCTATGTAGTGTCTCTCAATGTCATCCTCGATTTCTCGGTTTCTTCTCAATTCTTCTCTCCCGTGCAGGATTGTTCTTCCTTCAGCAGCTGGGTCATTCGGCCCTTGGAGTTGCATGTTTTCTTGATTTTCCCTATTTCGCTCATTTTGAAGATTTTCGGGCTGAGGAATATAACGATCTTCTATTTCTCTTCTTCTCTTGCCATGCTCTGCGTCTGGATCTTGTGTTTCTTCCTCGGTATTCTCCGTTGGTAAGACTCTTCTTCTTTCTTCTCTGTTCGATCTAGAACTTGATCTCACGCTACTTCTAGATCTCCTATTTTGTAACCTTATATTTTCCATCCTCAATTCATGATTCTCTCTTGTCAAGTTTGCTCGTTCCTCTGCCTCTAGCCGTCTCTCCTCATGTATTGTTTGTCTCAATCTTTCTGACGCTGCCATTTCTTCGTTTCCTGGGTTCATTTCTCCATTCATTCCTTGTTCTCCTTGTCCATTGTTCACCAGCTGCTGCTCCTCTTCTCTCTCGTCTTCAGAATCAGATCTCCAAGTATGCACACTTACTCTATCATAATCCACAGCCGCGTTTGCTACTGGGGAGATTGGTGGCTGGTTTTGACCTTCTTCATCATTTCTCATGTTCATCCTTGATGATTCTCCCGTTTCATTCCTCCTTTCTCCAGCAAGTCTCCCACTTCTTCTTACAATCGTTGGTTGCTCCTGTACGTTTCTTCTTCTAGCCATCTTTCTTTTTTCAATGAATTCTTGAGTATCTTTTTCGAATCTCTTCTCTGTTAATCCAAATTCTTTCCAATTTCTTCGTCAATCACTGCTCGTCCCTGTTTCTAGCGCATATGTAGTAGCAGGTTTTCCCACACTACACCCCTCACTATATTTCGATTAATTAGTCCATTGAAAGTTGCATAATTGAGAATGTTTATTGATTAATTTCATGAGTTCTACACAAGAGAAGTAGAATTACACTTAGCAAATAAAACACTCTTAAACTTTCTCTCTCCTAATGACTTGCCTAACAATTCTAAGAAGATCCCCCTTTACAATGACTCACTCGACCCTTTATATAGGGTAATACATAGTGGATGACGCCTAAGCTATCCTTTATTTTCGGGAATGTCTCGCGAAGTGTCGCCAAATGTACAACTATTCAATCTCGCGACACTTCTTAACCCTCGCCAAAGTTCCATGTCTTTCGGTTGTTTTGTGTGTCGTTTCTCATTGCGTCTGTTCATTTTAGTTTCCTGCGACTCCCTCGCGGTACCGTCGTTTATTGATCCCGCGAGCCCTATGCATTGCGATATTATGATCCTACAACTATCAACTCAGGGCATCTGTATCTCAGCACACAAACACAATGCTCAACACCTGCAACAGCTAAAGCTATTCATCCATTCATGGCATCTACACACAGCCATTGCAGCTGAGCTCCACCACTGCCACTTTTAACACCAGTCACAACCACCACTTGTTCAACAAATTAGCCTCAGCTTGCAGCCAAAAGCATCATACCCTGCAGTTCCCACTCTGCAATTATATCTCAGGCAACCACTTCAACATAACCTGAGCTCACTGCTTCCCTTGCCTGCAGCTCCTCCTCCAGCTACACTTAAGCCATTAAGTGACAGCATCAACTATGGCTCAAACCATTGCCTCTGCTCATCCATTTCTCTATCCAGCAACAGCTCATCATTCCCATCTCATATTCATCTAAGCAGCTTCAGTTCTTTCCAGGCCATGTTTCCACCTCCAGGTCTATTGCCATGTCTTGGCAAACCACAAGGTTCAGTCCAACTGCTACAACTGCAGAGCCATCTTCCCTGGCCAATTCATTCCATACAATTGCTCTTCCAGCTAGCACTTTAGCTGTAGCAACTTCAACCACCTCCATTTTCAGCTTGCCACTCAAACTGCAATATCAACTCCAATTCTGACCCATTAGCTCAACCTTATGCAAACTGCTCTTGTAATTCTTGTATCCTGTAATTCATCCAAACTTCCTTGCTTTCTCCAACCTTCTTGCCCCGAGCCACCAACAAGCTCCACCGCATCCACCATCTCAGCCATACTACTCGACTCCATAATCACCTCATTGAGCTGCCTTCATGGCTTCAACAAAGACCCCATGATCAGCATCACTCATTGATTCTTAGCCCTGTGTTGTTCTACAGCAGCACATCTTCTCTCTGTGGCATCAGACCATCTCCAATTTCTGTATTCTTGACATCACAGCAGCTCCTTCCTTCCCCTGTATGTCATAACAACTCAATGAGCTCAATTCTTCATCACAGCCAAAGACCCATCTCTCCAATTTCTTGTTCTTCGATTAGGGATTCAAATCGCAACCCTTCTCTCGTCTGCAACTCCAAGAGCATCAACAAAGAGCTCCAACTCGTTTTTAACTCCCCATTAGAGTTCTGCACCCATTTCTTCTTCTTCATCTTGAATCACTACTTCCATTAATCGATCGGAGACATCAACAACTGTTCTTCACTCAACTAACAAAACCCATCACAACAATGACTTCATCCATCTCGATTAATCCTCGATTCGATCTCTTGTTTCTTAGTCAAGATCCGAGCTTAAACACCCCTGACTCTTCTTAGTCCGGTTCGCGTAACCCATCAATTCTTCTCAGAACTCAGAGTAACCAACTTACTGAATCTCTATTTCTCCCTAAATCTCTCAGGATATCACCAGAAGCTTCAATTCCTCCTTCCCGTGAGAATCATCAATACCCATTCAATCTTTATCATCATTTTACCACCAGCAACTCTTGATTTCAATAACCCAATCCTCAATTTCTCTGATTCATGCCAATAAACCATCTCGCATTCAATCTTTGCGTAAATGACTTCGATCCCTAATTTCAATCCATTTTGTTCTTCGTTCAACCGATTTACTGAGTTGCTCAACTGGGCTTCTCTCGGTTTAAGCTCTCGATTTGTTGACTCTCTCTCTGTTCTCAATTTCTTACGCAACTTACCTCTCGATTTAGTTTGGTGAAAGAATGAATTGAATGAGAAACTCTCGAGATGTATGGTTAGGTTGTGAAGTGGGTCGGATCCGGATCCGGGTAATGGGTAGACCGACCCAATTGGGTGCTACCAAAGATACCCGTCTTTGGATAAGGGCTACCCGGTGTTAGTAACGCCCATCGCTTAGTGATAAGGGGTACCCTGAATGAGAGCCCCTTAACCACCTCGGGCTCCAAATAGTCTTCGCCCGTGAAATGACCTTTTTGCCCTTTTGGCTCGAATTGGGTGATTTCTTCTTCTTTTCCTCCGTGCGACTCCAAAGTAGCTATAAAACTCAAAACAAGCGTAAAATACATAATTTACAAGAAAAATAGCAAAGAAAGCATAAACTACTAGATAGTAAATTAGGTGTATTCTACACCTATCAAATTCCCCCACACTTAGACTTTGCTAGTCCTCGAGCAAATCAAACTAAAAACTCACAACTTCAAAGCGTTCAAGCATCCCAAGCATCCAAAGAGTTATGAGGACATAGAATTTCTGCATGCTAGTAATAAGAAGTTAGAAATACTAAAGAACATATTCTCGTTCTTAAATGTTGAGTGAGAAATAACCACACCATAATGAGAGAACGCGTGTTTGAGAAACGATCAATAAGCATTTCGCCTCGACTTCTGCCTCACTAATTAAGGATTTTATGATAATTGCACTCAAAAAGACAGCTTTTTTATGGTTCTCACATGTGTGCAGGTAGGAATGAAAAGAGAATTCCTGCGACACGTTGAATGGTGGGAAGGATAACTTCCGAAATATTTTTGAAAAACCCACATCTTTTAATATTTTGAAAAACCATTTTTCTGACGATCTCTAAGAAAGGAAATCAACCATTATTATCGAGGATGAGATTACTTACTTACCTTCACATCCGATCGCCAATTATGATAACACCACTCTCACGGCATCCAATAGAAACATCTTCCGCTCCTCGTCTTGATCTTCTTAATCTTCGTCTTCGGTTTCAACTATTATGATAAACCCTTGAATTTCATAAATCCTTAACAATTTGTACTCTTTTACCTTAAAAATCCTTGTCGCTTGAAACTACCTTATAAATTTTCCTTTCCCACGGCTCATTAAATAAGAACAAATATTTCTCTTGTTTTTTCTCTTTTTTTTTTTTTTTTTTTTTTTTTTTTTTTTTTTGAAACAAGAGAAATTAAATACAAAAATAAACCATGGCCGTGGAAGAAGTATTTTACCGCTTGATTCTTCACAACTTGTATTGTCTTTGAAATCATAAACTTTCAAAAATTCTCACCTTTTAATTTTCTTCGCTTTCAAAAATAAGTCTTTATACTTGGATATAAAATTACCTCATTGTAGTGTAAGTCTTCAACATATATGTAGAAATCCGCTCTTTTGTATGTTGCTTTACTTGAATATGAAATTTGCTCTTTTTCTCGTTGCTTGTAAACCTTAAACGTTTCCAACTTTCCTTGTAGATTTTGATGTCGCTCCTTGTTGATGATGAATGTGTTTCTATGGATCCGTTGTTGTCGAGAGAGAATGGTGCTAACTGCAAATCGAACTACAAGAAGGAAGCTTTTATCCATGGACGTCACCCTCATGATTGACAAAATTAGCACTCAAGAGATCAAAGAGTAGTGCTTCTATTGGTGGGAGGTTGGGTAGCTCACCATTCTACCCGGAATTAACTTACGGTGACACACACTCAAAAGAAGCTCTTTAGTAGATGGAAAATTTCTGGTCGGTGCCTCTCATGATATGAATACGGGTAGTCTCCACTAATGATTGATCAGCAACTCTAATAACGCATTTCTCCCTGCACCAAATTCGCATCACCGGCATGATTAAATCCATTATTTAACACTCAAACAAACAAGAAATCCGAATGTAGTTCTCTAACATTTCCAAGTTCAATTATGTCGGTCAAAATCTCTATGTAAACATAACTAGAAATATGCTAGTGACTCTAAAATCTTTAAAAGTTGGAATTTTTAAGTAAAAACTTTTTTTTTTTTTTTTTTTCAAATTTTTTTTAATTTTTTTGTAATTTTTGTTTTAAAAACATGCTTAACCACTCCCCCACACTTAAACCTTACATTGTCCTCAATGTAATTGAATCCTCCTAGTAAAGTCAAGGTGGGAAATTTTAACATGATAAGAAATAAGAAAAAGCAATAACAAAAAGCAAAAGGATAAGAAATACAAAACCGATGGGTTGCCTCCCATTAAGCGCTTGTTTTAAAGTCGACGGCCCGACTTGGCTCTTGCAAGATTCATTAGCCCGGATCAATCTCTTTCACGGGAAAACATGATTTCACATCACTAGGGTATCGCGTTGTCTCAAAGATATTGAAGTGGATGAGTGTACCATCAAACTCCATGGTCAAGGTGCCATTTTGGACATCAATCTTTGTTCCGGCGGTGCTTAAGAATGGTCTACCCAAAAGCAAAGGTGTAGACTTGGAAGAATTCTCATCATTCATGTCTAAGACATAGAAATCGGCCGGAAATACAAGCTTATTAACCTGCACCAAAACATTCTCAACAATCCCTTTCGGGTAAACATTAGATCGGTTAGCAAGTTCAAGAACTACCCCGGTCTCCTTAAGAGGACCGAGATTCAAAGAATCATAAATCGAGGAAGGCATAACATTAACCGATGCTCCCAAATCTAGCAAAGCTCGAGTAAACCTTGTTTTACCAATTGTGCAAGGTATGTTGAAACTACCGGGGTCCTTTAATTTTGGTGGGAGTTTCTTAAGAATAAACGCCGAAGCATTCTCCCCCACACTCATGACTTCATTCCCTTTCAACCTTTTCTTCTTCATGCACATCTCCTTTAAGAACTTTGCACAACGAGGAATTTGACGAAGAGCTTCTATGAGTGGAATATTGACTTGTACTTTCTTAAAGATCTCCCAAATATCCATGTATTCCAAGTCTTTCTTTGATTTAGCAAATCGGCTAGGGAACGGGGGTGGAGTTGTGAAAGTAGGAACCGTCTCCTCGGGTTGGTTGGTTGGAGATGTTTTCTCCTTTGGTGTGGTTTCAATTTCCTCTTTCTCATCATACACCTTATCTTGTTGATTTGGTTGCTCCACTTGTTTCCCACTCCTCAAGGTAATCGCATTAACGCTCTCTCTTGGATTAACAATTGGTTGTGAAGGAAGTTTTGTGGACGCTTGCGCTTTCAATAAGTTCACATCGGTCGCTAATTGCCCCACTTGAATTTGTAACTCCTTGATTGCCGAATCGGTCTTTTGTTGGTGTTGTTGGCTTTGTTGCAACATAGAAGTAAGACCTTGCATACCTTGCATTAACACATTGAGCTTGTCATCATTCAAAGAATCACGCTCCTTGACTTGTTGTGGTTGGAATTGTTGTTGAGGTTGGAAACGTGATTGTTGAAAACCACCTTGTTGCTCATACGGATTGGAAACCGCCGCTTGCTTGTTTGCATAACTAAAGTTAGGATGATCCTTCCACCCGGGATTGTAAGTATTCGAGTATGGATCGTACCTTGGCCTTTGATTTGGATATAGAGCATTCACTTGTTCGGTCTCATTATCCGGAATAATTACCGCGGCAATCCTTTGCATCATTATCTCCATGTTACTCATCCTTTGATCAAGGTGTGATGATGAATCACTAACTTCATGCACTCGCCTAACCATTGGTTCATCCCTTGTGTAGAATTGTTGCGAGTTTGCCGCCATACTTTCAATCAACTCGGTAGCTTGGGCCACCGTCTTGTTCATTAATGCACCACCACCCGCGGCGTCAAGAAGAGACCTATCACTTGGGTGGAGAGCTTCATAGAAGTATTGAGTATCATAGCATCACTAAATTGATGGTGTGGACAGCTTGCCACCAACCTCTTGTATCGCTCCCAACATTCATACAATGATTCTCCCACTTGTTGTTTCAATCCACAAATCTCTTGCGAATTTGAGTAGCTTTGGATGCGGGAAAATATCTCTCGAGGAAAAGTTTCTTCATCCCATTCCATGTTGTGATACTTCCGGAAGGCAAATAATATAACCATTCCTTAGCATTACCCGCCAAAGAAAACGGGAAAGCTTTCAACATTGCTCCATCCGCATTAGTCTCCGGTGGAAGCATAGCCATAACTATGGTGTAAAAGTCCATAAGATGTTTGTTTGGGTCCTCATTCACCATGCCATGGAACTTTGGTAACTCCCTAATCAACCCCGGCTTGATCTCGAAGGTTGAATTAGTTTGGATACACCATTATTGTGTATCAAGCTTGTGAGAAGCTAGGTCCTTTAGTGTACGATCAGCCATTGTTTCTTCCTCTTTGTCCGAATCACTTGATGAAGAAGGAGGAAGTGGAGTGTTAATCGCTCGAATGAAATCCTTTAATTGAGTGCCGGATCGAAGACGTATTGGACCCGGTCTACCCCCTTTAAGCATTCACCAAAGGTATAACACCTGAAACAAGATTCTCACAAACTAAGTTAGATACGGTAAAGAATCTAACAAAGCAAGAATAAAGCAAAAAGAAAAATAAAAACAACTAAAATCGCCCGTTGCTCCCCGGCAGCGGCGCCAAAATTTGATGCGTTTCGTAGGTGCAATCAAATTAATTCAATATTTCCACTCAATTAAAAATAATATAATCGAAGTCAAGTTCGTTCCCACGAGGAGCAAGAGATCTTAGTTGTAAAAGTTGTCACGAAAGGGGTGTAAAAAGCAAAATAAAAATAAATAAAGCAATTAAAATCGAAAGTTGAAAGATGAAAGCAATAAGAGAGAGAAGATCAAGGAATCCTTCTTCGTTACGAAACAATGATTAAAGTTATGTTCTTTTCTACTTGTTATTAGTCACAGATTATCACCAACCGTAGGATAGCAGGTCCGCTTAGCTAGCCCCAAAATCCCTAATTTCACTGAGTAACAGTCCGCTTAGTTATCGATTCTATTCAAAAGAACCACCTTGAGGTCCGCTTACAAGATGTAATTCCGAGAATGCATTAAGATTTATGAATTTAGGTTTAGTACTAGTAGTTAAACTCGGTTCGCTTGGTTCACTTTCTAGCGTTGTTTCTACACACAATTGCTCCACGGAATCCCTCCGCAAGGTCTTGTGTTTTCTACTTGTGTAAAGTGTCGAGAACGATTACGTATTCCCTAACTTATACTAGATATAGATCAATTAACAAATCAATTTAGCGTGCACTCCAAACAATCTATTAATCAATCATGAATGTCTTTAAGATCACTCCTATTAGTAAAAACAATCGATAATCATGTGAAAAATCTCAAGATAGATTTGAAAACAAAACTCAAATCATGTTAAGAACTAGGAATTCATCCTCAATCAATAAGAAAATTAGCTACTCATGTTTTTGAAATTCACACAAATAATAATAATTAAAAGAAGAATTTTCAAATTCACACAAGTAATTAAAAAGAAAAATCTTAGAAAAGCAAGCAAAAACACAAGTGTTGTGTGTGTAGAGAGGTGTATAGAAGTTGTAGAAAACTTCTCTATTTATAGGTTTCAATATTCTCCAAATCTTCTAAGGAATAGAATCCTTTTCCTTTTGCAACTCAATTTCCAAATCCAAGCTTTTCTCAACTCTTCCACCTTCTCTTTCCAAATTTGAGTCCAATTCTCCATCCAATTCCTAGCCCAAGTCTTCACACCCATGAGAGAAGTCCATAGAAAATTCTGGAATTTTTGTCGCCGGAAAACTGGGATTGTGGCCGGAATCCGGCCGGAATTGTCACCGGGCCGCTTTGAAAGTCGTCGGTCGGTGATAGAATATTCCGTCCAAGATTTCGTTATACTTAAATCGTTGACTAACGGTCGTTAATCGTTGACCGGGTCAAAGTCTAAGTCACCGAGTTAGCCATCTAACTCAACGAGTCGGGGCCGATGGGTCACTAGGCCAAAGTTGCACAAGCCATCTTGTTGCAAAGACCATCCTTATGCATCACAACTGCATTGCCGGCCATGATGGCCCCGCACAACCATAACTCCCAAAGACACCAATAGTGCATATGTAGCTTAACCGCAACTCGCAGTTCTTGCAAAATCCTTCACCGTCGCCTCATACCACCACCATACTATCAACTCGGGGCATCCAGTATCTCAAAGACACAAACACAATGCTCAACACCCGTGACTAAAGCTATTCATCCATTCATGGCATCTACACACGCCCATTGGTGTGAGCTCCCACCACCGCCACTTTTAACACCACTCACAACCACCACTTGTTCAACAAATTAGCCTCGGCTTGCAGCCAAAAGCATCATACCTGTAGGTTCCCACTGCAATTATATCTCGTGCAACCACTTCAACATAACCTCGAGCTCATCGCTTCCCTTGCCCGCAGCTCCTCCTCCAGCCTACACTTAAGCCATTAAGTGACAAAGATCAACTATGGCTCAAACCATTGCCTCTGCTCATCCATTTCTCTATCCAGCAACAGCTCATCATTCCCATCTCATATTCATCTAAGCAGCTTCAGTTCTTTCCAGGCCATGTTTCCACCTCGTGTCTATTGCCATGTCTTGGCAAACCACAAGGTTGATCCAACTGCTACAACCGCTGAGCCATCTTCCCCGGCCAATTCATTCCATACAATTGCTCTTCCGGCTAGCACTTTAGTCGTAAAGCAACTTCAACCACCTCCATTTTGACTTGCCACTCAAACTGCAATATCAACTCCAATTCTGACCCATTAGCTCAACCTTATGCAAACTGCTCTTGTAATTCTTGTATCCTGTAATTCATCCAGCTTCCTTGCTTGCTCCAACCTTCTTGCCCTGAGCCACCAACAAGCTCCACTGCATCCACCATCTCAGGCCATACTACTGACTCCATAATCACCTCATTGAGCTGCCTTCATGGCTTCAACAGACCCCATGATCAGCATCACTCATTGATTCTTAGCCCTGTGTTGTTCTACAGCAGCACATCTTCTCTCTGTGGCATCAGACCATCTCCAATTTCTGTATTCTTGACATCACAGCAGCTCCTTCCTTCCCCTGTATGTCATAACAACTCAATGAGCTCAATTCTTCATCACAGCCAAAGACCCATCTCTCCAATTTCTTGTTCTTCGATTAGGGATTCAAATCGCAACCCTTCTCTCAGTGCAACTCCAAGAGCATCAACAGCAGCTCCAACTCGTTTTTAACTCCCCATTAGAGTTACAGACCCATTTCTTCTTCTTCATCTTGAATCACTACTTCCATTAATCGATCGGAGACATCAACAGCTGTTCTTCACTCAACTAACAAAACCCATCACAACAATGACTTCATCCATCTCGATTAATCCTCAGTTCGATCTCTTGTTTCTTAGCTGAAGATCCGAGCTTAAACACCCCAGCTCTTCTTAGTCTGGTTCGCAGAACCCATCAATTCTTCTCAGAACTCAGAGTAACCAACTTACTGAATCTCTATTTCTCCCTAAATCTCTCAGGATATCACCAGAAGCTTCAATTCCTCCTTCCCGTGAGAATCATCAATACCCATTCAATCTTTATCATCATTTTACCACCAGCAACTCTTGATTTCAATAACCCAATCCTCAATTTCTACAGATTCATGCCAATAAACCATCTCAGATTCAATCTTTGCGTAAACAGCTTCGATCCCTAATTTCAATCCATTTCTGTTCTTCGTTCAACTGATTTACAGAGTTGCTCAATCTGCTTTCCTCTCGGTTTAAGCTCTCGATTTGACTGACCTCCTCTCTGCATTCTCAATTTCTTACGCAACTTACCTATCGATTTCAGTTTCAGGTGAAAGAATGAATTGAATGAGAAACTCTCGAGATGTATGGTTAGGTTGTGAAGTGGGTCTGGATCCGGATCTGGGTAATGGGTAGGACCGACCCAATTGGGTGCTACCCAGCATACCCGTCTTTGGATAAGGGCTACCCAGTGTTAGTAACGCCCACTGCTTAGTGATAAGGGGTACCTCGAATGAGAGCCCTTAACCACCTCTCGGGCTCCAAATAGTCTTCGCCCTGTGAAATGACCTTTTTGCCCTTTTGGCTCGAATTGGGTGATTTCTTCTTCTTTTCCTCCGTGCGACTCCAAAGTAGCTATAAAACTCAAAACAAGCGTAAAATACATAATTTACAAGAAAAATAGCAAAGAAAGCATAAACTACTAGATAGTAAATTAGGTGTATTCTACACCTATCACCCGCCAACCCGTCAAAATACTTGTTTTTCTTTTAAAATTGTAATTCACTGGATATTAAACACTGATTAAGAAATTATAGAACCCATTTTTCTCAAATCACCCAAGAATCTATCATATCCATGAACATTTTAGTAATTAAATTTCCAGCGTTCATTTATGTTAAGGTTGTTCTTCTAATTACTCACACCTTTATTGATCATTTCAGATCTATGAATGCATATATCAACATTAATATCATCATTCAAAGTTAAATCCAAACAATCAATCAAAATTGAAATTCTTAGATTCACGAATCATGATAATGGATATGTAACAGAGATAAAGATTAAAAAGATGAAATGTTAATACAGATAATAAAAGAAACAGTAAATGAAATGTTAATAGCTCAACATCCTGTCTTGTTACACATAACATAATAAATACCCATATCAAAAGTTACAGAGAAATTAACTTCTTTCTGTAAATCTTTTGACTCACTGTATTGTTCTTGTATAAGAAATTCATAAACAAAGAAGGGATAATAGTGTAGACTGTAGAGAGACAAAGTTAAAGATAGTGAGGGTTGTAGATAATAAAGTTGTATCAAAAAAAAAAAGATTGATCTGTATGAAGAGAAGTGGAGACGGCGATGTGTTTGTTATAAATAAAAAATATTAGGGCAAGATCGTTACTTAGTGGGTATAAAAAACAAAAAAGAGGAGATTCATACATAGAGAAGCGCAGTCGCGCAGGAAAAAAAAAAAGAAGAGGAGACGACACAGTGAAGGTGAAGTTATAAAAGGTAGCTTAGGGTTTTGAAGTAAAAAGTCAATACACTACTAATACTACAAAATATTTTCATAATAAGAAAAAAATAGGTGTACACACGCAAACGCAAGCACGTAGTGCAGCGGTTATGATAGTGCAGTTATAACCATTACGTGTTAGGTTCGAATCTCACTTCCCACATAACTTTTTGCTAGCTTTTGACAGCTGACTTCGAATTATAGGGCTAACCCGCCGGGTTGACCCGTCTAGGGTTAGGGTTGACAAAACCCAACTTGTCAGACAAACGGTCCGGGTTGGGATTGATTATGTCCAACCCGTAACCCACCTAACCCGCAACGGGTTGACCCTAACCCGGCCCGTTGCCAGCTCTACTCAAAAGTCTATATAGAGATGTACTATGTCTTAATAATCTACTTTTCAAGTTTATTCTTCTCTCTTCAAATTCAAAATACAATACACTAGGCCATTCATATCATAATATTGTCATTGAACTCCTTACATGACAATGTTGATTTATATGTAATGGTTGAATTAGAGGTCATGGAGGTGTTACCGAATCATACTCGAATAAAATTTGGCAATGTTGGTCCATTGAAATAAGTCGAAGTAGGTCGAATAGAATCTAAATGAATATGCCTCAGTTAAAAAAGCCTAACAACATAGATTGAAAGTAAAAATTTTACGTAAAATTCTTATGCTTTTCGTGTATGATTGTAACTTGTGCATAATATGTGGTTATTCCAGATGGGATGGAGGGCTCATAACAATTGGCACCAGTGAAAGACCCATCAGTAGTATTATAGACAGATATACATCCCATACCAATACCACTCTGATCATTCGGTGCTAAAAATGTCATTGTGCTGCAACTTATAGCTAAAAACTTGTTTTTGGTATTAGAGAAGGTGGATTTTCCTAACATTACCGTCTTGCAATATTAAGACACTACCATACATTAGTTAGGAGGTTTGAAATTGGTGTTGCATTCTATCGAATTTAGGAAGCAACCTTCACCGATACATATTTAAGATCTAATAAGAGCAAAATGCATCTTCTAAAAACTAATTGTAAAGTAAGTAGACTGACCTTCTGCTATAGAAAATGTATCCTTATCGCAAGAGTCTTCGTCACCAGCAATGCAGAACAACTGTTATTCCATATATTTGCCATCCAAAATAGTTCTACTGCTACAAAAGACCTTTCCAATTACTACGAAAAATAATTATAAATGGCATGCATAGTTTTATAGTCTTACTAAAAAACTATCAAATGATGTTGACTCTCCCATGAAGTAAAATAACATTAAAAGAAGTTAAAAACTTTTCTGAAAATCGCCTAAAATAAGTCACATGCGATATGCTAAAAGGTTTTCTTGTGAGAAAGTTTTCGGTCATATAATATTTTTTGGTTCAGCTGCTTCTGTTTGAGCTTTCTTTGAAACTTCCACGTGTTTCTTTGGTTAAGCAAGCTGTTTTGAGCATCGATCTGGTTGAAACCTTCGAGACGTAGATCCATTGTTTTTTTTGGCAGGGTTCGTTTTTTTCTCATCCTTAGTTGTTTGTCACAACATCTATATGCAATCTTCAAAAAAATTTAATTACCTTGTTCCAACATACCCTTTATTGGATTTTGTTACTCTAGCTTTATTTGAATTCTTGGAATTTACTTCACTTGCGTTATTAGACCCCTTAAATATATGTATCCATACAAATAAAATTATATATCAATATATAACATCTTAAGTGACAATGAGGGGATCAATGCAAACTATAAGCAAGATAAAGGGGTTAGTGATTTAACCTCTACCTTGAATCTTGTTTTATTTAGTATCAATGTGCTCAAACACAATGATCATAATTTGCACGATGGTGATATCCTTGTGTTTGAGCTCATTTCACTACACGAAATCAGGGAATTTTTCAGACCCGATTTTGTAACGGATATTTTTTAAGTAACGTCGTATCGACGTTGGTAACTTTGTAACGTTGGATAATCGTTGCAATAATTGGTATCTGTTACTGAGTTTCGGGAGGGTTGTGGGTAATTACCTTCCTATCCTAAACTTAAATTGCCAAGTTACATTGTTACCCTCCATTACTACTATTAGAGCCTCTATTACTACTATCAACTCCCAATTTCATCTCACACTCAAGGGCTACCCAGCCTCCCAACGATTCTGGCTTTTTTCTCCAACATTTTTTTCCCATTATAACTCTTCATTTTAATTACCGAAAATCAAAAAAAAAAAAAAAATCTGAAAAAAAAATTAAAATCATCTGAAATTAGTTTTTCATTTAATATGTCTTAAAGTTGGGAGGTAGATAAACAACTTAATGTTTTGATAGAAAAACGGTTGAGACATTACTACATCATATCTTTCACCTCCATTTATTTCATATCTCACCGACTTCTTGGTATATCCCTGCATCCGCCATCGATTTCACAAGAAAATTCATCAGATTCAATTTGAGATTTAGTTGCAGGAAACTTCATCAACAAAATTGATTCAATCGATTCTTCTGTGACTCGTCGATTTCATTAAAGATTTAAGGTTAATCGAGTTACCACAGAAGGATTGAGTTTGATTAAGATTTCTGAATCTATCGATTCTTCTAGGTTATCTTCAGCTAATTATTAAGGTATTTCTTTTATTGTTTTCTTAATCGAAAGTTTTTCAACATCTGGGGTTTATTAGTTTTAGAAATTGAGGATTATAAATGTTATTGTAAATTGTATTCTATTGTGGCGTGTTGATAAATCTGTGACATTTTTAGGTTTAGTTGATAAACTTAGGTTACTAAGACATAGTACTTTACTTGTTTGTAAGATGTCAAATTTTGTGGATAAATCTTGGATGCGTATAACAGACAATTATAGCCCAGAGTACAGAGAAGGGGTTAGAAAATTCATTGATTTTGCAATGGAAAATGGTACTTGTGCAAAAACATGTTCCTGGCCTTGTAGGAAGTGTGAAAATAGACATCGACGTGGATTCTCGATTGTTAGGATCCATTTGTATGATCATGGTATCGACAAGACATACACCACCTGGAGCTTACATGGTGAGAGAAAGGATGATGCTTCAACAAGTTGTTATAATGGGAAGGTCGTAGTCAAAGAAACGCCTGATAAGCAATCAGATTGTTTGAATTTGAATGATTTTATTGACTCTTCCTTTGGTATTCATCATGACCATGATGGAACACAAATTGGATAATCACCCTTAGAAGATCCAGATGTCGAGAAGCGTTATAATAGGTACATATCGTTAGCGGCAGAGAATTTATACCCTTCATGTGAAGACAATCTCACAATCCTCTCTACTATGGTAGAACTGCATAATGTGAAGAAAACTTATGAAATTTCGGGTAACTGTGTCAACAGTTTGTTGGATTTGTTAAGAGAGTGGCTTCCGAAACCTAACAAGTTGCCCAAAAACTATGATGCTATGAGGTCAATGCTTAAGGATCCGGGGATGAAAGCGAAGGCTATTCATGCTTCTGAGAATCATTGTATTCTATATTACGAGGAGAATGAGGATTTAATAGAGTGTCCGGTATGCAAAACTCCGAGGTTTAAGTTGAAAGTGAAAAAACGGGGGTACAACAACCTCACCCAATATTTCGATTCGCACTCTGTATGGACTAACTCTAATATACTTTTAAGAGAATCAACTAGACAGTCAGACTCAATCTTAATAAAAAGTATATCAAGGAGTTAATATATCTATCTCTCGATTTGATCTTTACTCAAGCAAATGGAAATCTGCGAGTCTTTATCAAATACTAGAGAGATAAACTTGGATAGTACCAAAGACCAATATCCAAGTATCAATCAATGTAAATCAACAACCAAAAGTTGGATATTCTAATTAATTGATCTCAACGCACAACCTGTGATATTTCAATTATATAACAAAATATAATGCGGACTAGAAATAACACAGACACCAGAAGTTTTGTTAACGAGGAAACCACAAATGCGGAAAAACCCCGGGACCTAGTCCAGATTGAACACCACACTGTATTAAGCTGCTACAAACACTAGCCTACTACAAACTAACTTCGGTCTGGACTGTAGTTGAACCCTAATCAATATCACACCGATTCAAGGTACGATTGCGCTCCTTACGTATTCGATCCCAAACAGATACTACGCAGTTGATTCCCTTAGCTGATCTCACCCACAACTAAGAGTTGCTACGACCCAAAGTCGAAGACTTCAATAAACAAATCTGTATCATACAGAAAAGTCTATGATGATAGATAAATCATCTCCCACGAGATAAACCTATGAGTTTTGTTCCGTCTTTTGATAAATCAAGGTGAACAAGAACTAATTGATAACCCGGACTTATATTCCCGAAGAACAATCTAGAATTATCAATCACCTCACAATAATCTAAATCATATGGTAGAGAAACTAGATATTGTGGAATCACAAATGATGAGACGGAGATGTTTGTGATTTCTTTTTATCTTGCCCTATCGGAGATATAATCTCATGTCAATTATTCAATTGAACTCGTACGATAGAAAGTGGTAAGATCAGATCGCTCAACTACAAAACGTAGTTTCTTATGGCTTCACAATCCCAATGAAGTCTTTCAGTCGTTAACCTACATGGTCTCGAGAAGAAACCTAAGGTTAAAGGAGAATCGACTCTAGCAAAACCAACTAGTATCACACAGAAGATGTGGGATTAGTTTTTCCAGTTGCTAGATGTCTCCTTTATATAGTTTTCAAATCAGGGTTTGCAATCTGAGTTACCTTGGTAACAAAGCATTCAATAATCACCGTTAGATGAAAAACCTAATTCAACCAAGCTAATATCTTCCAACCGTTAGATCGAAACTTCACTTGTCACACACAAATGAAATATATTCATTTAGGTTTGAGTAACCGTACCTAAACGTGTACACTTAGTTGGTTCACAAATAGTTAACCAAATGGTTAGCCATATGAGCACTTTCATATTAACCGTATTCATTTTTCTCATAACTAGTTCAAATGACTCATAAGAACTAGTTCAAGAGTTGTTCAATTGCTTAGGTCTTTATTCATAGACACAATTGAAACAAAATCGGTTTGATTCACTTGAATCAATTCATGAACAATATAGCCACGGTTTGCAAAGATTGCATTCCTTATAATTTATTGTTTTAAGTTCATGAACAACCGATTTGAGAAATAACCAGCTTGGGTACGCGTACGGGTATGTGTACCTTAGCTACCGGATTTGAGTTTACAAACTCAACAGAAATTTTCGGTTCGAAAACTTCCGTGGGTACGCGTACCTAAGGTGACTGGTTTACTAGTTTGCAAACTTACAAACTCCAACAGAAATTTTCGGTATGAAAACTTTCGTGGGTACGCGTACTCAACCTGTCTCCTTCACCAATACCGCATGCACACATATGCACGCAGTTGGTTTCCAGCACATGGATTTATACACTAATGTGCGAACACACTATATATGCTTATATCCATAGTTGGTAATCTCAACTCTACATTTCAATCATTGAAACATTCTTCTATAATGTTATAACAATCGTCATTCACGACTATCATCATCAAAGCTATTTTCAAGATTGAAACGTCTTCATGACTTGCGTCATGGGTAAAGATGAAAATGGTTAAAGCAAAAGCTCACCAACACATATTTCGAGAAAAAGATATGCGAGTAAACTCGGCTCGAAATAGCAAATGTGTATGTATGAAAACTATCATACTTATACGAATTTGTCTCAAGAGTAGGAGATAAAATAGACTTTTGAGTGACAGATAAGTTCAAGTCTCCACATACCTTTTTTCGGATAAAGTTCCACTTATTCCTCGAGTAGTTCTTCGTCTTCGTAAGATGATCGCCATGGAGTCTGGAGCTCAACTGCACTTAACTATCCTAGATCGAGACTTAGTCATAAGTAAACTAGAAATCAAGACATATAGTTTTGATCACTAATATTGACAAACATGCTTGATATAGAAACGCATGCGATTTCGACCGAGCAATGCTCTAAAGAAAGCTACCAAAGATGGTCCTGTGGTGACAAATGAACCTTGCAAAGTGCTGAGATAATTTCATGTAGACGAAAAACTAAAGAAAATGTATTCTCTACCTTGGATATCAGACGCAATGTTGTGGCACGATCGAGCGCAAGTTTTATCTGAATATATGCGTCATCCAATCGATTCATCTCAGTGGGCACAAATGAAACTGAAGTTTCCGTTGTTTGCTGCGGAAGGAAGAAATGTTTGGCTTAGAATATCGACAGATGGGTTTAATCCTCATGGTGTACAGACTTTGAGTTGGAGTTGTTTGCATGTGATCCTTGTGGTTTATAATCTTCCGCCTTCTATGTGTATGAAGTCTGAATTCCAAATGATGTTTTTGTTGATACCTGGGTGTAAGTCACCTGGTCAAGACATTGATGTTTTTTTGCGGCCGCTAGTCAAAACGCTAAAAAACATTTTGCATCAAGGTGTACAAGATTTTGATTCTTTGAAAAGGGAATATTTTACTCTGAAAGCAACTTTGATGTTTGGCATTCATGACTTGCCTGCTCAAGGTGTTTTAAGTGGATGTACCACTCATGGCTATTGTGCATGTGTTTGCTGCGCAGACGAAACTCGAAGTACTCATATAGGTTACGACATCAAGATTGTGTACACTAACTACCGTATATATTCCTTAAGTCAAGGCACCCATTTAGGGATGGGACACTTTTGGGATTAGAGACACAGGAGCATAAAAGTGCACCGCTGAGACTAACAGGAGCGCAGTCGCTTGAGAAGTTGGCCGATGTTCATTACGAACCTGGTAAGTTAGTGGTCCGCAAGACAGGTAAACGAAAGAGATATCAGTCTGATGAAGAGGAAGGTGATTCTGAGCTTGTCACAGGTGCTTTCTTCAAGAAGTGTATTCTTTGGGAACTTGAGTCGTATTGTGCCTTGACTATACGGCATTGTGTCAACGTGATGCACACGGAAAAGAGCTTCATGGAACACATTATCTACACTATCTTTGATAAGGATAATAAGGCTATTGTTGCATGGAATAATCGTGACAAATTGAAGGAGAATAAACTACATTGTGGAGAGTGGAAAGAGAAGAAAACAAAGAAATGAGTAAAGATGGTTCCTCTGTTTGTTTTGAGCAAAAAAGAGAAAACCGATTTTTGTCCGATTCTTAAAGATCTGAAAGTTCCCACAGGCTTTTCGTCGAATATAAGTAACAATGTCAATATGGAGCAATTGAAATTGAGCAGCTTGAAGTCACATGACTACCATGTGATTATGGGGTACTTATTACATTCACTTCAACATGCCTTTCCAGGAGAGAAAGACTTGTGTACTGCGCTCCAACAAGTCAGTTTGTATTTTAGAATTTTGTGCTCAAAGGTGGTTAGCAGAGAGTATCTGAACCAGGCTAAGTGGATGATTGCAGAGGCCATGTGTGTACTCGAAAAGTATTTCCCGACTGGATTTTTTGATATAAACGTGCACAACATGGTTCATTTGGCTGGTGAGGCCTTTTGTGGACCTGTTAGGTATCGAAGGATGTACCCATTCGAAAGGTGAATTGCTATTTTACCATTTGTCCTTTATTTGTCCTTTATTTTTGTTGTTTTTGTACTGAAATTTACACGTACATACTGAATCAGGGCAATGAAGGAGTGCAAAAACATCCCAAATAACAACAGATACATTGAAGGGTCAATTACGAAGTCGACTGAAATGGATGACTATGTTAGATTTGCCATGGAGCACATGAAAAATGCCGATCAAGGAGGTCACAAAGCAAATTTGGAGCCCTTCTTAAAGGATGAACATAAATTCAGCGATGTCGGTTCTCTTCTTGATGAAAAGCCGGTTCAGGTGATCCCTATTCAGTGGATGTAGATACGTCGGTGGGTAATTTTTCGAAATGATCCAGAAGGTCTCGATGTTTATTATAGGTATTGGTTGGCCGTGTTTTGTTTGTATGTGTACAATAGGTTATTCTATTTATATTTTAATACTATGTATGCTAAATGTAGGGATTATTGTGAGAACTGTGAAGCTGATGGGGTTGCAATGGAGGAAGTCGAGATGCAAACCAAGTTCCTTAGTTGGTTGTATGAAAAGGTTTGCATTGGCGCTCCTGTTTGTTAGCATAATAATGATGCAGTATGTTGATGTGTTGATTTTCTTTTCGCTTTCATAGCTTAGATCAAAAGACAAAATGGTTACAGATTTGTGGCGTTACGTTAGAGGTCCAGTGTCTCAGAAAGAGTACAAAAGATACCATGTGAATGGATTTAGTTTTTGTTCCCAAGCAAGCCAGGAAAAGGCTAAGACCCAGGACAGTGGTGTCACCGTAGTTGCATCGACCACTTTTAGGAGCTCGAAAAGGGACAAAAGACCGGTTACTAACCTAACTCGGTGGTATGGGGTGATTAGACAAATCCTAAAGTTGAACTATGGTACATTTAAAGAAACTGTCTTCTACTGTGATTGGGTGAAGGTATAGAATGGAACAAAGATCTGTCAGGATTCATATTTTCCTTTGGTAAATCTTTCAAGATTGAAAAGCCATACCAATATTTCGAACGAGCCCGTGATTCTCGTTGAAGAGGCTGCCCAAGTTTTCTACTCCAGATACATGAAACATCCAGATTGGTGGGTTGTTATTCATACGCCGAGAGGAATGACTGTAGATGTGGACAAAGCAGAGATACCAGGTCGCGACAGTTTTCAAGATATTTTACAAGAGGAACCACATCTACGTAAACTGTTGGAGCAAAAGTGTCTCCCTAAATCAAAGAAATGAAAAATCTCCATCTACGTAAATGCGATCAGTAAGTTTCCTTTATAATGCTGGTCTTGAATGTATGCAGATTCCAATTGCAAGATACTTTTCATTTGATCAGATTAATGCTGGTCTTGAATAACAATTTGTTATTTTTTTCACCCCCCCCCCATTTTTACATATATTTGCTTACATATCCCTGTGTAAGTTACTTTATTGTTTCCGCCCCACTTTTTAGCCGCCCTTAAGTTAGAAGATGTTGTTTCCACCCAACATCTCCTTTTATCACTACCAAACAAACACTCCCTTTCCCAACAAAATCATCTTCTTTGGGAAAGTAGTTTATGTTTTCTACTCAAAGACAAAAAGCCAGCAGTTATTAGTTGCTCTTCAATAGTTCAGAAGCTGAAGTAAGTGGGAAAATAACAGCAAAATCATCTTCAATTTTAGCTGCTTCTGAATCTTTGAATAAACCATACTCTTCAATCTCCATCTGCACATGTATGGGTTTGTATTCTTTTAAGTGTTGTTTTTCTTCATCTTCCTCTGCATGATTGCATAAAAATGGATTCTCTTTTTAATGATCCTTTTTCTTTGTTGCAAAGAGAATGCAGAGAAGTGTAATAGCACTTAATGTATTATTTTAATTTTTTTTGTTACTATGTTTTGTGGTACACTATCTAGTGGGAACAATTTGTTTGTGTTGGTGGTGTGTGATTGATTTAAGAATTAAGTGTAATCATGATATGGGTTTTGTTTGAATTACATTATTCTACTATGCAGATGTGTTTGATTTAAGTTTTGTGGTGGTTGTTAAATTTTTTTTTCTAGGGTTTGATCTGTTTTTTGAGTGAAAATGCAGATTGTTTTTGTTGTTGTTTCTAGGATTTGATTTGTTTTTGAATGAAAATGCAAATTGTTGTCTCTCTTGCAATGTATTTGGTTATGTTTAACACCAAAGTAATTGTTTTGGATCAATACTTTTTATACACTGGTGTATGGCGTCAAGGAGGAGCCGCAGTCCTGATTCGTCACATGAGAGGGAGAGAGACGGGAAAGGAAAGAAGCCTAAGGTCTGTTGTTCGGATGATGAACCAGAGGCATGCAGCTCCAAGGATCCTCTTGCTGAGTCTTATAAACTGATTGAGCTTATGACCCCTGAACAGTTGAAATAGCTCCAGAAGCGTGTGAACAACTTCGTCACATGTTATGAAATAGGGCTCAAAGTTAAAGAGGACAAAGCGGCACGCCGGAGGAAGGCTGCTGAAGAAGCTGCTATGCAAGAGGAGTATGACAAGTTCAGAGACGAACAATTTCGTCGTGCACAGGCATTACTTGTAGCAAGTATGCCGCGATATCCTGTACAAGTAGATTTGCTTGCCTCTGATGTTGAATCAGAGGCTGAACCAGATTGGGAACCTTTTCAGTATGTGCCCGAGCCATACTCACCAGATGAGGAGGTAGGGCAGCTCGCGCAGGCTGATTTGGAGGAAGAAATAGAAGAAGACAATTGGAATGACTTTCTCATGGGGCTTGTTGATCCAGAGGAGGAGGAGTATGCTCAAGCACTAGTGGATGCTGAAGATAACGACGATGATGATGGAGACAATGAGGAAGATGAGACAAGTGAAGTCATCGACGAAGATGAAGATGGGGAAGAAGATGGTGAAGATGAGGAAGATGAAGATGAAGAAGATGAATCCGAGGAATATAATGGATATGACTTGTATGAGAAAGATTCTACAAATGATGATGATGAATGAGGATGATGGATTATGAGATTGTTCTAACTGCTGATGGATGAACTAACTTTTTGCGGGTATGTTTTGGTATATATAATATACTTAGGGGTGATACCTAGGGGTATATTTTTTTGGTTTACTTTTTGGTATATGGTTAACAAAACAGAACATCTGCTATGTTGATGATACGACGACGGTATATTTTTTGTTCAGATATCGCATGTTCCGCCAGGGGTATTTTCGTAAGTTTGGAATCACCGAAAAGTTTAATGCACCTGTTCCGTCAGGGCTATTTACGCAAATTTGAAATCAAGGAAAATTTTATGCGCTTGTTTCGGTAGGGGTATTTTCATAATTTTTGGTAATCTTGCAACCTAAGTTCCGTAATAGGTTGCAGTTTCATCGAATCTGATATTTGACACCTTAAACCTCACCTGGACGAGAACATCGGGTCTGTGTACGGTAATCTTGCAACTTAAGTTCCGTAATAGGTTACAGTTTCATCGAATCTGATATTTGACACCTCAAACCTCACCTGGACGAGAACATCGGGTCTCAGATATACGGTAATCTTACAACCCGAGTTCAATAATAGGTTGCAGTTTCATCCAATCTAATATATTTGACACCTCAAACCTCACCTGGACGAGAACATCGGGTCTGTGTACGGTAATCTTGCAACTTAAGTTTCGTAATAGGTTACAGTTTCATCGAATCTGATATATTTGACACCTCAAACCTCACCTGGACGAGAACATCGGGTCTGTATATGGTAATCTTGCAACCTGAGTTCAATAATAGGTTGCAGTTTCATCTAGTCTGATATATTTGACACCTCAAACCTCACCTGGACGAGAACATCGGGTCTGTATATGGTAATCTTGCAACCTGAGTTCAATAATAGGTTGCGGTTTCATCCAGTCTGATATATTTGACACATCAAACCTCACATGGACAAGAACATCGGGTCTGTATATGGTAATCTTGCAACCTAAGTTCAATAATAGGTTGCGGTTTCATCCAATCTAATATATTTGACACCTCAAACCTCACCTGGACGAGAACAGCGGGTCTGTATATGGTAATCTTGCAACCTGAGTTCAATAATAGGTTGCGGATTCATCCAGTCTGATATATTTGACACCTCAAACCTCACCTGGACGAGAACATCGGGTCTGTATATGGTAATCTTGCAACCTGAGTTCAATAATAGGTTGCAGTTTCATCCAGTCTGATATATTTGACACCTCAAACCTCACCTGGACGAGAACATCGGGTCTGTATTGAAAAGGCAAGGGTACCCAAAGATACCTCAAGCTAAAAAAATTCCTACCTATAAGTCCTTTCTCTGAAAGTGATTGTTTATGGACTGAGTCGAGAAAATACAACTAATCGGTTCACACTTCGTGTGATCGTCTATGGATACGAGATCGAGACAATACAAAAACGAAGTATGTTACTTGATAAAAAGGTTTGGACTTAACCAAACACAATAGGATTCACTTATCAAGTAAATAGGAATTAAGGTTTGTGTGATTTACTTTAATTATAATAAAAAATTATAATGCAGAAATATAAAGTAAATGACACAGAAAGATTTTGTTAACGAGGAAATCGCAAATGCAGAAAAACCCCGGGACCTTGTCCAGAATTGAATGCTCTCAGGATAAGCCGCTACACAAAATTACACCTAACTTCGTATAGTTGAGACCAAGCAACTAAACCTACAGTTCACCTAGTTTTGTCTGTATTCCCACGCCTCCGACCTTAGTCACGTACTTGGAACAATTCCTTTGGTTCGTATTCCAAACAGTAAAGGAACAACAAATCTGTTTGGTATCAACTCTATTTAACCAAGTGATATGAGTTGGACAAAGGCTCTTCCGTTTATCTTAACATAAACTCCTTCGTCAGGTCCTTAGATCTATCTTATGTTCAATTACCGAAGTAATCGTTTAAGATTAAGCAATCAATACTTTTAATCACAAAGAATTATATTGATGCCGATCTACTCAATTAATCAATCTAATTTATCACAAGGATAAACCGATTATTAATTGGATCCTCTTTTACCGAAACAAGTATTGTGCACACCAAAGATTATGAACCCATAAATCAGAAATCTTCAATATCTTTTTTGTCTTCAAATTTTCTTAGATCTTCAATAAACACCTGCACACAATCACTTGAATCTCTTGTGATCAATCACACACATAACGGAGTATGTTAACAATGTATTATCACAAGATCGTCTTTAGAACTAATAACAGTCTAAAGATCCATGTTGAAACTCTTAACTAGTTTGAGTGAATCTTATATCAGAAGAGAAGATTCTTAAGCATAAACAAACTAGGTGCAATCAAAGTTCAACCACCGTTAGTCAATCAAATCAAGGAAAACAAAAGATAAACCGCAATTATCTATTTTCCCACCAACGGTACTCGTAGAGCTTCTCAATCCCAAAGAAGACTTTAAACTGAGCGGTCGTAAGAGATTTCACCTAATTAGGTTACTCTCCTCTCCGAATAGGCGGCTACACCAGTCACAACACAACAAAGAGGAAGTCTGTTGTTACGAAGGATTAGTTTGCTAGAAAGGCAAACTTCAAGTATTTATAAACAAGGAAGTTTGGACACCAAGGAATTTCCAAAACCGAAAATATTCTCAAGATATTCATTAAAGCACAAATTCGGTTTCCATAATTCTTGGAAATGCTCTGTCCAAAAATAATGATCGAAATCTCTCGGAAAATCTCTAATTAGTAAATGCACATTACTAATTCTTATTTCCCTACAAAATGAAGTTAAATACCTTAATTAAAAGATTCTTAACTTATTTATGTTTTGATCCTTGGATTATATTCCCTTAGCTATTAAGGAATAACTTTGAACAATTAAAGAAATAAACATTCATAGCACGTGTTCAAAGTATGTCGACATCTTAACTTTGTAAGTTCTCTTTCACACTTACAACCTTGAAACCGATTTGCCACACTTCCAAACAAGTTTAGAATTGGTTCATCTGACTTTCAAGAACTATGCGATTGATCAAATAACATTCAATCACAATCATGGGTTTAACGGTTCTACCAAAACAAGTTTCGGTTCTACCTTCCATGTGAGTACTGTGCATAGTCACACTAGCTTTCCAAAATTCGGTTGACTAGGTACTAGGATAGGTTCCCCACATATATATGGTATCTAACTTATATGTGTTGCACATGTCCATAGATCGGTTCCCATTTGCCTAAAAAAGTGTTGCACGTGTCCATAGGATCGGTTCCCTTTTCAAGCGACTCTTAACATGAGTTTTGATTCACTAAAATATGACAACCAAACTTGACATACCAACGCTTTGTGGGTTCAACCGAGCTATGCTCTAACAATCTCCCCCTTTGTCAATTTTAGTGACAAAACTCTTACATCATATGGATAAACAAATTACAATAATTCATTACACATACGCTTGATTCCCGATTCAACAGCACAGTAAACTGCTTACATTCAATCCTTGAAAATGTCGCTATTGACATTATAATAACAAAGAAAATACTCCCCCTAAGGAAGATAGGTATATATTCAATCCGCACGTCTTTGTTATACCAATTCATATGACATGTTACTCCCCCTTAGTCTGTGCTTTCACTCTTTCGTTTAGATAAAACATTTAAGCACCAATGTTTTTTTCCTTAGTGATACCAATCAATATAAAATCAATGCCAGTATCACTTGTTTACTCCATATATTTCTCCCCATTTTTGTCACAAAATGACAAAGAAACGAAAAAATAAAGGACAACACGAAAAGAATCTTACAAATCTCAATAGACTTGCAACCTGTAGAGTTAGGCTCGAGGGTTCCACACATCATGTTCTGATAACCAATATCAAAACTGAAACTACAAGTAGTTTTATTCTGATATGTTATTAAGGAAACAATTGTCCGAAACAATTTTTCCATTTTATTTTAGCAAACCAAAAACAACTAAGCACCTTAGTCCCTTTGCTAAACCGATTATACAAAAACAATCGCTTAATTCGATAAGACCAAAATAAAGATAACTCTATTTTTCTCATCAGGTTCTAATTATCCATAAACTTAGGCCTTTCACTTTTAAACAAAACAAATACTAAGTTAGTTAACTAGCATTTCTTGTTAAGGCATTCGATTAGACTTGAATAACCGAAACCTCACTTCGATAAGTCTAACTAAGATCAGAATTAACTTAGTTTCTCTTATCCGGAATCGAATTGGACTTAACAACTCATCCCGTACACCTTTTATTTCGTTAAGCCATAAATAATTCATACAAACCAAATAAATCAACTTGCATAATTATTCACCTCAACCGGAAGCAATTGAAACAACATAGACATTAAAAGCACCGCAATTGCACCTAAATTTTGTAAGACTAAACAATTGATACCACACAATAAAGCAAGATAACAATAGTTTTTCTTAACCGGAACCAATTGAATCACACACATCATGGAATAAACATCAATTGTACCGAAATTTTGTTAAGCAAAAGCAATAAATATATATGAAATAAACTCAGGCTTTTCTTAAACATGAAAACAATTAACTAACAAGATTGTTACCTGAAATTTCGCATCCCCTTCTCCAATATGATTGCATCTTCTTCCAGGGAGAATTGATATCGAAATATCATCATGTTGTCATCCTTATGCAAAAACAAAAGAATAACAACAACCAACCTTTACCAGAGAAAGGTTGAAAATCGGTTTTAACAATTGCAAGCAAAAGTTGAAAACCATCGAAACACATATGCTTTTATGCTAAACCAAAACCGATTCAACATATTGTGAATTTTTCACATATTGTTTCTACCAGAACCCCTCATGATTCTTTGATAAAGCCTACCAACATGGGCTAGAACTTAATCCTGCTAAATCAAAAAGTCACCCAAACCACAAGGGTTCACAATATATGAGATCGAATATTAAGGTTATGAAAATCGAAAACATACATCTCATAAATCACTTTGCAATACACCATAAATATTCAACATAAAATCAAGTATTGCAATTACCTCAATCTTGTAGGGAATTAAATTGTGAAACCAACGCAAAAAGAATGGGGTCATTCCGAGTTCGGACGAAGAAGTTATGGGCAAAATAGTTTTAAACTTCTTCCTATGGGGGACCTCTCACTAGGATCGGTTCCCTCACCATGACATGGTACTAGGATCGGTTTCCTCACTATGACAGGGTACTAGGATCGGTTCCCAAGAGTTACTTGTGGTGGATCATATCCCTAAAATGTTTTCGACATAACTTTTGCATATGATGTCCGAATTCAGTGATTTTTGGCTCGTTTTAACCGTAAAAGCAAGAGCTACACCTATATGATCAGTAGATATCAACATCATCAACTCAAAATTACCGTTTCTATCAAAATCTCAAATATATATAGAGAAGGTATGAGTATAGAAGAAAATAAATCTCCCTAAATATGTTAATTAGTCATATAATAACCGAGAGATCATGTGGTCAGTTTTTCATGTGCTTCCTAACCTTTCAAAAGATTGAGCACCAAGGTATGCACATTCCAACACAACTAGGTTGTGTTGAATTGATCCTTGTCTTGTTCGTCACGAGTGACTAAGACCGAATTATCATTCTTGACCTCTTGCTTGGTTTGTTTTCTCTTGTTCCATCTCTTGTTTTTCTTCTTTGACTTGTGATGAAGAGTGTCATTATCACAACCTTTGCTAGTACAAGAGATTTCAGACATAATGTCTTTCTTTAGCCTTTCAAGAAGACTCTTTTAATTATTGTCACCAACAATTAAAATCTGAGAGTCATTCTTGTGACTAACTTTTGGTCCCTTCTTGGCTATGGAGGACTTAGGAACCCATTTAGAATTGGGTTTCGCAGGAGCAGCCTTCTCCTTCATACCATTAGGATCATTGTCCTTTTGAATATTATGCGAAACATCCTTTCTCCAATTTGGAACATCAGATCTTGTCTTTGCATTTACAAAGTTATCTCTCTTTCTATATTCGGGTCTTTTATGAGATGACCTTGTCGAGTGATATGCAAAATTTGAACTATCATTATAATAATTATTTTGCCTAAACTTAGGACAATAACGATCTGAGTTCTTATGAGGAGAAAACTTAGCCAATTCGTTTGATACAAAAGAAAGTGCATCTTGCATCTTACGAACTTTGCATCCCCATTGCAAGTGTCCTTTATTACCACAATAATAACAATGCTTAGTATAAATATACGAAGTATGAGTTTTAGTGTTACCTTTTTTTGGATCCTCTTGCATTAGAGCTCGATGAGTGTTCTTCTACTTCTTCTTAGCAGAAGTGCACTCTTTGATTATTGCTGGTTGAACACTATTCTTAGGCTTGACATACTTTTCTTCTTTATAAGAAATAGGAGCAACTTTGTCATCAGTGAAAGCCTCTGATTGAGAAGAACTTGTAGCTTTAACAAATTTTACCTCTTTGCTAATATTTGAAGCATCTATTCCCTTATAACCCAATCCTCGTGTATCACGATGATTTCTACTTGCTTCTAACATTAAGGTTAACTTGTTTGAGCTTTCATTGGATTTTTTCAGTTCCAAATTTTCTTCTTCCAACGTCTTGATTTTATCAAGAGCACCGGCTAGATCAGCCTCAAGGCGTTTTTCTCGTGAGAGATATACATCTTCTTTCTCTTCAAAACTCTTTTGTTGAGAGTTAATCCTTGCATCAGATTCAACATGTTTTTCTTCCAACAAGTGAATTTTTTCAAAAGCAACATCACACTCTTTCTCTAACAATTTTGTTTGAGAGAGACTAGCACTGGCTTTTTCTTCAAGACCCTGTACTTGTCTAGAATTAAACATAGCTTCTGATTCGGCACGTTTCTTTTCCGACAAAAACAGTTCTCTTCGAAGATTTTCGCATTCTGATTTCGTAGAATTTAGATCGTTCGTACGATCTTTAAGAAGATAATCAATGGTTTGGTAACCAATATAATATCCTTGAAAAACCTTCTTCAATTTCTTGTTCTCTCGACAAAGAGGAGTCAAAAGACCAACGAAATCTGAAGATCTTAGCTTTTGATTTTTCAAAGGTTCCAGCGGTTTAGAGTATTCTGAGATATCCTCTTTTCCTTATTGTTCAAAATTTGAGTTATCATCATCGGAAATTTCATCTAACCCTTCTTGTAGACGTATTTTCCAGTCTTCATCGGTTTCTACATTATTAACATGATTAAGTTGTCTCGTAGAATCTCTAGAGATGATTTCTTTAGATATTGAATCGTAGATGCCATCATCAAGTGTTCATTCAAAACTCTTTATGTCTTGCTTTACGTTAATTGAATCATTCATTAGATTCAATTCTTATAGGTTGGATCGCACCAAACACAGATTGTTAGATCTTTTCGTGTTTGCCTGCTCTGATACCAATTGAAAAGGCGAGGGTACCCAAATATACCTCAAGCTAAAACTTTTCCTACCTATAAGTCATTTATCTGAAAGTGATTGTCAATGGAATGAGTCGAGACAATATCACACTTCGTGTGATTGTCTATGGATACGAGATCGAGACAATACAACAACGAAGTATGTTACTTGATAAAAAGGTTCGGACTTAACCAAACACAATATGATTCACTTATCAAGTAAATAGGAATTAACGTTTGTGTGATTTACTTTAATTATAATAAAACAATTATAATGCGGAAATATAAAGTAAATGACACGGCAAGATTTTGTTAACGAGGAAACCGCAAATGCAGAAAAACCCCGGGACCTTGTCCAGAATTGAATACTCTCAGGATTAAGCCGCTACACAAAATTACACCTAACTTCGTATAGTCGAGACCAAGCAACTAAACCTATAGTTCACCTAGTTCCGTCTGTATTCCCACGCCTCCGACCTTAGTCACTGTAGATGGTGGATTTTCAACAAAGGTTAAAAACGTAAAATCATGAGGCATTTTTTGACACGGATTTCAGGCATGCAACGATTCATATTTTATGAAGCCATGATGAATATGTTTTCGAAAAGCCTCCACAAGCTGAGCGTTCGATCCCTGGCATTTCGTCGTGACCTCTATGCAGAATAACGTATTTGGGCGGTTCTCCGTAGATTAAGAGCTTATCGAATTCAGGACGTCGGTGACACTCATTGTTCCCTGACTGCAGGAGAGAGACCCACCTCCACATAGAAGAATTGTTGGGCGGCGGACGCCTTCAGGACGTCGGTGAGACTCACCTTTCCCTGACTATGTGGAGAGACCGTGTATAGATTCAGGCGGTTCTCTGTAGATTGAGAGCATTAACGCCTTCAGGTCGTAAACAACACCGTGACTCCCTGACTATGCACCATTCAGAATAGATGTGACACTTTAACTGGCTAATATCTTTTCTGCAATTGATTAATTCTGCCGCGACATTCACATTGAATTCCCAGAATAATCTATTATTGCTCCTATTCCATGGTCGAATCCACGGCCTGATCCCATGGAATGGCAATAACAATTGCTCATATTCCATGGTCGAATCCACGGCCTGATCCCATGGAATGGCAATAACAATTGCTCTTATTCCATGGTCGAATCCACGGCCTGATCCCATGGAATGGCAATAACAATTGCTCTGATTCCATGATCGAATCCACGGCTTGATCTTATAGAATGGCAATAAACTACTACATTATCTCATTATTCCGATTTCATGATCGAATCCACAGTTGATCTCATGAAATGGTGATAGATAATTTTAATTACTCCGATTTTATGGTCGCATCCACGATCCCATAGGATGGTAATGCTTGTTTTATTATTCTGAATTCATAGTCGAATCCACAGCTGATCCTATGAATTAATAATAAAAAACTATTCATTTTTATTACTCAGTTTCATGAATAATTCTCCACTGAATTTCATAAATTAGTAATAAATACTCAATAACCGGGCATCTGGATCATCACTGAGTAAGCCCCACAAAAATGGTGCAAGTGTATTCGACAATGATGCACGACTGAGCACCCGGATGCACGAACGAGCATCCAAAAAATATGAAACAATGAGGAATCCTACGCAAAACAGGAGAAAACAATAAATATTAATAAAATAATAAGAGGCGCTCAGGGCCGGGCCCACCGGCCAGCCGGCCGTGCCCTAGCCATGGTCGGTCCATGCCTCTTCCATTATTTTCCTTATTTTTTGTTATTTCATGAACTCGTGAAAACTCCTTGGTTTTAGCAACTTTCCTTGTTTTTGCAAAAACTCATGAATCCTCCATAACTTCATGGATTCATGAAACAATATTATAAAATAGGGAAAGGTGTGCGGGACCGGGCAACCTATCCGGCCGGCCATGCCCGAGCCGTGGTCGGTCCCACACCTCACAATCCTTAGCTTTTATAATTATTATTCCCTAATCTCATGAAACTCCTTTGTTTCAACAAAACTCGTGGATTCTCCATAACTCCAAGGATTCTCCATAACTTCAAGGATTCATGAAAAATAATATTATAAAATAGAGAAAGGTGTGCGGGACCGGGCAACATAGCCAGCCGACCATGCCCTAGCCATGGCCGGTCCCATACCTTGTAATCCCTAGTCTTTTATAATTATTATTTTCCTAAATTCATGAAACTCCTTGGTTTGAGCAAAAATCATGATTTCGTCATAACTTCTCAAATTTTGCTCAAATCATGAAAAACCAAAAGCCAACAGGTCACACGACCGGCTAGCCTCTCACGGCAATTTTAAATGTTAAAATACACTTATTTTAATATTTACAAAATATTGATCAATTGAGCATACATGCTCGTTCCAACAAAAATCAAGAATTTCAGTCAAGATGAAACTCTTCTGAAAATTCACAACATTGCTCGAACGCACATCATAAAATACTGAAACTCTCAGTTGGAGACACGGGCACCACAGAAACACGTGCATGCCTTCATGACCGACCAGGGTCATCCTTAGGGCTTGCACAAAGAGGTCCCACACGTTTTCATAATTCTGACCTAATTTGCTCAATTGCTCGTATTGGGCCCAAACTATCTCCAACCAACCTGGGGATTGCTCAAACGGCCAACAACTGGTCACGTGACCACCAAGAGTCGGTCCCATGCTCTCTTGGTTGGTCCCCATCTTTCATACCTAGGTTTTATCACCTAATGCTGAACCCATCAATATTTCAGTAAATGATGAAACCAACATTTAATCATCATTCTTTTACCAATCCTCAAACTGAGAACCCTGGTGCATGCTCACTCGAGCACCGGGCACTACATGGACGCCCATCATCCCATGTGGTCGGTTCCTCTATCACTCATGACCTATTTTCAGCGATTCATCAACTATGATCTGAAATTAGGGTTTTGAAAAAATGCTCCACGAATCATCACTCTGAGCACGATTCAAACACTAATGAATTTATGATGGATTCAGCAACCAACATCTGAATTAATCGTATAATATTTGGTAGCTTACTAATATTTTAATATTTTTATTGGGTCACGTCACCAATAAATGTTTCGTCGAATCGAGCAATACTTGCTCAGTTGCTCAAATATTGATCCAGCTATCAATATTTGGTAATTTATCAATAATTTGTCGAATTGAGCAATACTTGCTCAATTGCACGACAAATTATCAACATTCAGTAATTTGCTGAATTGAGCGATACTTGCTCAATTATACGTCAAATCATCAACATTCATTATTTTGTTGAATTGAGCAATACTTGCTCAATTGCTCGTCAAATTCTCGATATTCAGTAATTCGTCGAATTGAGCAATACTTGCTCAGTTGCTCAAATATTGATCCAACTATCAATATTCAGTAATTTATCAGTATTTCGTCAAATCGAGCAATACTTGCTCAGTTGCTCGAATAATCCACATATATTCAAGAACTCATCAATATTCAACAACTCGTCGAATTTACAATATTTGCTCAGACGAGCAACATTAACATTCATGAATCGAGCATTTTTCAAACATGCTCGATTCAACAAAACCTAGACTCATTGTCTAATCAGTCAATAACTGACAAACTAAATACAAGTCTGTCATGCAGACTCCACGATTCGTGAGACATCAATCACGTCAAATTGGGGGATAACAACTAGGGTTTTGGTCTGGCGGCCTACAACACGTGGATTTCATCCACGACGATAAATTTGTGTAAGTTGTGTAAGCGGTTGAAGGAGATAGCAAAGTACTGGGTGCACGATCCGTCAAGTATCCACACGACAGGGAACTGACTTTACCACGATCTTCCACTTTCCACTCTTCCACTCATGAAACCGTCACACTTACAGGGATCAAGGTGTTCACAACTCTGACAATATAAATAAGTTTCTGAATCCATGATTGAGGACAACGAATGATCACTAGCTATCAGCAATCGTCCACACAGAATTTCTCGAGTAACTACTCTCAAGATATCATCAATCTATCAGAACTTATTCGAACTCAACAGTTCACCAATTATTGCAGAAATATTCAACACATCCACGGTCCTTGATCATCATTGATTCCACACAATTCTCAGCTTCCCTCTTACAGATCAACCCATCTCCCTCTTTGCGGCCGAATTGACTCTGGAACGGTCATTGACTTGGTTTAGGCCGAAGTCCTACAGATTGATCTCTCGAATCTAAGCACTCCCTTTGTTGTGCATCTGTGTGAGGTTGAGAAGTTTGCTCGGTTCGAGGAGTCTCGACACGCTCGTCTCTTCATTTCCATAAAAAACAGCAAACCTTTTTTTCCCCATCCACAGATTGGTGACCACAGTGGGAGATTAATCTCTCGGTTGCAATCTCAGATTCATCAAAATGGTTGATCTTAGGTCAGGTTCAGTTACCAATCCTAACCCAAACAATGCTAGCACTAGCAACAGCGGTGGTACTCCATAAACTGTTCCTGCTTCCAACAGTGGTGGTGACGCTACTCCTCCTCACACTAATGTCGAAAATCATCCTCTCTTTGGTCGATATCCTGAGGAACTCAGAGAAAATCCACCCACCATCCCTGATCTCATGAAGATTCAGTAAGTGCTCGCTAAAAATCAAACTGACACGGCTGTTATTCAGAAGGAATTATGTAACCATCTCAAAACTCTCACTGACAAGATGTCAGACAAAACTCGGGAGAAAGGAAAAGACAAGGACACATCTCCAGCTCTGGATCCATAAGTTATTCCTGTCCCTGACGATGACGAAACCCGTAAAGCTGCAGAACCTGCTAGTTTTATCACTAGTGAAGATCTGGAACGTTTTATGGAGAGTCGGGGAAAGGGCCATGCACCATCAGTCCATCGTTATCAGCCTTCGTATCCTGCTGCTACACAAAGAATCCCTCTTCCAAAGGGTTACATTTCTCCAACCTTCACACTCTACAATGGAACGGGGAATGCTCGAGAACATGTTTCTCGATTCCTGGAAGCATTAGGAGAGCATGAACACAACCATGTCGTCGGTTTGGAGGAGTTTTCAAAATCCCTGACGGGTCGAGCATATACTTGGTACAACAACATCGCACCAGGAAGCATAGCTAATTGGGGAGAAATGATTAATGCTTTCTACAGGAAGTACTTCTTTGTTTCTGAGCAAGTTACTCTTTCCGACTTAGGAAGGATGGCTCAAAAGAATGCTGAAAATCCGAATGATTACGTGAAGAGGTTCAGGGTTCAAGCCTTGGATTGCCATGATCCCAATGTTACTGAAAAACAACTGGTGGATTTGTGCATCAATGGGATGATCCCAGTCTACAGAGCTTTGCTGGAAAATCTTCGTTTTCATACCTTCTCAGAACTTCATGAAGCGGCCAAGCGATCAACAACTACCGCTCCTGCCTTGCTAGAAAGAATGAAAAACTGTCAAAATAGAGGAATCGAAAGACACTCGAAGCAACACTGCCATACGACTAATCAACAAGTAGTACAGTGTCGAAACTTCCATGAATGTTGTTGAAGGGAGCAAAAGAAAAGCTGAAGCACAGCCACATAAGAATGCTCCTCCAGGGTCTAATCCCTCAAAAGCGCAAAGGAAAGATGGTCAAGCCAGGAATGCATAATCGCCTACTCAACATCAACAGAACGATCAAGATGCACCTTACTTCCCATTTTCTATTGAAGAAGTGATCGAACTATTGGAAGTCTGGATCCAAGACGGGGCGATCAAATTACCCCCTGTCAAAAAGGAACCAACTGAGGAACATATGGAAAATGCACGCTACTGCCATTTCCATAGGTATGTCAGTCATCCGACAAGTGATTGCAGAACCCTGAAGCGTATATTCAAAGAAAAGGCTAACTCAGGGGAACTGAGGACTGAATGAGTGCACATAAATCATCTCTCAATCAGAACATTCACACCCTCCGAGTAGCTGGTCAAGGAAGCAGTTCAATCCTTAATTGAGCATGTCTGCGAGTTGCTGTACTTTTCAAAGGACCAAAGAGATGATATGTTTGCTGCACTGAACCATATCGTGTCAGGCAAACGGCTAACAATTCAGGAGACACTCTCTGAACCGCTAGTAACAGACAAAGAGATGTACGACTGGGGACTTCTCACCATGGTCTATCTCAAAGGAAATGAATTCAAGCGAGCATTGGTCGACGTTGGCACTGCTGTTAACATCATCCCTTTGAAAACCCTCAGAGCCGCTGGCATCACTCGACAAGAAGCAACTCATGCTCCTATCTCAGTCAGAGACCATGAGGGAATCTCCAGGGATGCTTACGGTTACATCATTCTCAACATAAGAAATGATTCAACCTGGATAGAAACTAAATTCTTCATAATTAATGAGGATCCAGGATATGACATGATTCTTGGGCGAGCATGGATTCATGATGGAAGAGTTGCTGCGATATCTTCATCTTCAGTTGCACAATTCTCCATCGAAGAAAGCTCTGAATCGGAAAATGATCAACCTTTCGATCATTTGGGAAAAGTCGAAGCCTTGATGAAACTCACACAAAAACCCGAAGAAAGCGCACATGAATTTTTCAAAAGGTTCCGCACTCAGGCAAGTCTTATTCCCCATGATGCATATGTATTACCAACTTTCAAATATGCTACCCTAGTCCGGGGACTCAGTTCTGCTCAAAACCTAGCTATCACCAAACGCTATGAGTGGTTAGTCTCACCTCAACAATACTTCACCAAATGGTTAGACGCAGAACCTCTCCAAGTCTATCATCTCACTAACACGGTCATTGCTAGGATAATGAATGAGTTTCACAATCAATATCCTAAATACTCTCATTTGCACGAGTGTCCACATGTGCCGCAGAATTGGAAAGATCCACCAACATGGAATCCCACTATGCGAGGAATTCCGAACCAGCAAAAGATATTCAAGGCACGAGCAACCAAGCCTAACAAATTTCATGAAGGAGATTTGGTTCTTAAGGCAACCAGAAGCAATTTGCATTCCACGAAGAGTTCTAACTGGGAAGGACCTTTTATGATTGCTAATTCAGTTGCTGGAGGATACTTCAAATTGGCTGACATCAAAGGCAAGACATTATACCAGTAATTCATGAGAATTGGCTCAAGATCTTCGACGCATGAAGCATTCAACATTGGGTGTTTTATGTTCAAGACAAACTCTCAAAACATCCGACGTTTGCATCTTAGGATTTTCTTTTACCTGTATTTTCAATTCCTCCAAAACGTTTGCAATACTTGTATCCAGTATTTGAAATTAAGCAATTTATCAAAAGTTCTTTATTTTAAGAAAAATCTCTATCAAAATCCAAAATCCAAAAGAAAATCCTCAGTCACTCATAAATTCAAAACCAATCCAGAAATTCAAAACCAAAATCTCACATCTCTTAGAAGTTCAAAGTTCAAGAGATTATGGAAAAGAAAACTAAAGAAAGCCATCAAAGTACGATTTCTGCTTCTCAACATCCTCCAAGACTTGCAAAGCCGCTTTCTCCAACTTCAGCTTTTGAGTCAACTCAGTAATCTTAGCCATTTTCTCCACCACAGCATCACTGGTAAAAGGTATATTCTGCACTACTGCATCCTTGATGGTGTTGATCTTCTGACGAAGCCACTTCAGGTTAAAGCCAAGTCTCTCAGAATTCTCCAAGTTGTACTCCCAATCAAAGAGTACATCTCGAGTGATGATACTTCTGGGCCTAGTACGAATATCATCTATGACACACAATATGTTTCCTAATTGCATTGTCAAGAAGTAGCTACGTTCAGGATCTCTTGTAACGACGATATGGCCATACATCTTCCACAACTTCTCATACATGCTGGCATACCCGGTGGGAACGCTGAATCCACCAACAAATACATGATACGGGAGTGAAGCACCAAATGGAGGCTCACAAACAATCCCTTCAGTAGAATATCCATGCACTATTATACGGTTCTCGATCTCGGGAGCAACCTCAGCAATCATAGGCGCAGCTTCTTCTGGGACAGTATTTTCTACTCTCGGCACGGCTTCCTCTGTTTCTGGAGAAATCACCATGGGTGTTTCAATCGCCTCGAAAATATCAGCAGCAACCATCTCACGGCCTTGAAGTGCAGAGATGGTTGTCTCATTATCAACAGCGCCGGGATTGCTCGAATCATCATTATTGGTCTCGTTATTCCCAACTTCGGCATTTGGCACCTAATAAGAAGATTACACGGGATTAGAGCGATCCAAGCATGAAAACTCAATACAATCATAAAGTCTGGCATTTAAGTGAACTAACGTTATCTAAGTTCTTCACTATGCACCCAAGACATGAGCAAATAGCACAAAAGTCATAAAACACGTTTTTCAATAAGTTCGTCAGAAAAATTTTATACTACTCTATATGAGACGATGAACTGGGAGCAATTGGTAACGAATATAAGGTTGAGTCATATACCATTCTCTTTGTATGGATTTCATCTACAACATATCAAAATTTCATAGCAATTGGATGAACGAGCAGGAAGTTGTGGCCAAAACATTGGACCTCATACCGACTGAAAATTTTCTGGAGGTCTCCTGGAGGTTTACTGTTTAATCGATTTCGACCCGTAAAAGTACTCAAAACTTAAAAATCTTCTTTACAAAATCTTGGAAATTTCCTGGGCTTAAGTATACATTGGTAGATCGCGAAAATCTGATGTCGGATGAAGATTCTACAGCATTTTTACTAAAAACTGGGGTCTGGATTTTTCGGATGACGTATTTCGGCAAATTTCTCATATATTCATCGGGATTCTCATTCATTCATTCACAAATCAGCAATCCTGTACTTTTATGAAGATAATACAAAATACATACTTACTTGAGGAGCCTCCAACTCATTCGAAGGGTTAGCAGGGTCGACATCAACATTGGGAGCACCATTATTTTCATTCGGTCGCGATTCTTGAGGATTCTCCTTCTCCTTACTATTCGAAGACGAATGGATAGCATGACCATGTTGGATTTCCACAACAATCTCTTCCTGGATCCATCAACAATAATCATCATTATTTCATTCAAGGAAATTCCGAAATCACTTACATGAAAAGATACTCACATCAACCTCTCCGTCAGTGCTGGATCCCTGAATTGCTCGTATAAAGGAAAGATGAAGACCGTCAATAACCGATGGAGCAAAATTCTGAAATAAATTAGAAATAATCTTCTAAGATCCTGATTATATGGACAAGAAATTCGAAACGATAAGAGAAGTGTTAACAACTCACCAAAGAAGCGGCGGGGACTGCACATTATTCGGTATCATTATATGAGCTGTTTTGCTTCTTCCTTCTCCACCTTGGGGACTTTCTTGACGGTCTAAGAAGTTTACACATATTCGAGGCCTCACAACATGGCCATCCTACACAAAATCAATGGATGATTAAAACACATTTATCTTACTTTCACCGATCATGAAGAAAACATGCTTACCTGCGCACATTCCGGAGATGTCTTCCTCTTGTCACCACGGGAAAGGTACTTTAGCCTTGGTCGAGCATTAATAGAGTCAAGAGAAGTAAAATCTTGCACTGGAGACTTAACATCCATCACAAAGGCATACAGACGTTCAAGTTGCTGACGCCAGAAGTCTATGTAACCCGGAGTCACGAAATTAGCACGATCAGAGCATGGGAATAAATACTCATTTCCCTCCACATGAGTGCAATCCAGATTAGCCTTCAAATACTCAACTGATGGTTTGTTCATTCGGAGACCTGGGATACACTGGTCTACGCCCATTTGCCGAGCTGCCCTGTCAATTTTATATTACACTACTCTGAATTCTCCATGCATTACTGATACTAGGTGGCCAGGAGTCCAACTTAATATGAAAGATCTCTCTCCATCATTCAAATCAGCACCGGTCTTCAACATGATATTTTATTTACCAGTATTGAAAGTGATCAATTGTGAGAAGAGAACAGGGACCAACGCCCAGGGGCGAAAGTTGAACTCGGATTCAATGTCCAAAATATCAGTGATGCATATCTTGTATTGCGGCTGCTTTGTAGACCACCTCATGATCCTGGCGTTGTCTTTCTCGAGGAAAGCATGGTGAGTGTCGACATTATGCCCTTGCAAAACACTACGGGGAATCGGAGCATACTTTTCAAGATGCTCCCACATCAAAGCTTGGAGGAACATGATATTAGCATATGTCTCAATTTTCATGAAACCGTTAGAGACACTGGAGTCAATAACCAAAGAGTCCAAGTTGGCAAACAGTGAACCTAAAAACAGGCTACCAATTGGAAGTTTCTCACCTTTAGCCATCCTAATGGCAAAGGGTATCACCAACGGTTTCAACAAATGTCCGCTGTCCTCAAGAACATCTCTGGAAAGCCATAAGCACAGGAAAGCAGCGATGGACAGGGTACCATCAACAGGTTCTTCAGAAATTCTATCTCTCGGCCACCAGTATCTCAACCATTGAGCATAGCAAAATTTGGGAGACTTGTTGAACTCATGCATTTTAGCTTCCAAAGTGCGAGATATCAACTTCTCCTCTGTCGAGAGTTCTCCAGGGAAATTTCCGGCGAATGGAAGATGCAACAAAGCGACTACATCTTCTAAAGTATTCGTGAACTCTCCCCATCTTCATATGAAGTTGTGAGTAGGAATACACCAACGAGCAAGCAAAGCCACGATACCTGGTATATCATGATTAATGATCAAATCTCCAGCAGCTTGAATGGCTCGCGTCACCTGCGCACTATCCAGCAAGGTCCTCACACGGATGTGGCCTAGCATATGCCTTGCCCATCCAGAAAAATGCGTCAGCGGCTTCCGAGAAAGTTTGAGTTCCAGATGAGAAGCCGAATAATGTTTCCCTTCCAAATAGAACCGAATTATTGTTGGAGGAGACACCAACTTATTCTGAGCAGTAGTCCTAAGATTTATGAGCAACCGAAACGAAGAACCTAAAGGACGTTTTTCAGGCCTGTACAAATATTCAAAGAATCTGTCTTCGATGCTAGGAATGTTCTTGGGTTTGGGAATTTCTTCATTCCCCTGAGAAGTTCCAGAATCGCCATCTCTGGAGCAATCATCATCTCCAGGAGTGTCTTCTCTGGAAACGTCACTTTCAGCATCATTACAAAATCGATTCATCTCCGCCAAAGCTGCAACATTCCACACGAGTTTCATCAATACAATGGAATTAAAGCAATCAAACAATTACGATGCTCACAATCAGCGTATGCAAAAAAACGGAAATCCTAAACTCTTACCTATTTACGATTTCACGAACTCAGTGATAACAACGTAAAACCCCGAAACTTGCTCGTTCTTTCAAACCTGCAAAGTCGAGCATAAAACATATTATTCAAGAGTCAACACTGACTTCTCAAGAAACTATGAATAATTCATATAACTTTCCATGTGAACATTCGCTGATTTTTACGTGTACATACACTATAAAATCACTAAACTCATACATACACTACGAATTCATCAACTCATAAATTGTTTGCTTTCAACAATTCTTCATAAATCAAAACTTGATTTATATTTAATAAAACGTGAATAACTCACGTACCTTTTAAAAAAAAAAATCGTGAGTTAATGACTCGCGTAAATATAAAAAAAAAAACTTTTTGCTCAACCGAGCATTCTTCTACGAAACGAGGGTCTTTTCTATTTTTGTAAAAGTCTACATATTTCAAACAAAATTTTGAAAGTTCGTAAACAAATTTTCATCATGAACTCCAGGTCTTTTCAAAATTCCTTTAACCCTAAGGATTATTATTTATTACTTTTACGAACAAACCTACGTTCTTAAAAAGTATTTGCAAAATTCATGCTTCGAAAACAAACTTGGGTTTTCATAAAACCTAATAAACAAAACTTTTGCTACTGCAACTAGACCATGTTTATTCAAAGTTTATGAATCTCTTCCATATTAGGGATTTTTGCTTGTTCCTTCAACTAACGAACAAACGGGCATATATATATATATATATACGTTTTCTGAAAATCCTTCATAAATCCTACGCATGCATGCAACCATGGGATTTTTGGTTTTGTGAACAACTCATCAATCACGAAAAAAAAAAAAAAAAAAAAAAAAAACGGACGGACAGACTTACCTGTCGGCGTCGGCCGAAATTTTGCCGGACGGGCGACGGTGCTGGTTCCGGCGAATTTTCTTGCTGCTGCTCGTGAAGTGATGGAGAGGAGAAGAGTGGTCAGTCAATGAAAACACAAAAATAATTTTAGGGCTTCTTCCCTTTTATATCAAATTTATTTCCAAAACCTAATAAAACATGGGTTTCCTTTTTTTGGACTTGGGCCCATGAATCCTAAACCGACCGTAACTAGGCTTCTGAACGCTCAAATCAGCAGTGCCTTATATCTCCGCGCATATGAGGTGACACTCTATCTTGCTATCAGGGTCCTTATCTGTGCATTTGCTCGTACATGACATCATTGGGGTAAATCGAGGATTCTGAAACTAACTTTGTAGACTGAGCTCGACCATTGATCTCGTCGACTGAAAATCACCATTTAATGCTTACTGCGAAACATGACTGTTCCTCACTAAGCAGGGGACTTAATGTAGATGGTGGAACCGTAAAATCATGAGGCATGTTTTTGACACGGCTTTCAGGCATGCAACGATTTATATTTTGCGAATCCATGATGAATATGTTTTCGAAAAGCCTCCACTAGCTGAGCGTTCGATCCCTGGCATTTCGTCGTGACCTCTATGCAGAATAACGTATTTGGGCGGTTCTCCGTAGATTGAGAGCGTAACGCCTTCAGGACGTCGGTGACACTCACTGTTCCCTGACTGCAGGAGACAGACCCACCTCCACATAGAAGAATAGTTGGGCGGCGGACGCCTTCAGGACGTCGGTGACACTCACCGTTCCCTGACTATGTGGAGAGACCGTGTATAAATTCAGGCGGTTCTCCGTAGATTGAGAGCATTAACGCCTTCAGGTCGTAAACAACACTATGACTCCCTGACTATTTACCATTCAGAACAGATGTGACGCTTTAACTGGCTAATATCTTTTCTTCAATAGATTAATTCTGCCGCGACATTCACCACTGAATTCCCAGAATAATCTATTATTCCTCTTATTCCATGGTCGAATCCACGGCCTGATCCCATGGAATGGCAATAACAATTGCTCCTATTCCATGGTCGAATCCACGGCCTGATCCCATGGAATGACAATAACAATTGCTCATATTCCATGGTCGAATCCACGGCCTGATCCCATGGAATGGCAATAACAATTGCTCTTATTCCATGGTCGAATCCACGACCTGATCCCATGGAATGGCAATAACAATTTATCTGATTCCATGATCGAATCCACGGCTTGATCTCATAGAATGGCAATAAACTACTACATTATCTCATTATTCCGATTTCATGATCGAATCCACAGTTGATCTCATGAAATGGTGATAGATAATTTTAATTACTCTGATTTTATGGTCGCATCCATGATCCCATAGGATGGTAATGCTTGTTTTATTATTCTGAATTCATAGTCGAATCCACAGCTGATCCTATGAATTAATAATAAACAACTGTTGATGGTGGATTTTAGTTTAGGGTTAAAATTGTAAAACCAAATTTATGCGCTGACATCCTGCAAAGAATAAAGCCGCTGATAAGTGATGAATACTTCTTCACTTTACTAATTCACCTAGAATGGAGCATGTGGCAACAATCCCAAGATTCTCGTGAATTAAATACACAAAATTCATCCAGGTTGGAGCATGTAGAAACAATCCCATATGCCCTGTGAATTTACAACATTATTAATTAATGCATGACCAGCCTTGTATTTCCTGTACTCATTATTGGTGCGGCATGACGACTGAGTGTTGTTCTCAGCAGAGCAACACGAACCTCCAAGCATTAATAATGAAGCATGTACGAAATACCCGTACAGGCTGCGACTCTCTGTGTGTTATACTAGCCCGATTGAGCATATTTGAATATGGATTGTCCATATCAGTATCAGAAACGGTCACAACCATCCTACTTCACCAGCATGATTGGATGACTTGGATTGGCTCCATAACCCCCAAGCAGGTATTGGAATATTCACCACCGACCCAACGCGGGCCCCGCATGGTCGGCCTCCCAAAAAGGGTGGCATAGCTTGCCAAACCGTCCAAGCCAAAGCAGTATGGACGAAAAACCCTAAATTAGGGTTTGTGGCACATTACATGTGTCGCAAAAAAGTCTCAACCATCCATCTTCGCAGGCATAGATGGAGGGTGTAGATGTAGATTCAAAGGGCCCAGAGCATGTCAACACGCTCATGGTAAGCCCGCGTACACACATGACCGATCGGTCAGGACCAATCATGGCTGGTCGTTCTAGATCGTGCGCCCAAAGTGGGCATGTCGCACGGCCGGAAAAACCCTAATTAGGGTTTGCATTGATCGCAAACGTCCGTTATCTCCTGATCGAATGGAGGGTTTAGGAGTCGACTGAATAGGTCCAGTGAGCATCAACATGATCACTGTGGACCCATCTATCTCCACACCCGATCGGCCAAGGCATACCATGCCTAGTTGTTCCAATTCGCACGCCCAAACTAGCGTGGTCACACCTCCTAATCACGAACTGATCTCGACCACTCAACTTCTCCGGACAAATTGAGTGGCTTAGATCACGTTTCCATGAGACAGTAAGGTATAGGCGTGAACACCAGCCTACCACCTACACGGCGAACCAATCGGTCGGGACCGACCAAGCTTGGTCGTCTTGAAACGCGTGCCCGAAGTTGGCATGACGCGCGGCATTTGCGGCACCAAACTTCTGTCGTAAATCAATCCTGACCGCTCCTCTTTTTCGGACAAATTGAGCGGTCCAGATCACACTTTCACGGGACAATGAGGTATGGGCATGTATACCGGCATGCCGTCTACACGCATGCCCGATCGGCCATGCCAAAATCGTGTCCCAAGGTTGGATTCGACCAAGCTGAAAAGTGGTGCTTGCGCACCTCTTCTAAAACCCTAATTCCACTAACGGTCTCAGATGAGTGTCTTAAAAATCATCTCGTCCGTCCAACTTCACCGGCTTGGTTATACATCCCTGGTCAGGAGTTAATTGGTCAGTGAGGTGTCATGGTGATCACCACCCGTCACTCTACCACACCATGCCAAGGGAGGACTTGCTTGCGCAACCTCCAAACCATCACATGAAGTAAGCTGGACATGAGGCTATTTTGAGACGCTCAAACAGCGATGCTTCATACATGTTGAATATACTCGATGCAAAAGCACTCGCATAGAATACACACGATACTTCAAAAGTATCGACTTCCTAAATAACTTAGTTATTTAATCTAGCATTACATGCTACTTTCTGTAGGTCCCACGATCCACACACTCGAGACATCAATCATGTCACAAACCGGGGATACATACTGGGGTATTGGTCTGGCGGTTTACAGCGTTCAGCGCACAACGCGCCATCATAAGAACGTGTCAGAAAGTCATGGACGGTTAGTGATGATTGGAGAAGTGGGCAAGACTGGTCGTGTGACACTAACACACGACTCCACTACTCCATCACTCCACTTTCTCCACTTCCCACGAGATACGATGGTTAGGCTTAAAGACTTGTATAAATAGGTTCTCCTCCCTATTTTCCAAACATGAACAAGGCAAGACAAGACAACAGAGGCAAGTGTTGATACAATCGTATTCAAACACCGGAACTGATATCTTACATCCTGCAAGCCAGTTCAGCTTTCTGATACAAGTCATACATAGCCAACACCTTCACAATCTCAACACCTTCTTCGCTTCCCTCCCTAAGATCAACCCCATCTCCTTCACTTTGTGACCGAAACAAGTATGGAACGGCCATTTCTTGGTTTAGGCCGGATTTGCACAGATTGATTTCTCGAATCTACAAGCACTCCCATGCAGTGCATTTATTTAAGGTTTAGACTCATTTCTCATCCACACACCCCAAATTACCAAAACCGGCAGAAATAGTTTTCACCCATAAACAATTGGCGACCACAGCGGGAGGTTAATCTCTCGGTTGTAAAGTCAATTTCTTCAATACCATTCAATCAATTTCGATATGGTTGGTCTTAGGACCGCCTCGACAGTATCAAATCCTGATGGTTCCTCCAACGGAGATACCCCTCCTCCTAACGGCGTATCTGACGTCATGACCAGGAGATTTCCAACATTAAGCGAACTAGCACGGGTACAGGAGATTCACACGAAGAACATGGAGCTAATCAAAGAAGCGGTAAACGGCATACTTGATCTCCTCATCAAGATGACATCAGAGACGAGTGTTCTGTAGACCTCTACACCGGGGGCTAGTTCCCCTCAGATCAACAGCTTTACTACATACCAGAGACCAGTGGATCAGGAAGCGACATCTCTAGTGGAAAGCTTGTGTGAACTCTTGCACCTCTCGAAGAATCAACGGGCAGAGACGTTTGCTGCAATTAATAAAATAGCTCTGGACGTACACCTGACTCCTTCACGTCCAGAAGTCCTATCTGCATCGGAAACATCTGTAAATAATGTTACATTTATAGAAGACGACATGATGGCAGAGGAAGGTCACAACCGGGCCCTACATGTTACCGCACTCATCAAGGGTTCAGAGTTCAGGAGGTCCCTCATCGATTTAGGAGCATCTTCGAATGTGATTACTCTCAAGACTCTCGGGACAGCCAAGGTTAGCCCATGCAAGATTGTACGGCAGCCCACCACAATGACGGACTTTGAAGGAAACCAAACCAACACGTACGGGTATGTCAATATGGATTTGTCTGTAGGGCCCGTCCAATCAAAGGTTAAATTCGAAGTCATAGAGAAGGAGCCAGACTACCACATTATACTGGGGAGACCATGGCTTCATGACAATAGGATCGTCCCCTCGATGTATCACCAATGCCTGAAGACTATGCTGAATAAAGAAGTTGTTCGTATTCATGCATCGTTTTCTCCTTATGCACCAATATGTGGAGTGGAATTGTTTGAACCAAGAGAGGTTCCACACGAGGAATCAGACAAAGTTCGTTGCATCCCACTCCCTACATGGGCATCAATCCAGGAAGAGGACCGACTTGCATCATCGAAGGATAGGCCCCATAATGCATCCTTGCTGACAAGGCGTCTCAATTCTTCTCTCCGCCCAACGGAATGCTACAACAACGACGAGCCACAAGAAGAAGTGCTAGACGCTCCACAACAACTGCAAGATGGTACCAACTCCACAACTGATGAGCTCGACGATGAGGAATCTCCTAGGCCTATCTCCATCAGCTTGACCTTGTGTAAGCATTCATACAATCTCCGATCCAAACCGGTCAAACAATCTCCGAGGAAATTCAGGCGCGAGATCAGGTGTTGCATGGATTCCAGAGACTTGAACGAATGCTGCCCCAAGGACGACTTTCCTCTGCCTAACATCGACATGTTAGTAGACGCCACCAGCGGACACGGCATGTTCTCCTTCTTGGATGGTTACAACGGCTATAATCAGATAAGGATGTATGAGCATGACGCAAGTAAGACAGCCTTTCGAACTCCTCTTGGAAATTTTTACTATATTGTTATGCCTTTTGGTTTAAAGAATGCCGGTGCAACGTATCAACGCGCTATGACAGCAATCTTCCACGACATGATGCATAAGAAAGTCGAAGACTACGTGGATGATATAGTAGTCAAATCCAAGACTCAAGCTATCCTCACAATATCGCTGCCGTGAACTATGAAGGAGCTCCAAAACTTCATGGGCAAGGTGAACTTTTGGTTCATTCACCACCTGCTGAAGAAAGGATCAAGTTTTGTCTGGATCATACTACAACAGGAAGCGTTTCAGAGGATTCAACAAATATTGTCATCTCTGAATCATCACAAAGGGTTAGCCTATTATGTCAGCCCAGATAAGAGCGAGCATGGGACATCTTCAGATCCACCGGAAGCCGACACCTCAAGGGAGCAGCCTCAAGAAGATAACGATGTCCGCGTGTCATGTCGAGAAAGAATCCGGGTGAATCACTCTATCAGAGGATGGTGCATTTCTACCGTGTTATGTTGGAGAATCTGCACTTTTGGTCATCCTCTGGACTTCGTGAAGTTGTTGAACGCTCATCTACGACAGCATCTACCTTGCTGGAAAGAACCAGGCCTTCCAGTAATGAAGAGCCTCATGATGTTTGTGGAAGCATACATCCCACCAACATGCAATACAACCTTCAGCCTTCCATAAGCAGTTTCGTTGAAGCGGCAAGATGAAAGCCACCGAGATACAACATCCTGCGCGTCCAAAATTGCCAACTCCAACTCCAGCACCATATGTACGACTGCCGTAATGGTGAAACAACGTCCAAGATATTCCATACCTGGATCGATGGTAACTACATCAATGAGAGACGCTTTCAGAATTTGTCTCCCATAGAAGATTTAGTTGCGTTACCAAAGGAGTATGACTGGGACTGCTTAGCATTGCCCATCTCAAAGACAGCCTCATGAACCTAGCGTGACAACATCTATCAAGTCCAAAGCTCTGGATACTCGTGGGAAAGGGATTGTCTCCCTCTTCTCTATTTCATGAAGAAACGTCAAGAAAGCGATCGGTTCCAGTTTATCCCTCTAACAATGAGACGAGCTCTACCACTATATGAAGACTGCCAAGTTCGTGCCCATAGCTATCACGCCTCTCCCTGCCAGTCTCTTCTGATCACATATGCTGCCAGGAACTGTTGTTGCTCGTCGATTAATACTATCCAGAGCTTCACCATATCAACGACCATTACGTACAAAATACCCATCGGGCATACAAGATAGAGCCACGTAGACCACGCTTGGGGACTGAGGCTCAGTATGAAATTCCTTTACCGTCAGTCAAGAACTTCTTCAACGCTCCACCCACTAGAAGCTGCTTCAACGCTCTCCGGGACCTGCTTGCTCCAGAAGATGCTTCAACGCTCTCAGCGGGACCCACACCACGTTCGAACTACAAGGTTCACGTTTGGGCAAAGCAAGCACGCCCATATCCCACGTTCGAGCAAAGGGAAGACCGATGTTGGTTAGCAAGACCGGTGTTCGTCAAGGCAAGACCGGTGTTGGTCAAAGTAGCAAGGATAACACTCGAGCAAGCACATAAACTGTACGGGCAAAGAAAACAAGGCCGGTGTTGATCAAGTTACAAGGACGGTACTGCTCAAGTCACAATGTCGGTGTTGATCAAGTTACAAGGCCGGTACTTCTCAAGTCACAAGGCCGGTGTTGATCAAGTCACAAGGCCGGTACTTCTCAGGTCACAAGGCCGGTACTGCTCAGGTCATGAGGCTGGTATTGGGCCAGCAAACGAGGCCGGTGTTAGTCAAGTCCGCAAAGCCGGTGTTGGTCGAGATCGTAAGGCTAATATCCCATCACGCAAGCAAGACTGATATCACGTCACGCAAGTAGACGGTATTGGGTCACGTCAAAGCCGGTATTGGTCAAGGCCGATCAACGTCACAAGGCCGGGTATTGTGCCACTTCAGCAAACAAGGATGGTATTGGGCCACGTTAGCAAACAATACGGTGTGTTTGGTCGAAGCGATGATGTCCGTCGTGGTTCATCAAATCAGCAAGGCCGGTGTTGGTCAAGGGGCAAGTCTGGTGTTGGGGTGAGGCAACAGGTTTGGTGTTTCGTCGAAGCAGGCACAACCGGCCCCAAACAAAGACGGCATGCGGCGGGTCCCACTTGATCATGCACATCCAGCCCCAAATTGGTCAAAGCAGGCACAGCCGACCCCAAGCAAAGCAGGCACGCGGCAGCTCCCACTTGATCAGGCACATCCAGCCCCAAATTGGTCGAAGCAGGCACAACCGGCCCCAAGCAAAGCAGGCACGCGGTGGGTCCCACGTTCGAGCAAAGCAGGCATAACAAGCCCACGTTCGAGCGAGGCAGGCATAACAAGCCCACGTTCAATCAAGTAGGCGCATGATGAGTCCCACGATTGAGCGAAGCAGGCGCAACAGTCCGTTGAGCAGGCACATCAGCCCCACGCTCGAGCGGAACAATCACGAAGAAGGCTCTCGACCGAAGCAGGCATAGCAAGGTCGATCGAAGGCAAGACCGACATCATGCTAGGGGAACGCTCGCCTGAACGCCTCTTGAACGTGACATGCTCCAAAGACAGGACGACTCGTCTCTCCTGGTAACATCTAACTTTGTCTCATAAGTTTTATCTGTATATGTCACCATCTAATGCCTACCCCACAATAGTGTAACCATTATGTGCTAGGCAGGGGACTTAATATTGATTGTGGATTTTAGTTTAGGGCTAAAATTGTAAAACCAAATTTATGCGTTGACATCCTGCAAAGAATAAAGTCGTTGATAAGTGATGAATACTTCTTCACTTTACTAATTCACCTAGAATGGAGCATGTGGCAACAATCCCAGTATTCTGTGAATTAAATACACGAAATTCATCCAGGTTGGAGCATGTAGCAACAATCCCATATGCCCTGTGAATTTACAACATTATTAATTAATGCATGACCAGCCTTGTATTTCATGTACTCATTATTGGTGCGGCATGACGACTGAGTGTTGTTCTCAGCAGAGCAACACGAACCTCCAAGCATTAATAATGAAGCATGTACGAAATACCCGTACAGTCTGCGACTCTTGGTGTGTTATACTAGCCCGATTGAGCATACGACTCTCGGTGTGTTATACTAGCCCGATTGAGCATACATCTCTCGGTGTGTTATACTAGCCCGATTGAGCATATTTGAATCTGGATTGTCCATATCGGTCTCGTAAAACGGTCACAACCATCCAACTTCACCAGCATGATTGGATGACTTGGATTGGCTCCATAACCCCCAAGCAGGTATTGGAATATTCACCACCGACCCAACGCGGGCCCCGCATGGTCGGCCTCCCCAAAATGGTGGCATAGCTTGCCAAACCGTCCAAGCCAAAGCAGTATGGACGAAAAACCCTAAATTAGGGTTTGTGGCACATTTCATGTGTCGCAAAACCGTCTCAACCATCCATCTTCGCAGGCATAGATGGAGGTGTAGATGTAGACAAAGGGCCCAGAGCATGTCAACACGCTCATGGTAAGCCCGCCTACACACATGACCGATCGGTCAGGACCAACCATGGTTGGTCCTTCTAGATCGTGCGCCCAAAGTGGGCCTCTCGCACGGCCGGCAAAACCCTAATTAGGGTTTGCATTGATCGCAAACGTCCGTTTTCTCCTGATCGAATGGAGGGTTTAGGAGTCGACTGAATAGGTCCAGTGAGCATCAACATGATCAATGTGGACCCATCTATCTCCACACCCGATCGGCCAAGGCATACCATGCCTGGTTGTTCCAATTCGCACGCCCAAACTAGCGTGGTCACACCTCCCAATCACGAACTGATCTCGACCACTCAACTTCGCCGGACAAATTGAGTGGCTTAGATCACGTTTCCATGGGACATTAAGGTATAGGCGTGAACACCAGCCTACCACCTACACGCCGAACCAATCGGCCGGGACCGACCAAGATTGGTCGTCTTGAAACGCGTGCCCGAAGTTGGCATGACGCGCGGCATTTGCGGCACCAAAATTCTGTCGTCAGAATCAATCCCGACCGCTCCTCTCTTGCCGGGACAAATTGAGCGGTCCAGATCACACTTTCACGGGACAATGAGGTATGGGAATGTATACCGGCATGCCGTCTACACGCATGCCCGATCGGCCATGCCAAAATCGTGTCCCAAGCTTGGATTCGACCAAGTTGAAAAGTGGTGCTTGCGCACCTCTTCTAAAACCCTAATTCCACTAACGATCGCAGATGAGTGTCTTAAAAATCATCTCGTCCGTACAACTTCACCGGCTTGGTTATACATCCCTGGTCAGGAGTTAATTGGTCAGTGAGGCGTCATGGTGATCACCACCCGTCACTCTACCACACCATGCCAAGGGAGGACTTGCTTGCGCAACCTCCAAACCATCACATGAAGTAGGCTGGACTGAGGCTATTTTGAGACGCTCAAACAGCGATGCTTCATACATGCTCAATATACTCGATGCAGTACCTTCATAGAATACACACGATACTTCACAAGTATCGACTTCCTAAATAACTTAGTTATTTAATCTAGCATTACATGCTACTTTCTATGGGTCCCACGATCCACACACTCGAGACATCAATCATGTCACAAATTGGGGGATACATACTGGGGTATTGGTCTGGCGGTTTATAGCGTTCAGCACACAACGCGCCATCACAAGAACGTGTCAGGAAGTCATGGACGGTTAGTGATGATTGGAGAAGTGGGCAAGACTGGTCGTGTGAAACTAACACACGACTCCACTACTCCATCACTCCACTTTCTCCACTTCCCACGAGATACGACGGTTAGGCTTAAAGACTTGTATAAATAGGTTCTCCTCCCTATTTTCCAAACAGGAACGAGGCACGACAAGACAACAGAGGCAAGTGTTGATACAATCGTATTCAAACACCGGAATTGATAGCTTACATCCGGCAAGCCAGTTCAGCTTTCTGATACAAGTCATACATAGCCAACACCTTCACAATCTCAACACCTTCTTCGCTTCCCTCCCTAAGATCAACCCCATCTCCTTCACTTTGTGACCGAAACAAGTCTGGAACGGCCATTTCTTGGTTTAGGCCGGATTTGCACAGATTGATTTCTCGAATCTACAAGCACTCCCGTGCAGTGCATTTGTTTAAGGTTTAGACTCATTTCTCATCCACACACCCTAAATTACCAAAACTGGCAGAAATAGTTTTCACCTAAAAACAATTGGCGACCACAGCGGAAGGTTAATCTCTCGGTTGTAAAGTCAATTTCTTCAATACCATTCAATCAATTTCGAGATGGTTGGTCTTAGGACCGCCTCGACAGTCTCAAATCATGATGGTTCCTCCAACGGAGATACCCCTCCACCTAACGGCGTATCTGACGGCATGATCAGGAGATTTCCAACATTAAGCGAACTAGCACGGGTACAAGAGATTCACACGAAGAACATGGAGCTAATCAAAGAAGCGGTAAACGGCATACTTGATCTCCTCATCAAGATGACATCAGAGACGAGCGTTCTGGAGACCTCTACACCGGGGCTAGTTCCCCTCAGATCAACAACTTTACTACGAACCAGAGACCAGTGGATCAGGAAGCGGCATCTCTAGTGGAAAGCTTGTGTAAACTCTTGCACCTCTCGAAGAATCAACGGGCAGAGACATTTGCTGCAATTAATAAAATAGCTCTGGATGTACACCTGACTCCTTCACGTCCAGAAGTCCTAACTGCATCGGAAACATCTGTAAATAATGTTACATTTATAGAAGACGACATGATGGCAGAGGAAGGTCACAACCGGGCCCTACATGTTACCGCACGCATCAAGGGTTCAAAGTTCAGGAGGGCCCTCATCGACACAGGAGCATCTTCGAATGTGATTACTCTCAAGACTCTCAAGACAGCCAAGGTTAGCCCATGCATGATTGTACGGCATCCCACCACAATGACGGACTTCGAAGGAAACCAAACCAACACGTACGGGTATGTCAATCTGGATTTGTCTGTAGGTCCCGTCCAATCAAAGGTGATATTCGAAGTCATATAGAAGGAGACAGACTACCATATTATACTGGGGAGACCATGGATTCATGACAATAGGATCGTCCCCTCGACGTATCACCAATGCCTGAAGACTATGCTGAATAAAGAAGTTGTTCGTATTCCTGCATCGTTTTCTCCTTATACACCAATATGTGGAGTGGAATTTTTTGAACCAAGAGAGGCTCCACACGAGGAATCAGACAAAGTTCGTTGCATCCCACTCCCCACATGGGAATCAATCCAGGAAGAGGACCGACTTGCATCATCGAAGGATAGGCCCCATAATGCATCCTTGCTGACAAGGCGTCTCAATTCTTCTCTCCGCCCAACGAAATGCTACAACAACGACGAGCCACAAGAAGAAGTGCTAGACGCTCCACAACAGCTGCAAGATGGTACCAACTCCACAACTGATGAGCTCGACGATGAGGAATCTCCTAGGCCTATCTCCATCAGCTTGACCTTGTGTAAGCATTCATACAATCTCCGATCCAAACCGGTCAAACAATCTCCGAGGAAATTCAGGCGCGAGATCAGGTGTTGCATGGATTCCAGAGACTTGAACGAATGTTTCCCCAAGGACGACTTTCCTATGCCTAAAATCGACATGTTAGTAGACGCCACCAGCGGACACGGCATGTTCTCCTTCTTGCATGGTTACAGCGGCCATAATCAGATAAGGATATATGAGCATGACGCAAGTAAGACAGCCTTTCGAACTCCTCTTGGAAATTTTTACTATACTATTATGCCTTTTGGTTTAAAGAATGCCGGTGCAACGTATCAACGCGCTATGACGGCAATCTTCCACGACATGATGCATAAGAAAGTCGAAGACTACGTGGATGATATAGTAGTCAAATCCAAGACTCAAGCTATCCTCATAATGTCGCTGCCGGGAACTGTGAAGGAGCTCCAAAACTTCATGGGCAAGGTGAACTTTAGGTTCATTCACCCCCTGCTGAAGAAAGGATCAAGTTTCGTCTAGATCACACTACAACAGGAAGCGTTTCAGATGATTCAACAAATATTGTCATCTCTGAATCATCACAAAGGGTTAGCCTATTATGTCAGCCCAGACAAGAGCGAGCATGGGACATCTTCAGATCCACTGAAGCCGACACCTCAAGGGAGCAGCCTCAAGAAGATAACGATGTCCGCATGTCATGTCGAGAAAGAATCCGGGTGAATCACTCCATCAGAGGATGGTGCATGTCTACCGTGTTATGTTGGAGAATCTGCACTTTTGGTCATCCTCTGGACTTCGTGAAGCTGTTGAACGCTCATCTACGACAAAGATCTACCCCTCTGGAAAGAACCAGGCCTTCCAGTAATGAAGAGCCTCATGATGTTTGTGGAAGCATACATCCCACCAACATGCAATACATCCTTCAGCCTTCCATAAGCAGTTTCGCTAAAGCGCCAAGAGGAAAGCCACCGAGATACAACATCCTGCGCATCCAAAATTGCCAACTCCAACTCCAGCACCATATGCACGACTGACGTAATGGTGAAACAACGTCCAAGATATTCCATATCTGGATCGATGGTAACTACATCAATAAGAGACGCTTTCAGAATTTGTCTCCCGTAGAAGATTTAGTTGTGTTACCAAAGGAGTATGACTGGGACTGCTTAGCATTGCCCATCTCAAAGACAGCCTCATGAACCTAGCATGACAACATCTATCAAGTCCAAATATCTGTATACTCGTGGGCAGGGGATTGTCTCCCTCTTCTCTATTTCATGAAGAAACGTCAAGAAAGCCATCGGTTCCAGTTTATCCCTCTTAACAATGAGATGAGCTCTACCACTATATGAAGACTGCCAAGTTCGTGCCCGTAGCTATCACGCCTCTCCCGCCGCGCCTCTTCGATCACAAAGTGCTGCCAGGAACTGTTGTTGCTCGTCGATTAATACTATCCAGAGCTTCACCATATCAACGACCATTACGTACAAAAGACCCATCGGCCATACAAGATAGAGCCACGTAGACCACGCGTGGTCACACCTCCCAATCACGAACTGATCTCGACCACTCAACTTCGCCGGACAAATTGAGTGGCTTAGATCACGTTTCCATGGGACAGTAAGGTATAGGCGTGAACACCAGCCTACCACCTACACGCCGAACCAATCGACCGGGACCGACCAAGCTTGGTCGTCTTGAAACGCATGCCCGAAGTTGGCATGACGCGCGGCATTTGCGGCACCAAACTTCTGTCGTAAATCAATCCTGAAAGCTCCTCTTTGCCGGACAAATTGAGCGGTCCAGATCACACTTTCACGGGATAATGAGGTATGGGCATGTATACCGGCATGCCGTCTACACGCATGCCCGATCGTCCATGCCAAAATCGTGTCCCAAGCTTGGATTCGACCAAGCTGAAAAGTGGTGCTTGCGCACCTCTTCTAAAACCCTAATTCCACTAACGGTCGCAGATGAGTGTCTTAAAAATCATCTCGTCCGTCCAACTTCACCGGCTTGGTTATACATCCCTGGTCAGGAGTTAATTGGTCAGTGAGGCGTCATGGTGATCACTACCCGTCACTCTACCACACCATGTGGTCGGCCAAGGGAGGACTTGCTTGCGCAACCTCTAAACCATCACATGAAGTAGGCTGGACATGAGGCTATTTTGAAATGCTAAAACAGCGATGCTTCATACATGCTGAATATACTCGATGCAGTACCTTCATAGAATACACACGATACTTCACAAGTATCGACTTCCTAAATAACTTAGTTATTTAATCTAGCATTACATGCTACTTTCTGTGGGTCCCACGATCCACACACTCGAGACATCAATCATGTCACAAACTGGGGGATACATACTGGGGTATTGGTCTGGCGGTTTACAGCATGCAGCGCACAACGCGCCATCACAAGAACGTGTCAGGAAGTCATGGACGGTTAGTGATGATTGGAGAAGTGGGCAAGATTGGTCGTGTGACACTAACACACTGTAGTTGCAGGATTTCCCACAACACACCCCCTATAATATTTTGTAGATCTAAATCTATTTCATAATCAAAATAAAGATTAAAGTGCTAAAATTATAAAATGGACACAAGGATTTTTTACATGGTTCGATCAATGTGATCTACATCCATGGTTCTTCACTATGATTATTGAGGTTACATTAATATTACATTTACAATCTCCATTAATGGATATTTTGTAGAGCTCTAGATCTAATTATTTGGGGAAGAAGATGATAAAGAAAATAAAGTCTCTCCCTAAAAATATCTCTCTCCTAAAAAATATCTCTCTCTTACTAAAAGTGTTTTTTCTTTCTTTCTCTATCCTGCTCTCCTCTTTATATAGGTGTTTACATAGTGGATGACAGCTCATGTACAACTAATATTTCCCTTAATTTCGGATTTACCTTGCGACATTTCGCAGGTCTACAAATGTTAGTCTTCGCAAGTCTTCTTGACTCTTCGCAGAATCGTCACACCTTTCTCATATTTAAGCTAATGTCATTTGTTGCGTCGTTTCTAATATTTCTTCTGCGACATTATTGTGTTGCGTCGTTAATAATTCGAAAGTGAAGGTTGCTGCGATATTCTGCTCCTACATTTTGCCTCTTTTTCCTTGAATATTGCTTGAAGAGCGATCTTTAAGGAAAAATCCTCTTTGTTGTAGTGGTCTTTGATCTTTGTTGATGAAGGAACGAGCGAAAGAATACTGGACTTGAAAAGTACGTACTTGCCTCTATTCTTTTGCGAAGTTCCGAAGCTTTGAGAAGTATATATGAAGTATCGTTTCTTAAAGTATGCGAATTATGAAGTATCCGTCCTTGATTGCGAATTAGAAGTATTGCGAACTAATCATGCGAAATTAGAAGTATGAAGTATAAGAAGTATTAATCCTCGAAATATAAGAAGTATTTATCCTTGAATGAGAGTAGTAAGTATTGCCTCTATTCATGCGAAATTATTACTCCATTTTTGGTGAGGATTCTTGTTGTTCATTGGTGAACATCTTCTTTGGAAATGATTCTTGCCGAGAAGATAAAGAACATAAAATGTTTTCTTGGTAATCCATAGTTGCCTCTGTTCTTTATCTATGAGGGTAGAATCCTTAAGAAAATGTTGAATGAGCGAGTTGTTTCTTCATTCTTATCTTGCCTCTGTCTCATGCTTTGTGCTGATGCGATAATATAATCTCTTCAAGTTGTTTATAAGTGTGTGAAATAATTGAGCGAAATAATCACATCTTGCGAAATAATCACATTCTGCGAAATTCTAAAGAATCCTGCGAAATTCTGAATAATTCTGCGAAATTCTTAATAATTCTGCGAAATTCTGAATAACTCTGTGAAATTCTGAATAACTCTGCGAAGTTTTGTAAAATACTTGTGTGAATGCATATGTAATGATTATGTTATGAAATGTGTATGCGATGTTTATGCCATGAAATACTTATGCGATGCTTTCATGATGCGAGTATGATGCTTGTATGATGAGAATGCTTATCTACTGCAATGTATAGCTAATGTTTGTGTTACTTAGCTCATTTTGCCGCTCTAAAATTGATGTAGCTTTAAATCGCTTCCATTCTTCATTTCTCTGATTTTGTCTCTAGTATATGCATTCCTCTTTGCGTATTTATTGTCCCTCTCAAGTTCTTACTTGTGCTTCATCTTTTCTTATTCCTGCACTATTAGTATCGCATAATAATATGATCATAATATCAAGTGTGCGGCATTTGCATTGCCTCAGTCTCATTATCATGTACATGTTCGCAAGCTTATCATTTAATCATTTTCTCAAGCTCACAAGCTTATTATGTAATCTTTTTTGCAATGAAAGATCTCTGTTACCTAGATTCAAACTGTTTATGTTGAATTTTGTCATTGCGACAAGATCGCAGGACGTCTTTACATTTTCATGTAATGACCCATTGATCTTGCCTTATCATTTCTCTTGTGTAGTCTTATTTTGCCTTCCTAGTTAAAGGTCTTATTTTGCCACCCCTCATTATTGCGACAATATGACAGGCCTAAATATTCTTGCGAACATAAAGTCCCATGACATTGCCGTCTTGCGACAAAATCGCAGGACGTCGTTACACTTTCATGTAATGACCCATTGATCTTGTCTTATCATTTCTTTAATATTATTGCCTCTGCATGATATTTTTATTGCGAAAATATGACAGGCCTAGAAATTCTTGCAAACTTAAAGCCCCATGATATTGCCGTCTTGCGACGAAATCGCAGGACATCTTTACACTTTCATGTAAAAACCCATTGATCTCGTCTTATCCTCGCGTTTTGTATTATTGCCTCTTCAGGATCATCGCACAAATATGACAAGCCTAAATTTTCTTGCGAAAATAAAGCCTCATGACATTTGCTTCTTAAGACACTTATCAGCTCCCTAATGGAGGGTGTCGCCCTTATCATCTCCCTGGTTACCCCTTCAAGGAGGCGTACATCGGCCATACAAGACTAGCTCCTCCCATCCGGTCTTAACAACAACCAGTTGTTTTCGCAGCCTCTTATACCTTATACCTATAGGGATTATGGTTACGAGACTGCACCCTAAGTGGAGTTTTCTTCGGGCCGAGTGCATCATGTGCCAAGACTTGCCAAGAATGGCCGAGACACTTCAAATGCCCCAGGCACTCTTGGCTCAACCGTGTACCTCGGTGCCTTGGTCATACACTGACTCCTTGGAAGAGACCCTCGGTCGTCCAACCAGGGTATAACCTTATATATATAGTTGGAAATCCAAGGTATCTCCCCCGGATGGGCTTTATTGACCCCAAATCTCCATGACTCAGGTTCCAGGAGCGGTGTAACCTTTTCCCTGAGCCATGTCAAGATATACCCCCTTATATGACGCACTTTAGGTCTTACATTTGCCTCTTGAGAAGTATCATTCGCGAACTAGGGTGTACGCCATAAAGGTTCGTCCCATTCGTATAAATCATTCATTTTTAATTATTTCTTCTCATTATCTTCGCGAAACTTTCGCATAGTCTTGCTTCTTTCATTCATTCTTCCATTTTTTTCTTTCATTCATTCCTTCATTCCCATATCTTCATGTTAAATATCATATCATTTGAAGCAAAGTAAATATTCAAGAGAAATATATAAATTGATCTACGAGATTTTTCCCGAATCTTTGAAATCTTTTTAATTTTGAAGTTTTTGAAATCTCGATTTATTTATTTTTTTAATAGTGCGAATGTATCGCTTTCTTTTAAATCAATATTCAATGTTTGTTTTTTATTATTATATTAACTAATTATTAAATAGTTCAATCGATAATAGATTCTTAAATAAATCTTTTGGATGGAAGCCTAGCAACAAGCTGGGCTCCAACTCCTCTTTGAATAGCAACACCTAGTCTATGAAAGATAAAACTACCAAAACCACTACTAGCATCATTACTGGCTAGACAATTTTTCAGACGCTTGAAAAAACACAAAGTATCTTCACCAAGCTCCCCTAGAGTAGAGAATGCTAGAACACCCAAACCATAACCCAAAGAAGTACACTTGTCCAAATATTTAGCGCGTTTTCTTGAAACAACGTTAGAAATGGCCTTTCCTAGGACAAAAGAGCGAACACCATCACCAGTGAAAGGAGAAACCCCAGTAACATCCATACATCCTGACCATTTTCCCAGTTGAGAACAAGAATATCAGCAGGCCTCAAGTCTTTGTCATCAATTAAATTGGTATGGGATACGTTTCTTGACTGCGTCAAAATAAGTGACTGCCAGGGTGTGCATGGAAGGGGGGGCAGTATCATCAACATAGTAAGAAGGAGGTAATCCACATACCTGGATAAAGTTCTGAAGAGCCAACTGATAAGCAGAGCCTTTGTTTGCTGAGAATAAATTACTAAGAATTATCTTCTGCACTGAGGCTGTCTGACTCTGGGAAGCGAGATAGCAGTAAGCACGGGTGTCTGCCATGGTATAAATACCAAGACCACCCTCTTTGATGGGCAAGGTAGCTAATCTCTGTTGTAGGGGACCAAAACCAGCACCATCTCCAGTGATGAGTAAACGTAAATAATTGAGCAAATGGTCATCAAAAAGATCAGTGGTTGGTTGCAAGGCTGCTGGATTGGTAGTACGCATTGCAAAATATAATCGGGAAACACCAGTGCAATTGCGAAGTAATAGCATCTCACTCTGAGGGTCTTTAAGTTTTTTGATAGCAGACATTAGTTGAACAGTCTTAGTCACCCTGGTCAACATCATGTCACTAATAAAGTTTAAATCTAAACTCACCGGCCCACCAAGGAGTTTAACACCATTAGAAGGTCTACCAATATCAGGTGGAAAAACACCATCAGCCATGCTTCTGGGATCAACCGAAGGCCAAAAGACTTTTGTTTTCTTCACATTAAGGTGCAGCCCCCCTACTTGGCCCTTCAGTTTCTATTATGCTCAAAGCCTTGGCCACCTCCAAAGTATCACCAATAATAGTGCCATCATCGAGGTACCAAGCGTGTAAATCAAGAGTGCATCGAGAAGCAATTGACTTAACTAGAGGGTGAAATGTCAATGCAAACAACAAGGGACCAAGGGGGTCCCCTTGTTGAACTCCAAGTGCAGACGACAAAATATATTGGTCATAATAGAGCTTAGCAGGACGCAAGTAACAAAATTCTACCCAACGAGAAATACCTGGACAATGTAGGCGAACTTCCTTAATGAGTTGAGTTCTGCTCACCATGTTAAAGGCATTGGAAAAGTCAATAAGCAACATTGACATTTTATCGGAATTCCCTTTCATCTCTAGTAAGCAGTTTACAGCATGTAAAATCCCTTCTCCTCCAGCAGGCACACCAACCCCAAATTGGTAATCGCCTAAATAAGAAGCCATGTCCTTACCTACAGAGAAGGCAGCTACTTTTGAGACCAATCTTCGCCAAATCGTGCCCACCGCAATAGGCCGAATGCCACCCCCAGTCTTGATCAAAGGAGTTAGAGGTGCACTGGCAACGAACTCCCCAAGAGACGCAGGGCATCTACCAGCCAACCAAAGGTTGACAACCCCTGTAATCGAAACGAGCAGGTTATCCGCCACTACCGCAGCTGCTGCTCCACTCATCACGTCCATCAAATGCTGCGCCCGGAGACCATCACGCCCACACGACGTACCTTTTGGGAAGCCTTTGATAGCTCCCAACACGGCATGAGAATCCACCGTAATAGGTGCAGCCAAGGGAACATCGTCAGGAATGACAAGTGAAGGGGCAGGGGGGTGCTTATCTTGCAAATCAAGGTAAGTTTTCTCGCTACGAGGAGCCACCCCTGATGAGGATATCACACGTATGGCAGCAGCAAAATGTCCGCACTCTACTTTCCTCCGGCAAGCCATCAAGTTAGCAGCGTCCTTCTTTTTCAATTTTGTCTCCGAAACTGCCTTCTTAGAACCCGGATGCAAAGGCTGCTGTAAAATTTTAGTGGCCAAGGAATTACAGCCACTGGTTCCTTCCACACAGACAAAGCATGGTTGATGGCAGCAACCTGCAACCTCTTTCTGTTCCCTGATTTAGCTTCGGTGGAACTTCTTGGTCTGAACAGCGAAAGAGTGCAGATTGGAAGAAGTAGTAAATATAACCACGCAATAGTGTTGCTCGGACTGACGATGATCTTGTCAAGGCAAGATTTCAGTTCCCTTGAGAAAGCCAGCCTACACTTGTGAGGGATGCAGGTTACAGTTGTAAACGGCCTTTGCAGCATCGCGTTGAGTAAATCCGTGGAAAGAAAACCAGTGCTGGAAGAGTTTGTATGTACAACGTCAGTGCAACCACCTTCAGGGCAGACCACTTCAGTGCTGTGAGATACCGTATGTTCACTTGGCTGAGAGCAATCAGTGCTAAGAGATTCCGTATGTACACAAACAACAACCCCAGATGAAGGAACCAAACCTGCACTAACCTCAACAGGTTTATCCAGGCCATGGATGAGAAAATCAGCTTCCGCAAAGTCGTTTAAAGGTCCAGCAAAAATCAAAAATCTTTTATTTTCTTTTAAATCAAATAAAAAATCTTTTATTTTCTGTAGAAGTAAAATGTTCAAAGAAAGTGGTACTTAGCTTTTGTGGTTTGCTGTTGTTGTCTCTTGCGAAGTATATGGTTTTCTTGGGAAGATAGCATCCTTGAAATGTATAAACTTCGCACAAAATATAATTATCTCGCAGCAAAAAGAAGTGTGAGAAATGAGATTTGAACCCTTGACCTGCCTCTTGCATATTCTCGCACCATACCAACTGTTCTAACCCTCTCTTGCGAAATTAATTTGCGAGATAATCATCAAATTTCTTATTTGCGAAATAGACTAAGTCCGTGCGAAATTTCGCATAACAAAAATAAATGTGCGAGAAGCAAGAATTGATCCTGCGACCTTCTGCTTGCATTCATGCCTCCTGACCAACTGTGCTAGCCCTGCCTCTGTGAAGTGTTTCTGCGAAGTGTCACCTACTTTCTTCTTGCGAAATACTCTTGCGAAAAATCCATGCAAAAAATACACATTCGTTGGGATTTGAACACACGACCATGAACTCATTAACTTCTCAGGTGACCAACTGTGCTGCCTCTTGTTTGCGAAATTATAAAACAACCTTGCGAAATTATCCATTTTTTCCCCTCTGTAAAAAGAAGAAAATTATGCTCGCAAGTGAATTCGAACTTGCGACCACAAACACACATGTTGTTCTCTGGACCAACTGTTCAAGAACTTCTTTGCGAAATAAACTCATAACTTTTTTCCTTATTATCTTATTCGCCACTGAAGATGATAATAAAATGAAAATTATGTATCTCTGCGAATTCGAACCCGTGACCTCTTGCTTATTTGCTCCAACTCAAACCATCTGTGTGAATTTCTGTTTGTGATAGAAATCACAGCGTTTTGTTCTTATCCTTATCTTCGTTCTTCCTTTATTTCCTTCAACAATTTACCTCTTGCTTTTTCTCCTGAATATGGAAATCTTCCATTGAAACCTTGGTTTTCTTCCGTGAATTTCACCACAGAAACTATTTTTTTTTTCTTATTCTTTTCATATCTTTGAATTGTTGATGATGTTTACTCCCTGAAAGTGTGATTTCTTCCATGAAATTTCCATTTTTGAACCTAAACTTTATAGATCTAAGTAAAAAGTATGAACAGTAACTAATTTTCATGGAAATTTCTTGAACCAACAAATTACATGAAGGATAAATCATTTACTCGTCCCTGTTTCTAGCGCCAAAAATGTAGTTGCAGGATTTCCCACAACACACCCCCTATAATATTTTGTAGATCTAAATTTATTTCATAATCAAAATAAAGATTAAAGTGCTAAAATTATAAAATGGACACAAGGATTTTTTTACATGGTTCGATCAATGTGATCTACATCCATGGTTCTTCACTATGATTGTTGAGGTTACATTAATATTACATTTACAATCTCCATTAATGGATATTTTGTAGAGATCTAGATCTAATTATTTGGGGAAGAAGATGATAAAGAAAATAAAGTCTCTCCCTAAAAATATCTCTCTCCTAAAAAATATCTCTCTCTTACTAAAAGTGTTTTTTCTTTCTTTCTCTCTCCTGCTCTCCTCTTTATATAGGTGTTTACATAGTGGATGACAGCTCATGTACAACTAATATTTCCCTTAATTTCGGATTTACCTTGCGACATTTCGCAGGTCTACAAATGTTAGTCTTCGCAAGTCTTCTTGACTCTTCGCAAAATCGTCACACCTTTCTCATATTTAAGCTAATGTCATTTGTTGCGTCGTTTCTAATAATTATTCTGCGACATTATTATGTTGCGTCGTTAATAATTCGCAAGTGAAGGTTGCTGCGATATTCTGCTCCTACACACATGACTCCACTACTCCATCACTCCACTTTCTCCACTTCCCACGAGATACGAGGGTTAGGCTTAAAGACTTGTATAAATAGGTTCTCCTCCCTATTTTCCAAACAAGAACAAGGCAAGACAAGACAACAGAGGCAAGTGTTGATACAATCGTATTCAAACACCGGAACTGATAGCTTACATCCCGCAAGCGGTTCAGACTTTTCTCGATGCAAGTCATACATAGCCAACACCTTCACAATCTCAACACCTTCTTTGCTTTCCTCCCTAAGATCAACCCCATCTGCTTCACTTTGTGACCGAAACAAGTCTGGAACGGCCATTTCTTGGTTTAGGACGGATTTGCACAGATTGATTTCTCGAATCTACAAGCACTCCCGTGCAGTACTTGCTCAGTTGCTCGAATATTGATCCAACTATCAATATTCAGTAATTTATCAGTATTTCGTCGAATCGAGCAATACTTGCTCAGTTTCTCGAATAATCCACATATATTCAGTAACTCATCAATATTCAACAACTCGTCGAATTTACAATATTTGCTCAGACGAGCAACATTAACATTCATGAATCGCTGAGCATTTGTCAAACATGCTCAATTTAACAAAACGTAGACTCATTGTCTAATCAGTCAACAACTGACAAACTAAATACACGTCTGTCATGCAGACTGCACGATTTGTGAGATATCAATCACGTCAAATTGGGGATAACAACTAGGGTTTTGGTCTGGCGGCCTACAGCACGTGGATTTCATCCACGACGAGAAATGTGCATAAGTTGTGTAAACGGTTGAAGGAGTTAGCAAAGTAGTGGGTGCGCGATCCGTCAAGTCTCCACACGACATGGAACTGACTTTACCACGATCTTCCACTTGCCCACTCTTCCACTCATGAAATCGTCACACTTACAGGGATCAAGGTGTTCACAAATCTGACAATATAAATAAGTCTCTGAATCCATGATTGAGGACAACGAATGATCACTAGCTATCAGCAATCGTACACACAGAATTTCTCGAGTAACTACTCTCAAGAATTCATCAATCTATCAGAACTTATTCGAACTCAACAGTTCACCAATTATTGCAGAAATCATCAACACATCCACAATCCTTGATCATCATTGATTCCACATAATTCTCAGCTTCCCTCCTACAGATCAACCCATCTCCCTCTTTGCGGCCGAATTGACTCTGGAACGGCCATTGACTTGGTTTAGGCCGGAGTCATACAGATTTATCTCTAGAATCTAAGCACTCCCTTTGCAGTGCATCTGTGTGAGGTTGAGCAGTTTGCTCGGTTCGAGGAGTATCGACACGCTCGTCTCTTCATTTCACTAAAAAACCAGCAAATCATTTTTTCCCCATCCACAGTCACGTACTTGGAACAATTCCTTTGGTTCGTATTCCAAACAGTAAAGGAACAACAAATCTGTTTGGTATCAACTCTATTCAACCAAGTGATATGAGTTGGACAAAGGCTCTTCCTTTTGTCTTAACATAAACTCCTTCGTCAGGTCCTTAGATCTATCTTATGTTCAATTACCGAAGTAATCATTTAAGATTATACAATCAATACTTTTAATCACAAAGAATTGTATTGATGCCGATCTACTCAATTAATCAATCTAATCTATCACAAGGATAAACCGATTATTAATTGGATCCTATTTTACCGAAACAAGTATTGTGCACACCAAAGATTATGAACCCACAAATCAGAAATATTCAGTATATTTTTTGTCTTCAAATCTTCTTAGATCTTTAATATACACCTGCACACAATCACTTGAATCTCTTTTGATCACTCACGCACATAACGGAGTCTGTTAACAATGGATTATCACAAGATCGTCTTTAGAACTAATAACAGTCTAAAGATCCATGTCGAAAATCTGAACTAGTTTGAGTAAATCTTGTATCAGAATAGAAGATTCTCAAGCATAAACAAACTAGGTGCAATCAAAGTTCAACCACCGTTAGTCAATCAAATCAAAGAAAACAAAAGATATACCGCAATTATCTAGTTTCCCACCAACGGTACTCGTAGAGCTTCTCAATCCCAAAGAAGACTTTAAACTGAGCGGCCGTAAGAGATTTCTCCTAATTAGGTTACTCTCCTCTCCGAATAGGCGGCTACACCAGTAACAACACAACAAAGAGGAAGTTTGTTGTTACGAAGGATTAGTTTGCTAGAAAGGCAAACTTCAAGTATTTATAAACAAGGAAGTTTGGACACCAAGGAATTTCCAAAACCGAAAATATTCTCAAGATATTCATTAAAGCACAAATTCGGTTTCCATAATTCCTGGAAATGCTCTGTCCAAAAATAATGATCGAAATCTCTCGGAAAATCTCTAATTAGTAAATGCACATTACTAATTCTTATTTCCCTACAAAATGAAGTTAAATACCTTAATTAAAAGATTCTTAACTTATTTATGTTTTGATCCTTGGATTATATTCCCTTAGCTATTAAGGAATAACTTTGAACAATTAAAGAAATAAACATTCATAGCACGTGTTCAAAGTATGTCGACATCTTAACTTTGTAAGTTCTCTTTCACACTTACAACCTTGAAACCGATTTGCCACACTTCCAAATAAGTTTAGAATTGGTTCATTTGACTTTCAAGAACTATGCGATTGATCAAATAACATTCAATCACAATCATGGGTTTAACGGTTCTACCAAAACAAGTTTCGGTTCTACCTTCCATGTGAGTACTGTGCATAGTCACACTAGCTTTCCAAAATTCGGTTGACTAGGTACTAGGATCGGTTCCCCACATATATATGGTATCTAACTTATATGTGTTTCACATGTCCATAGGATCGGTTCCCCTTTGCCTAAAAACATGTTGCACATGTCCATAGGATCGGTTCCCTTTTCTACTATAAACCTTGCTGCACCTCATACAAGGATCGGTTCCCCTTTGTGATGTACTGCATCTCTTACTAGGATCGGTTCCCCTTTCCCATATTTGGTCAGACAGAAAATCACAAACCCGATCATACCATTTCAGGTGATTACTTAAGATCGGTTTCACTAATAAAAGTCATATCAATACATAAGTCAGGCCTTTGTGAAAAGTTCTACCAAGAACACAACAAGTCGTGAACGGTTATACTCAATCACACATATTGGTTGTTCATAAGATATGCAATGAATAACAAAACCAATAAAGCTTGGCGATTTCCTTTTCGATTCACAAACAAGTTTATGAACTTACTTCCTTAGAACACACGTAAAACATTTTTCCCTATGATAAAATCCTCACCTCATACCCATACATAATCACAATAGCCTTCAAATGATTATGGCGATGTCTTATCTACAAAGTTTAATGGTTAACAATAAACCTCGTATTGTATTCCTTAATACTATGTCTATCTCGAGTTTAAATATGCTTCGCAGTTTTTGTTTTCAATATGCACAACTTGAAAGATACGTTAGGGAATGAAACAGTTCAAGTCAAATATCACTAACCTCAAGTGGAAGGATGATTGTTGTCGTTGTAGCTCCTTACTTCTTCACATCTTCAAGTCTTCGCAATACTTGTAAAGTCTCATATCCTAATACTTTCAAGCTAACCTATACGAAGTTGACTCTAGTACATAATCAAGCGACTCTTAACATGAGTTTTGATTCACTAAAATATGACAACCAAGATTGACATACCAATGCTTGGTGGGTTCAACCGAGCTATACTCTAACATGTATATGGTAATCTTGCAACCTGAGTTCAATAATAGGTTGTAGTTTCACCCAGTCTGATATATTTGACACCTCAAACCTCACCTGGACTAGAACATCGGGTATGTATATGGTAATCTTGCAACTTGAGTTTAATAATAGGTTGCAGTTTCATCTAGTCTGATATATTTGACACCTCAAACCTCACCTGGACGAGAACATCGGGTATGTATATGGTAATCTTGCAACCTGAGTTCAATAATAGGTTGCGGTTTCATCCAGTCTGATATATTTGACACCTCAAACCTCACCTGGACGAGAACATCGGGTTTGTATATGGTAATCTTGCAACCTGAGTTCAATAATAGGTTGCAGTTTCATCCAGTCTGATATGTTGGACACCTCAAACCTCACCTGGACGAGAACATCGGGTCTGTATATGGTAATCTTACAACCTGAGTTCAATAATAGGTTGCAGTTTCATCCAGTATGATATATTTGACACCTCAAACCTCACATGGACGAGAACAACGGGTCTGTATATGGTAATCTTGTAACCTGAGTTCAATAATAGGTTGCATTTTCATCCAGTATGATATATTTGACACCTCAAACCTTACCTGGACGAGAACATCGGGTCTGTATACGGTAATATTCCAACCTGAGTTCAATATTCACCTGGACGAGAACATCTGGTCTGTATATGATAATCTTGCAACCTGAGTTCAATAATAGGTTGGGGTTTCATCCAGTCTGATATATTTGATACCTCAAACCTCACCTGGACGAGAACATCGGGTCTGTATATGGAAATATTGAAACCTGAGTTCAATAATAGGTTGCAGTTTCATCCAGTCTGATATATTTGACACTTCAAACCTCACTTGGACGAGAACATCGGGTCTGTATATGGTAATCTTGCAACCTGAGTTCCATAATAGGTTGCAGTTTCATCCAGTCTGATATATTTGACACCTCAAACCTCACCTGGACGAGAACATCGGGTCTGTATATGGTAATCTTGCAACCTGAGTTCAATAATAGGTTTCGGTTTCATCCAGTCTGATATATTTGACACCTCAAACCTTACCTGGACGAGAACATCGGGTCTGTATACGGTAATCTTGCAACCTGATTTCAATATTCACCTGGACGAGAACATCGGGTCTGTATATGGTAATCTTGCAACCTGAGTTCAATAATAGGTTGCAGTTTCATCCAGTCTGATATATTTGACACCTCAAACCTCACCTGGACGAGAACATCGGGTCTGTATATGGTATTCTTGCAACCTGAGTTCAATAATAGGTTGCGGTTTCATCCAGTATGATATATTTGACACCTCAAACCTCACCTGGATGAGAACATCAGGTCTGTATACGGTAATCTTGCAACTTGAGTTCCGTAATAGGTTGCAGTTTCATCGAATCTGATATTTGACACCTCAAACCTCACTTGGACGAGAACATCGGGTTTGTATATGGTAATCTTGCAACCTGAGTTCAATAATAGGTTGCAGTTTCATCCAGTCTGATATATTTGACACCTCAAACCTCACCTGGACGAGAACATCGGGTCTGTATATGGTAATCTTGCAAACTTAGTATGCCTTGTTTTGTTTCCGATTATGTGTTTGACCACAATTTTGACCAACTTGACCACAAATTTGACCAACTTGACCACAGTTTTGACCAACTTTACCTCGATCCAGACGCCTTTGACCTAGATATTTTGAGAGAAAATCAAATCTCTCCTCTATTATTGTACTCTTATATCTTGTTCGAAAAAGTAAGGTTTCAATTTTGGGTCTCAAATTTCGTTCCCTCTCACATCCCCACTCTGATACATCTTTTAGATTGCAATTCCCTCTCAAATTTGAGAAACCTTTTCTATTTCCCTCTCAAATTTGAGAAACCCTTTCTTATGCCCTATCAAATTTCATTTCCCCCATTCTCAAATTTTCAGAATGATTTCAAAACTAACCCTTCTCTATAACAGAGGGAGATGAAGATCTTAATTTCTTTCCCTTCATTCTCACCATCCTCATTCGTGATTCTCGCCTATAAACCTTTCTTCTTCCGTACCTCTTACCTCACATGCATCTCTGTACCTCGTTCATTCTCCAGAGGTAATCTATGTAGCTTTTACTTTCGAATATATATATTTCAAATTAGGGTTTCTTTTTTGTTGGTTGGTATATCCTTCATAGATTTACTTGTATGTTGTTATTTACTGCTTTGCAATTCTTGGTATTTGGTTGTTATCTCTTTCCATAGATTACAACCAAACTCAGGGTTTTTACATGGCTATGAAGTTTTTATTCATAGGTTGTTCTTATTACTTTAAAATTATCTCCTTCCATAGATTTCAACAAGAATTTGGAGTTTTGTATTTTCGTTCACTACTAGGTTTGATCTCATTTTAGTTCAAATGCCTAATATGTTGTTTGTTGTTTGGTTTGTTTGGTATGACGATGTTGTCAAGTCAGGATTCTCACTCTTCATATCATGTTCTGTCTACCAATGAAACTGGTTCTGCATCTGATATTCATAGTACTCCATCTGATGGTGGTTATGAAAATGATTCTCTATCTCATGAAGCTTCTCTATCTCATGATGAATCTCAATTTAATTCTGACTTGGAGGAGACACAACTATCACCCAGACTCTTGGTGGAAATAGACGAATGTGGAAGACCATTTGGCGAATATGCATCAAAGTTTGCAACTCGTGTAGGGGAACTCATTCGAGTTCACTGTCCAATTGAATACAAACAATGGAGGCTCATTCCTGCAGCCTTGGGTCTGGAACACGCTCATGGTAACTTATTATCTCCTATACATTTCATTCTATGGTTTGCTCCACTTATACATATCAGTGTTTATAGACCAACTACCTAGTTATTGTTTATGGCTGACAAAAATACTTCTTCGTTTCAGGACAAATTTTGTTTCGCATATGATGAGTCTCTTGTCAGGCCATTTGTCTAAAAAATATTTCCCCAAAAGTTTCGATCATTCACATGGGAGTTACGCCTTAACATTCTGAAAAAGCTTGAGACTCGGGAAGAGATGGATGCAGCATGACCTTATGGTGTTAATGATGACGTTTGGAAACGATTTGTGCATAATGAGTACCAGCCTGGCATGTAGGAAAAGTATGTTAGATATGCTGAGAACCAGCGGAAGAGAAGGATTTGACATTGTTTAGGTAGACTCTCCCATGCCAGCAAATCCTACAGAGTTGTAAGTACTTTCTAACCTAGTGGTCTTAACATTAAATTCTCAAACTATTTTATTTGGACAACCCTTACTGACCATATTGATTGTACATGACAAAAAAGAAGGTAGCGTTATTGAGTGCCGTGGTGAGAGATGGATGCTGGCTCATGTGGGGAAAAATGGAGTTGTACATCCAAGTGCAGTTGAAGCGTATGTGAGTATTGGACCATCATATGCCGTAGAAAAGAGAAAGGCTGAATCCGAAGCTGGTTTTGAGGTTGTTGTAGATATTACCAATGATCCAGTTACTGAAGTTTTTGGTGATGAATCTAATCGAAGTTATTGCCGAGGCTTTTCATCGAATGTTACCAAGAAGCAAGCAATACAAGGAAAATTTGGTTACTTAATAACCACGAGTGCAAAATCCAATTCATTTACTCCAGCTGGTAATGAAGGCAGGATGGACAAGATCCAAGAGGAGTTAAGTGTTCTCTCAAAGGTAAGCTTCAATCTGTAATTCATTTACGTCCTTAATTTATAGTTAGAGATTATCATTTTTTTAATCAACTATTGAATTGAATGGGTTGGTTTTGGTTATAGGCTGTTTTCAGTTTCATGGCAAGCCAACAGAACAATACCAATTGTCAAAGCAGAGCACAAGTCCCTGATATCCATTATGCGGTCGTTCAACCTGCTGATACTGCTAATACTATACCTGCTGAAGGAGAGCCTCAAGTTCGTCTTGTGAACAGAATAAGGGAGACAGTCGCAACAGGTTATGTAGTTACCGGCTTGCATGGAGAAATATGTCACGGGGTGAGTGTTAATCATGACGAGAGGAAGGTATGCATTGAGGGTGTTATTAATGTGCACTATCCTGTACCCGATGCTCCTCAAGGCTCGGACAAATGCTTCACATTGGCTGATTATGTATCAGGTGGATTTTTAATATGTCCTGCAAACCGGTTGGTCTTGCAACCGATATATTAAGCAGTTTGGAACTTATCTTTTGGTGCAGCTTTCCTTACTTTTTATACATATGTTGTTGCGTATATTTTGTTGTGTTCTTTTGATTTAGTCACTCTTTAGTTAGAGTGTAACTCTGAAAGCTTCTTAAGTCTTTCCTGCAAACTGGTTGGTCCTCCAAGATCTAGACTAAGCAGTTTGAAACATAGTTTTTTGTGCAGCTTTCCTTACGCTAATATATACATGCTGCTACTTATATTTTGTGGAGTCTTTTTTCACTCTCTAGCTAGAGTGTACCCCAGAAAAGTTCCTTTCAGTTTTCTGTCACTTTAAACATTTCTTAAAAATACACTTCTCTGAGTGTATCGGGTTGTACTCCTTTGTGCATATCTATATATGGATGTCTTTTATTTACTTGCTTTTATTTGTCCCCCCTCCCCCTAACTCCTCCACTTTAAATGCCGGTCCCTAGCCCGGGTAAAGGAGGAGGGAAGAGGGGCAACCTTGTAACCTCTCCTGATATTTCATATCGTTTTTTTTTTGTCTGTTTTCAGGAACTTTGGTGTGGACAAGAATGTTGATACAGAAGTTCATCAGTTGTGTTTCATTCATATATGCAAATCCCATGAGCAGGGGATACCGCAGGTCGACTTTTTAATCTTAGGTTTGTTACCCATACCTATTATGATCTCTTCAAATATGTCATTTGCTTATTCAGATGTCATGCATCTGACCGATAATTATTTGTTTGCAAGGTTTCATGGATTTTAACACCCGAAGCTAGAGATTACCTACTATGGAGAAAGTTGGCAAGTTATTTTAATCTCAGGTTTGTTTCATTACCTATTATGATCTATTCAAGCTACATCTATTCATTCTTTTAAAGTATGTGTGTTACATGATTTCTGCCAAAAGGTAGAACTTATTACCATCGAGTTTTTCGGACTGGAGATGTTATGGTCGTTAGGTTTCTTTGTAATTGAAGGAGATAAATGCATACCTAACCCGACGATCAAAACATTCCCTCTCTAATTTTACTGGTGATTGAACTATTATAATTATTAGTTTCTTTGTTATCATTCGCTACCTCTGGCTGATACACTTACATGCTACAATTCTCTTTTTGTTTTGTGAGGTTTCACTGATGCTAACACCTGAAGCTGGAGAATACCTACTGCAGAGAGTTGACAAGTTATTGTAATCTCAAGTTTGTTTGCTTTACCTATTGTGATCCCTTTGAGTATGTGTTTCACATGATTTCTGCCAAAAGGTACAACTTACCACTGTAATTACAGTTGGTGGGTAAACTCTTGACACATTAGAGTTTCTTGCATTACTTACTGAAATTTTGGTTGACTGATGATACCATTATCTTTGTTTTTCGAGAATTCATTGATGCGAACACCTGAAGCAGATCAGTCCCACTGTGTGGGGGTAAATCATGAAGCTGGTTAAACAAGCGAGACAGTGTTGGCCTTGCAAAGCTATACCAAGCATGGGAAAGAACTTGTACCAAGCGAGACATTCTTTTCTCTACTTCTATTAATTGGTGAGTATAGTCTTGCTATATCAGTGCATTGTTTGTTGTCATCTTAATTTAACATATGAAACCATGTATATAAATTCCCAGTGACATGTCTGTCAAATATAAACTTTTGATGCTTAGGTTGCCATGTTCATATAAAAACAGTGAGAATGTATGCATTAGAAACTTGCTTATATTAGAAACTGCTGAAACACACAACCTTGTCATTTTCTTATAACATAGGGAACCATGTATGTTTTTTTGCCTCAAGCAGTTGTTTCACTCACATATACTTAGGTATCCGAATGAATGATGAGACAAATCTTGGTTCAATTGGTTGGTCTATAATGAGAATGTATGTATTGCAAAATGACAATGAACATGTAAGTGAATTGCCGAAATTACTGAATGAATCTTTCTCTCCTATAAGGGTTGTTTCTAATTTGAGTTTCTGTTTCATTTTTGTTGTTTTGTCAGGATACTGGAATCGATGGTAATAGCTGATGCCATGAGCTGGTTAAGGCTACTCTGATGTCAAAGGACGACTTCTTTTGGCTAATCATGAACAATTTTTTTTCAGCCAAGGTATAATGCAGAACAACACTTATATACTGAAAAACACAACCCTTGTCATTTGATTATAAGCATATAGGGAACCATGTATTTTTTTAGGCTTAAGCAGTTCTTTCAATGTAAGAATGATAATCGTATATACTTGCGTATGTGAATGAATTAGGAGACAAACCTTGGTTCAATTGGTTGTTGTATGGATTTGTGAATGAATGAATTCCTTATGCTGCTAGAATGATAACGTATGTATTGTGGAATGAGAAATGAATTATGGGTTTCAGATTCAGTATTGTAGGTTCAGAAATGAATTGCAATGCAGCTTCAGAAACTATTTGTATTGCAGCTTCAGAAATGGATTGCATTGCAGGGTTCAATTATGAGAGCTTATTTATAACAGATAAAAATGTTTTTTTTTTTTTTTTAAAACTATTTTTTTTACCAATGTCGAATCAACGTTATAAAATCTGTTAGTAATTAGCACACCTGGAAAATTCATTACTATTACAATGGATTGTCAACGTCTAAAGCCGTTAGTCCATATGTTACTAGCGATAGACACGTGGCAAATTACAAACGTTATAGTTAGCTGTTACGAATAAAATCGTTACAACAAGCTGTTATATCCAAAATGTTACAATCAATCATCAACGTTTGAAGCCGTTACTTTAAACGTTAGAAACGATAGACACGTGTCGTACGGCAGCCGTTACACCGAGCTATCACGGTTTTAAATCGTTACAATAACTTTTAAATCCAATCTGTTATAATCAACTAAACAACGATTAAAATCGTTGATGTAGCTGTTACAAGGAAGGATAGGTGGCAATAAGTCAACCGTTACACACAAAATTGCCGTTACAGTATCTGTTACAGACTAACCGTTACAATCTGCACAATAACGGCTATCCATTACAACAAAATGACATCAGATAAATCTTGTGCTGACTACATAACCGTTGGTGTATTTATTCCAACGAATGAAACCGTTATTTAATAAATTTTTATTGTAACGAAATCAACCGTTGATAAATTATTATAACACTAATAATAACGGCACTTTTCCAACGTTTTTTTTGACGTTACAATAAATAGATAGTAACGTTTTTTCGACGTTACAAATTCCCTGATTTCGTGTAGTGTTTATACAAATAAAACAAGATTCAAGGTAAAACCACTAACCCCTTTTTCTTGCTTATAGTTTGTATTGATTCTCATTTCTTAATATGTGACCGGTTGTCAGCCGACACAAATATAATTACACTTTCTTACTACTCAAAATATAAATATAGCAAGGGCAAGAAAGGATCGATCCCACAGAGAGGTCTAGGTTGTCAAATTGATTCGGTTCCCTATAAATAATACCGGTAGTTTTGTGATTTTTATATAATAAACTAAATAAAAGCAAATAAAGAAATAAGCAAACAAATCAAATCACGGATGAGAAAGTATTGGTTAAGGATTTCGTTTTCATTCACAAACATGTTTTCACACAATAACTAGAATTGATATTTTAATCTCAACTTTTATCAAAGACCCTAGAATACCTTGATCGCAAGAATATCCCGCTAATCTCCTCTTGTCATCAACAAACACATTAAAAGATGCGAATATGAATTCTATCTAAAGGAACAACCTAACGTGTAAAAGCACTAATCAAGTTTAATTCCCTAGATGCATTAAGTTCTATGAAATCAGGCCAATCAAAGCAATTGAACGTGGAAAGCGCACTAATTCAATTTAACAAAGGTTACGATTCACATATGATCATAAGAATATATCACTACAAACTATAATCATATTATGCTACTTGTATCCAAGGAATATCACTTTTACGTATAATAAACCCTAAACTAGCAATAGATGTGATTAGAAGTTCTACCAATTTGCAACTTGACAAAACAATCAATCAATCATAAAACAATATTTCCAGAGAATTGCAAACGATAATTATGAGACAAAACTAATATATTGAATCAAAGAATCATATTATGTGAAATCCAACTATTCCATAACCAAAAGATAATTAGGTACTCATATTCAAGGAGTTCATCACAAGAAGAAAGAGAAATTTCATGTTCTAAACCCTAGAATAAAGTAGTGATAAAAAGAATAATAAAACGTGGTCCCCAAAAAATTGTAGAAGTCTTCCCTTTTGTAGTCTTTTTCTCCTTCCAAAACTAGGTTTTGTCTTCAAAGTCCATTAGTTGGAAATTCACCCGGCCCACGAGAGAGAGAAACCCGTGTAGAAATTTTGTCCCAAAAATGCGCGCCGGAAAACTGGGATTATGGCCGGAATTCGGCCGGAAGTTGGCCGGAAATATATCTCAGGTGACCGGCAAAGTCAAACCGGTCACCGGTCAACGGGTCAGAACGGTCAATGTCACTGAGTCAACTCGGTCGGGGAAGATTCAACTCGGTCGACCGAGTCGTGAGAGTCGATTGAGTCGCCTATTCTCCGGATGATTGGCTGAGTTGTTTTGGCCAAAGCAGGGCCATTTGCACAGCCGAACTCGTGTTGCACCAAGATGGTGCACCAAGTGCTTCCCTTCCACCCATCTTGGCCCGCCTTCTTCATGTTTGCAACTCACTTACAATACTCAATTTTCTTGCTCAGCTCAGTCCAATTCCTTCCTTGTATTGCCAATGGCTTCTCAATCCTCGATTCATGCCTCGTCCGCCATTCCTTGCTTGAAAATGCACGTTCCACCATCAAATCAGGTTAAAACCCATAAGCACATAAGCTACACACCACCAATCTTAGCCTATAACTCCAGCCTTGCAATACATTCTCGCTGGCAAACTCTCTTCCATTTCAGGTTCAAGCTTCATCCATTCATTGATCTTCACAAACCTTGCCAACACATCCCTTCCTGGCATAGTGTAAGCTCGCCATTGCATAGTACCTCGTGTGGCCAACAAAGCAGCTCCACCGCAATTAAAATATCAATCTCGCATCTCACTCATCACCATCTTTTCCACACCCGCACCGCATTATGGCGCCCAAAGATGGACTCGAGCTCCATCTCGATTGCACTCAATTCTTCAACATGGCCTGCTCCCTGCATAAACCACATCTACAATCTATCCTCCATCTGCACCTGTAATAGCAACATTCCATTTCTGCAATTATCGGACCATGACTAGCGCTCAGCTTGTAGGATCATAATATCGCAATACATAGGGCTCGCGGGATCAATAAACGACGGTACCGCGAGGGAGTCGCAGGAAACTAAAATGAACGACGCGATGAGAAACGACACACAAAACAACTGAGAGACATGGAACCTGGCGAGGGTTAAGAAGTGTCGCGAGATTGAATAGTTGTACACTGGCGACACTTCGCGAGACATTCCCGAAAATAAAGGATAGCTTAGCTGTCATCCACTATGTATTACCCTATATAAAGGGTCGAGTGAGTCTGTTGTAAGGGGGGGATCTTGGGAGAATTGTTAGGCAAGTCATTAGGAGAGAGAAAGTTGAAGAGTATTCTATCTTCTAAGTGTAATTCTATTTTCCTGTGTAAACACTTCATGAATTCAATCAATAAAAGTTCTTGATCTTACATCTTCTAATGAATTAATTAAGCAAAATCGAGTAAGGGGTGTAGTGTGGGAAATCCTGCTACTACATATGCGCTAGAAACAGGGACGAGCAGTGATTGACGAAGAAATTGGAAAGAATTTGGATTAACAGAGAAGAGATTTGGAAAAGATACTCAAGAATTCATTGAAAGGAAAGATGGCTAGAAGAAGAAATGTACAAGAGCAACCAACGGTTGTGAGAAGGAGTGGGAGACTTGCCGGAGAAAGGAGGAATGAAACAGGAGAATCGTCAAGGATGAATATGAGAAATGACAGAGAAGATCAACATCAGCCACTAATCTCCCCAGTAGCAAACGCAGCTGAGGATTATGATAGAGTAAGTGTACATACTTGGAGATCTGATTCTGAAGACGAGAGAGAAGAGGAGCAGCAGTTGGTGAACAATGGACAAGGAAGAGGAGAGCAAGAAATGAATGGAGAAATGAATCCAGGTAACGAAGAAATCGCAGCATTAGAAAGATTGAGACAAACAATACACGAGGAGAGACGGCTAGAGGCAGAGGAACGAGCAAACTTGACAAGAGAGAATCATGAATTGAGGATGGAAAATATAAGGTTACAAAATAGGAGATCTATAAGTAGCGTGAGATCAAGTTCTAGATCGAACAGAGAAGAAAGAAGAAGAGTTTTACCAACGGAGAATACCGAGGAAGAAACACAAGATCCAGACGCAGAGCATGGCGAGAGAATAGGAGAAATAGAAGATCGTTATATTCCTCAGTCCGAAAATCTTCAAAATGAGCGAAATAGGGAAAATCAAGAAAACATGCAACTCCAAGGGCCGAATGACCCAGCTGCTGAAGGAAGAATAATCCTGCACGGGAGAGAAGAATTGAGAAGAAACCGAGAGATCGAGGATGACATTGAGAGGCACTACATTGAACAAGCGCGACTAGCTCGCGAGAGAGAAAGGCTAAGAGAAGAAATGGAAAATCAAGAGATGGAGGAGGCAATCCGACAGAATAATCATGACAACCGCGAGAGAAGGAGGGAACAAAATCGTACCAATAGAAATATTAATGAAGAATATGAGAGGGTGCAGATGTTGAGAGCTGAGAGGCCACCAAGAAGAGAGAACAATCGATATAATGGCGTGCGAATTGTCGAAAGAAACGAAGAAGAGCGTCGCGAGGAAAGAAGAGGAGAAAATAACGAGCAGGAAGGTCAAAATAGACACGAGCGAAGAAGGAGAGAAGCAGAGCTAAAAAGACCAGTAGAACCGAATTCTGAGGCAAATGAACAAATCTTAAGAGAACTAGCTGAAATGAGAGGATTACTGAACAATAGAAGGGAAGGAGGAAGGAGACAACTGGATGAAGCCATTGCAGAAGCCGCGAAGAATCCCTTCACGCTAGAAGTACAGATGGGAGGAATACCTCCTAAGTGCAATCTACTGCGTTAACCAACATCTTTGATGGAACAACCTCGTGCGATACAACATATTAAGGCTTATATGAGATGTATGTTACAATGGGAGAATCATGATGCCATATTGTGCAAATATTTCGCGTCAAGTTTAATAGGAGAAGCACTAAAGTGGTTTGAAAGTCTACCAAGGAACACAATCACATCATTTAACCATTTACAAGCCACATTCCTGGGAGCATACATAAGTAACAACTCTTCACGACCAGGTATTGAAGATGTATTCGGGTTGAAACAAAGGGTTGGCGAGAGCTTAAGGCGATTGACAATAAGATGGAGAACCATGTGTAGCGAAATGGCGGGGACGGGTTGAGGAGAGATATCTCATCCTCTCATTTGTGAATGCTCTCTTCGCGACTAACTTGTTATACATTCAAATTTTTAGAGTCAAAAATACAATCACGATGCGTAGAATCATGAGAATTACAGGAAGAATATATCACCTTAGAAGAAAGACAGAATGAAATGAATTCTTACCCGATCGCGAACACAAACTCGAATGTCGCGAACGCAAGCTTGTTACCTCGGTTCATCAATACGGTGGCGAGCACTTCGCAAGGACAAAGCAAGGTGGAAGGGTGATGAGAGACAACGGAAGATAGTAGCTATGGGAAGCCATGACCGGGAGGAATTTGAACAAGAAAGGAACTACTATAATCGTAATAAACAATAATAAGATTCAGAGGCTAGACAATGTGCAAGAAACTTATGGTGGACGAAGGCAATATAACCATGGAGGGCGTAGAAGCCATGAGAATAGTATGGGAACCAATTAGGATGCCTCCACTGAATGCTAGTGTGGAAAAAATCTGGGAGGCTATACTCGTGATGGAAGAAGTACCAGCACCTTGGAACGCGGGGATGGAACCACCACCAGGCGACAGGAGTCATGAGTTTTGTTCTTACCATCGCTTCCATGGACATCAAACGAACGACTGCAGAAACGTAAAGAGAATTATTCTCAGGATGATTGATCAAGGGAAGTTGAATCACTTTCTAAAAGGAGAAGAAAAAGGCCAGACATTACCACCACCACCGTAAATGCACGAAACGTTGTCAAGTGAAAGGAAAGGAAACATTTGTGATAGAAATCTAACGAAAGCCAAAAATTTGAATTGCAACTCTATCGTCCACTCTTATCGCACAATCGAAGATTTTCATGACAACGTGCTCGGGTAGAGTCTTTGCGAGAGATGCCGATGATAAAGAAATAATGAGCCCAAGCGAGAACGACGCAGATTAGAAAAGTGGCGGTGAAGACTATTTCTTTCTCTGCAGATGAAGTGCCAAAAGGAAGAGAAACACATGATAGCCCGTTGGTTGTGAAACTAGAGATTAACCCGAAACCAGTTGATGGAGAGGATGATGAGGCAGAAGCTTGCTGGGCGATCAACCGAATCTTAATCGACACCGGAAGTTCGGTGAATATTCTCTTCTACCATACTTACAAGACGATGGGAGGAAAAGATGAAGACTTGATCCCTCTACATACAAGATATATGGCTTTAATGGCACTGCAAACAAACCAAAGGGAGAGGTTCGCATGAGAATACCTCTACAAGGATTATCAACTGATATTTTATTCTGTGTGGTTGACGTGGAATCTCCATACAATGCGCTGATTGGGAGGCCATGGCTTCATGAAATCTTGGGAGTCGCGTCAACATACCATCAATGCATTAAATTCCCACATCCAAATGGCATTGGTATTATACAGGGAGATTGGAAGGAGTCGCAACAATGTCATGAAGTAGATGTAGAAAGCTGCGAAGAAAGGAATGCCAAAAGAAAAGGTTGGAAACAACATGTGAGAGATGAGCAGAGAAAGGAAAAATTGATGGTAGATGCTATAGAAGTGAGGGCTGAACATATCTCGCGAGGTGAATCCCTGGAGACAGACCAATATTATGACAACAAAGAAGCAGAAGATATGAGGAACAAAAGGCATAAGAAGTGAACAATCAATAAAAGCAGGAGGCAGAGTAGCAGCTGGAGTAGTGATGTGCGAGAATCTCGCAACAACGAGTAAAATGAGAATTCGATTAAGAAAGAAAAGTGAAATACAACAAATGAAACAAAACTATGCGAACACTTCGCAAACAAACATGAGCAGATGATGAAATATGAATGAATGAATGATTTAACAAATATGAATGCGCAAAAGAATGGGACGAACCTTTATGGCGTACACCCTAGTTCGCGAATAACATTTCGTAAGAGGCAAATGTAAGACCTAAAGTGCGTCATATAAGGGGGTATCTCTCGCCATGGTTCAGGGGGAAGGTTACACCGCTCCCAAGCTTCGAACCATGAAAATTTGGGGCCCATGAAAGCCTATCCGGAAGAGGTACCTTGGATTCCCAACTATATATGTAGGTTATACCCTGGTTGGGCGACCGAGGGTCTCTTCTTAGGAGTCAGTGTATGCACAAGGCGCCGAGGTACACGGTTGAGCCAGAGTGCCCGGGATGGATGAACCTACACTGGCCATTCTTGGCAAGTCTTGGCATGCGTTGCACTCGCCCGAAGAAAACTCCACTTAGGGTGCGGTCTCGTAACCATAAACCATATAGGTATAAGGGATAAGAGGCTGCGAAAACAACAAGTTGTTGTTAAGACCAGGATGGGAGGAGCTAGTCTTGTATGGCCGATGTTTCGCCTCCTTGAAGGGGCAACCGGGGAGATGATAAGGGCGACACTCTCCATTAGGGGGTGTCAAAACGTACGCAAATGTCATAAGGCTATGTTTTAGCAAGAGAACGTAGGCTCGTCATATTTGTGCAAATGATCCTGCAGAGGCAATAATACTAACGCGAGGGTAAGGCGAGATCAATGGGTCTTTACACGAAAGTACGGACGTCCTGCGATTTCGTCGCACGACGGCAATGTCATGGGGCTTTATGTTCGCAAGGATATTTAGGCCTGTCATATTGTCGCAGCTAAAACATCCTGCAGAGGCAAAAATACTTGGAAAATGATAAGACAAGATCAATGGGTCTTTACATGCAAGTGTAAGGACGTCCTGCGATTTTGTCGCCGAAAAAGATGGCAGGGGAGGACCTCTAATTAGGGAGGTCTAACTCTAAGACCACACAAAAATGATAAGGCAGGGTCAATGAGCCATCACATGAAAATGTAAAGGCGGTCTGCGACCTTGTCGCAACAAAAGAGATAGAATTCTCAATTCATGAAAATACCCGCGACTACGTCGCGATGATCCATTTCAATCAACAATAAGATTATTATCAAATACAAGAAGAGAACCAAAAAGATCCCATCTGAAGATAAATAACAGAGGCAAGTATGGGAATGGGGAAAGTGAAATATTGTTATTCATCTTCTGATGAAAGAGTCATACATCAATAATGTTAGCCAAAAGAGGAAGTGAAGATTGAATTCAGAGGGGAAAAATCCAAGAAATACACTATCATCTGATTCAGAAATGTACAGATATTACAGCGAAAAGAAAACAAAAGAGTTATTCCTTTGGCGATTCTTCTTCTTCATCTGATTCTTCAGCCTGATTATTCTCATCGCCAGAATTTTCTTCTTCGCCAGCTTCACTATCAGAAACATCAGAGACAGGTAGATTCTCAGGGACCTTTTCAAGAAGCCAGGGATATGTATGCAGAGGGATGTTCGGTGCTTACAAACATACTCCATGGCTCCATTGCGAAACGAACAAAGATCATTATTAAAATTCTCCAATCGTTGTTTCAAATTGTTTCTTCAACTTGGAATACTTGTTATTACGAAGGGAGAGATTCTTGGCGAGTTGTTGTTTTTCGTTTGAGTTCTTCAATTCATTTGGAAAATTCCCGCGAGTTGTTCCTTCTCAGATTCAAGCTCTCTAATTCTAACCTGAAGCCTCTTCTCAGATTCTGCAAATAAGTAACAACAAGTTAATAATTTAGAGGGGATACTACAGAAGTAAGAAGTAGTAAGGTGTAATAAATAACCTTCTCTATCAGATATCATATCTTTAACCAAGGAAGTATGCTCGGCGTGAAGACTAACATCAACACCTAGATTATTTCTGGCATTATCTAAAACTTTCGCTGCCTGTGCGAATTCATCGTCACTATTTATAACAAGGAGGAACGAATTTGATCTTTCGCTCACTAAGCAAGGAATTTCGCGAAGCAATTCATCCCGCTCAATTTGTAATTCAAGGAGAGATTTTTGAAATGTTGCTAATGCCCGTGCACCATTATTAGCAATGCGATCTTTATCATCTATATGGTCACTAATTTTCTTCCTCAAAATTTTGATTTCTTTATTGGACTCGAGAAACATTCGTTTAAATTGGTTGCAAAGACTTAAACCAGATCTATGTTCAATTTCTAAAAGACGATATTTGGTCCAAGTTCATTTAATGAAAGGGAGTTAATTTTGTTTGATGAACTACTTAAAGAGTTGTTGAGGTGAGAAGAGAAGAAGGTTATTATCCATAGGATCGGGGAAATGTATGGAGAAGAATAGCCTCATCGGAGAGATTATATACATCTGCGAAAGTAATAAGTCGTAGCAATAGGCGACCATTAAAATAAAAATAGTAAAAGGAGGTAAAAATTTATACCATAAAGTTCTTTGATTGGCATTTTGAAGAGTGGACACCTTATCCTTCCTCGGGAGTTAAGTTCGGTGTTTAACTTTTGAATTCTCTCGTCTTTATCGCGAGATGACGCAGCCTTCGGTCTCTAATTCTTGAATCTTCTTGCTCAATTGCAAATTCTTCTTTTCAAGATTGTTGCGTCTTCTCTCAAGGTCTGAGGCAACTACAAAGGAAGATCTTCCAACCTATAGAAGAAGATAGAAAAATCATTAAAACATACATATATATTTAAACAATTTAAAGTTAGCAGGGAAGTATGACTACACACATACCAGAGACCCAAGTGCATTCAAAAGGTCGTGGAGACACAACTCTAGAGACTCCATTGAATGAATTATTGCCTTCCAGTAAAGCAAAGATACACACGTTTGCGAGAGCCCCGCAAAGAGAAGCTAGGGGAGCATCTCCCATTCCTTGGAAACAATCCGAGAAGATACTTGGATAACCGATCCATGGAAGAACGGTCGATGGAATCGCTTGGCGAGAGAAGGATTCGAGTCATGGTTATCCTCGTCAGAAGATTCAGAGCTTGAGCTAAGGCGAGAAGAGGATTGGACTTTTCGTTTCTTAGTTAAGGGGGCAGAGGATTTACTCTTGCGAGCGACAGTTTTACCCTTATTTTTAGTCTTCGCAGCAATAATTCCTTCAACTTCAACCTTCGCATACACGAAAAGATCAGGAACAGAGGCAACAATACTGTTTTAAATAAGAAGAAAGGAAGTGATTCTTACTTCACTCGTAAGCGATCGAAGCAATGTCAGAGTATCCTCCGACGGATCCTTTTTTGTAGCTTCTTTTCAACCTGGCTACCTGAAAGATTTCACAAACTTAGCAATTATAGAAAGAAAGTTGCGAAAGCAAGATTTGAAGCCGGGGACATACCTCTTTCTTCTTCTCAGGCCATTTGAATTCCCAAGGATGATATCCCGCGAGATTCGCAGGAAGAATATGCGAGCCCGCGATGTAAGGACCATTTAAGATCAAGGGTACGACCCACCATTTCTCATCTTTGGAATGACGAGGAGAGGTATTATTGCCTGGGTGCCAGTCAATGTCTTGCATGAGTAATTTCTCTTCAGAGACATTATCCTTTTTCTTTAGGCGAACGCCCCAGCGAGATTTCGCATTCACCATAGTTATCACTGAGTAATTTTCAAAGAAGTTTTCCACAGTGTATTTCTCAACAGTTTATTTCCAAGTCTGCGAATTTGGGATTTCTCGACAGTAATTAGAATATAAAGATCCTTTGCTCGCACCGCGGTTCGCGAACTCAAGCATCGGGCGAATACAATCGCCACTTAATTGATAAATGTAAATGAGAGAATTTTTCATGGGCCAAAATTTCATAAAATAGAGGCAACTCTGGATCGTACAAGGGAATAGGAAGTCCCGCGAGAAGTTGACCGAGCGAGACTATAATCTTTTGATCATTACATTGATGATCAGAGAAAAGATTTCTAAAGAATGGATGAGGGTTCTTGATCGGGAATGGTTGATGAGTAAAACCCTTCGAGCAACTTCGTTGAACTTCTTCGAAAGAAGTTTTGTATGCACGACCGAGGAAGCCATTTATCAGTATGGGAATGGATGGAAGATTGGAGATTAAAAGCAGCGCTAGAAAGGATGAAGAAAAGGTTTGCAGTAGCAGGAGCGCAAATTGCGGAAGGAGGGAATCAAAGAAAAGTTGCAGAGACAAACTAAAAGATGAAAAGGAGGGGAAAAGAAAACTATATATAGGGGAAAAGAGCCTCGAGAAAACGAGGTCATTTAATGCGAAGAGACATGAACGGTTAAGAAAAAGTGGTTGAAAGAGACGTGTCAAGAGAAGACATTAATAATCAAAATCCGTGTAAAAGTACAAAACCGAAGATTCTAAAGATAAGCAAATGCGACAACAATATTGTAAAAATCTCATGATACTCTTCCCTCGCAGAGAAATATGAGGAGAGATAAGAGACGATACTTCATATATATCTCAAAGAAGCTCGGAACTTCGCAAAAGAATAGAGGCAAGTACGTACTTTTCAAGTACGTATTCTTCCGCTCGTTCCTTCATCAACAAAGATCAAAGATTACTATTTATTAACGGATTTTTCCTTCAAGATCGCTCTTCAAGCAATATTCAAGGAAAAAGAGGCAAGATGTAGGATCATAATATCGCAATACATAGGCTCGCGGGATCAATAAACGACGGTACCGCGAGGGAGTCGCAGAAACTAAAATGAACGACGCGATGAGAAACGACACACAAAACAACCGAGAGACATGGAACAGGCGAGGGTTAAGAAGTGTCGCGAGATTGAATAGTTGTACACTGGCGACACTTCGCGAGACATTCCCGAAAATAAAGGATAGCTTAGCTGTCATCCACTATGTATTACCCTATATAAAGGGTCGAGTGAGTCTGTTGTAGGGGGGATCTTGGGAGAATTGTTAGGCAAGTCATTAGGAGAGAGAAAGTTGAAGAGTATTCTATCTTCTAAGTGTAATTCTATTTTCCTGTGTAAACACTTCATGAATTCAATCAATAAAAGTTCTTGATCTTACATCTTCTAATGAATTAATTAAGCAAAATCGAGTAAGGGGTGTAGTGTGGGAAATCCTGCTACTACACAGCTCTAGTTTAGCACCAGACTCAACTAACTCCATTGCTGCCTTCAAACACCAACATCATGCCCTTAACCATAAGCACATCCTCCTAACTGAAATCCAACCTCATAACCTGGACTTGCTCTTCATCTGCAGCTGCTACACAAGTCTTAACAAACCCCATTGCTTGAGTCTTGTACTGCAACTGTATCAACTCATATCAGTGCCACTACCTGAGCTCACCATCAATACCCGCAACTCAGCCATTTTCTCCTTGTCTTTGCTATTGAGATACTCTCCACCCCTGAACTCTAACCTCAGCCGTCTCCATTATCATCTCCAACATCAGCTGCTTCCCATCAGCTCAAGTTCACAGCAAGTCATACAGCCCTGTAATCTTTGTCTCAAACCAAAACCACAGCTTCTCCTTCTGCTCAGTCTCAGTTCTTCTCCACACAACACCCAGAAATTGCACCAGATCCAGTTCCCTGCTCAATTACTAACTTCAATTCTTTCTTCTAAACCTTCCCATTCATCTTTCAAACCCATTAACATTGACATCTTCTCACCTCGATCTCTACCAAGTCATCGACAATTCAAGTCCTTCTCTCGTTCACAAATTCGACCAACATCTCAAACTCAACTTTCCCTTAAAACCATATCAATCAAGACACCTCCATCTCTTCTTTAATTTGTTCTTCAAATCCTCTTCTAAACTTAACCCCTTAACTCCATTACTCCACCTGATTCCACTTCTCGAGTTGCCATACTTATTTCGACAAAAACCCTTGATAATCTCCTTCCCACTTTGAATCTCCATTTCCACTAATCAATTGGAAGTATTAACCTAAACCCGTCCATCATCTTCAACCATACTACCGTAAATCTCGTACTTCTCAATCTTACTCGCACCCATGAAAATCTTCATCACTAAGCATCAACAGACGCATACCCACTTTCAGATCCAAACTTCGTTTGATCCCCAAACTCAATCATATTTCAAATCATCCACGTAACCTCGATTTCATCCTCTCTCGTGTTTCACCCAATAATTCGTGTCCATTTCGATCTCTAACTTCAATCCCTCCTTAGTTTCTATCAATTTATCAACCAACAAACCCACAAAACTTCTCAATTCCATCTGCTCAACAACTTCTCAATTTTGTTCTTCCCCCTGATTTCAACCGTGAAGAAGAAAATATGTTGAATGAGTCGAGCTCGGCCTAGCTAGGTCAAATAATGTGGGTCGGTTATTGACAGCTGGTTGCTTCTGATAAGGGGTAACCAAATTGTCAGCCCCTTAACCATTGCTGGTTTCCAGATAGTGTTTTCCCTTGAAATGACAGATTTGCCCTTTCCTTTCCGATTCTCATTTTTCTCATAACTCCTTCATACGAGCTCAGAATGACTCCGTTCTTTCGCCATTGCCTTCGCCTCTCTTCCTCTACACAATGAAAAGTAGAAATCTTGTATTTGAACAAGTTCCAGTTGGTCTTTTTGCTCCAAATGACTCCATTGCACCTAATAAACTCAAAATCAAACATAAGATACATAATTCACACGAAAATAGCAAAGAAAGCATAAATACTAGATATTAAATACGGTGTATTCTACACCTATCAAATTCCCCAACACTTAGACTTTGCTAGTCCTCGAGCAAATCAAACAAAACTAAAATACAACAACTCCGTGTCGTCGAGGCTACGGTTAATTTTAGCATAAATAACAAGCCTTTAAACCCCTAGGTGTCCCTAGTGGACGAGTTATAGTCTCGTGAAGGTTTACAAGAGGTCTACCTACAAAACCTATATTTCAAACTCCGTCTATTTGTGACAAATCAATGAATGAATCCAAAATGACTACAGGAGGAGTTACCTTGCAAATTCAATTCATATATTAGTAAATAAACTCTAATTAGATAGTCGAACAAGCCACAATACTCGGAAACTAACAAACCACAATCACAATGAAAAGATTAAGAAGATGGATATAGATGTAGATGTTGGCGAATGTTCACAAGTGTTCGATGTTTCCCATATCCGTCTCAAGGTCATCGCTAAGATGAACCTAATCCTATTGGATTGAGCTACTTGGTGCTGAATGCTACATCAAATCAATTGGCATATACAAGGGAACCAAGAGTGACTTTATTCAACACAATAATAATTTCTTCTCTTTTTTTTTTATATGATTGGATCAAACTGGATCCAATTTCTCTTTTTTTTTTTTCAGACGGCATGATTAGATCTTTCGGATCCAAGCGCATGCTTCCTTGTCAACACGTATATGATAGTTGCCTTGGATCCTGCATTCCACGCTTGTTTAGGCGACGGAGACAGGGACTACGTTTCACACATACTGCTATTCCCAAGTGTCTTTTTATTCCGTTTTGGTCTAATTGATCGGTCCTTTTTTTTTTTTTTTTTCCTTTTTTTTTTTTTTTTTTATATATTTTTTTTCCATTTTTTTTTTCTAGTAACTCAATCACTCTATTTCATCCTAGCAGTAATAACACGTCGATGTTTAGTGACCCACCAAAGCACTTAGAGAACAATATATAAATATGGAAAAATAAAAATAGAATGTGATATGGTGATATTCCGAGATATGGTAACAACTATCATGTTAATTTGTGATTTCTGAGCTATCTTCTTCCCTTTTAGTTAATTGGTTCCTCAACTCCTGCATTCAAAATGGTTCCATCCACTAATGGTGTCAAAAACAAACTATACAAACATATAAATGCTCCCCCACACTTAAACTTCACATTGTCCTCAATGTGTAAAACCGAAAGTTCTGAATTCTGACGTAACAGCAGATAAAACGCAAAAACTGTGCAAATTGGTAAGGAATTTGGAAAAACTCCATTTCACAAAAGTTGTTCACCTACGTGTTTTCTACACAGTGTCAAAATTTCACAGTGTTTTGATAAAAGGTCTGACAGTTATGGTCTCTGGACTGAACTACGCGCAGTCTGAAATTTTCTGACGAAAAGGTATTCGTCATAATTCTCTTCTAAGATAGATTACGGACTCGATGAAATTAAACATGGGGATGCAAATATGATATGAAAACAGTAAAAAAAAAATAAAAAAAAAATAAACGAAACAAAAATAAAATAAAAAGCAAAAGGATAAAAGATACAAAACCGGTGGGTTGCCTCCCACTTAGCGCTTGTTTTAAAGTCGACGGCCCGACTTAGCTTCTTGTAAGATTCATTCCCCATACACCAATAATCGGAAAAGTTGGGGATCCTTCCATAGAACCTGTTTTGGAAACACTAACTTCACACAAATATTAGTACAATAAAGCAAAAGTGAAGCTATGAACCGATAAAAGCTTCCCCCACACTTATTCTTGTCCACACTTGGAAGTGTATAAAGAATATAGAGTCGGGTACTTTCACGGTTTCTTGTTCCATAACCTCGCATAGTATGAGAATCAAGTATCTCTAATGGCGGAAAACGAGAAACAAAGTCATTCAACAATATTCTCGAAGCACATACATTCAAACCAATAAGAGGTAAAGGAGAAGAAATAATAGGCAAAGGGTTAGATAAACCTTGCACAATCTCTTGTATCACGGAATCCTCTTCATCCTTGAAAAACTCAAGTGAATTATTCACCTCTTGTATATCATGGTCCTCTATCAAACCTTGCAACCATTCTTCGTCCGTTTCTGCCGTAACCAAAGTATCGACATAAACATCATCATTACAATCATTTGCAAGCTCAATTGGGTCTTCCACAATATTGGTCATAACGGTCTCATTCTCAACATATTCCTCCTTTTTATTGTAAGGCACATACTCTTTTGTGGATCCAAATTTTATCATAAGAAACTTTTTTAGAACACTCGAAAATGCATCATCCTCAAGCTCCACCCTTTGAATAGGCTCTTGATCATTATTAAGATCAATGCTCGAGTAATCTACACAAGTGTCGACATATTCCTCTTCATCTTCATCTTGATCCCAAAAAGACTCCTCGGAGATGTCACCATGACTTGTTTCAAGCAATGTATCATAATCACCGTCACTATCATAGTCAACATAAGATTGTTCCTCGCTGAAATTAGTGTTGTTTATCTCTAACTCATCCTTTTGAATAGGTGAATGATCATTATTACGATCAAGAGTTGAGTTAACTACACAATTATCCACGAAAGTGCCCAAGGATTGGCCTTTTTCAACATTAGCATCAATCAAATATTCATCACAAACCATATGCACATAAGAATTATCCATATCTTCCTTGTATTGATCAATACCTCTTCGCAAGATAGTCATACCTTCACGAAGTTCTTGGAGTTGCTCGTTTGTAGTCTCTTTAGCTTTTTGAAATTCCTCTTGTAAAAAGGTGGAAACTTGATCTATAAAATTAGAGACTTTTTGTTCACGAGCATAAGAATCCTCCCATACTTGTGGTTGTTCACACACATACCCGCCATAAGGTTGTTGAGGAAAACCACAAGGTTCCATGGAATATTGGTCATAACCAATGAATTGGTTTTGATTATACCCATGGAATTGGTAGTTGTCGTAATGTTGAGGTTGAAACCCGTATCCATTGTTCCAATATGCTCCTTCCATAGAAATTAGCACCTGAAATAATTCTCAAACCAAGGTTAAAACCCAGAAAATAAGAAAAAGTAAAACAAAAACTAAATACAAAAATAAGAAACCAAAAACAATTAACAACCGCTGCCTCCCCGGCAACGGCGCCAAAATTTGACCGGTTGTCAGCCGACACAAATATAATTACACTTTCTTACTACTCAAAATATAAATATAGCAAGGGCAAGAAAGGATCGATCCCACAGAGAGGTCTAGGTTGTCAAATTGATTCGGTTCCCTATAAATAATATCGGTAGTTTTGTGATTTTTATATAATAAACTAAATAAAAGCAAATAAAGAAATAAGCAAACAAATCAAATCACGGATGAGAAAGTATTGGTTAAGGATTTCGTTTTCATTCACAAACATGTTTTCACACAATAACTAGAATTGATATTTTAATCTCAACTTTTATCAAAGACCCTAGAATACCTTGATCGCAAGAATATCCCGCTAATCTCCTCTTGTCATCAACAAACACATTAAAAGATGCGAATATGAATTCTATCTAAAGGAACAACCTAACGTGTAAAAGCACTAATCAAGTTTAATTCCCTAGATGCATTAAGTTCTATGAAATCAGGCCAATCAAAGCAATTGAACGTGGAAAGCGTACTAATTCAATTTAACAAAGGTTACGATTCACATATGATCATAAGTATATATCACTACAAACTATAATCATATTATGCTACTTGTATCCAAGGAATATCACTTTTACGTATAATAAACCCTAAACTAGCAATAGATGTGATTAGAAGTTCTACCAATTTGCAACTTGACAAAACAATCAATCAATCATAAAACAATATTTCCAGAGAATTACAAACGATAATTATGAGACAAAACTAATATATTGAATCAAAGAATCATATTATGTGAAATCCAACTATTCCATAACCAAAAGATAATTAGGTACTCATATTCAAGGAGTTCATCACAAGAAGAAAGAGAAATTTCATGTTCTAAACCCTAGAATAAAGTAGTGATAAAAAGAATAATAAAACGTGGTCCCCAAAAAATTGTAGAAGTCTTCCCTTTTGTAGTCTTTTCTCCTTCCAAAACTAGGTTTTGTCTTCAAAGTCCATTAGTTGGAAATTCACCCGGCCCACGAGAGAGAGAAACCCGTGTAGAAATTTTGTCCCAAAAACGCTCGCCGGAAAACTGGGATTATGGCCGGAATTCGGCCGGAAATATATCTCAGGTGACCGGCAAAGTCAAACCGGTCACCGGTCAACGGGTCAGAACGGTCAATGTCACTGAGTCAACTCGGTCAGGAAGATTCAACTCGGTCAGACCGAGTCAGGGAGAGTCAGATTCAGAGTCAGCTATTCTCTGGATGATTGGGCTGAGTTGCCTTGGCCAGGCTAGGCCATTTGCACAGGCCAGAACTCTGTGTTGCACCAAGATGGTGCACCAGTGCTTCCCTTCCAGCCATCTTGGCCTGCCTTCTTCACAGCTGCAACTCACTTACAACAGCTCAATTTTCTTGCTCAGCTCAGTCCAATTCCTTCCTTGTCTTGCCAATGGCTTCTCAATCCTCAGATTCATGCCTCGTCTGCCATTCCTTGCTTGAAAATGCACAGTTCCACCATCAAATTCAGTTAAAACCCATAAGCACATAAGCTACACACCACCAATCTTAGCCTATAACTCCAGCCTTGCAATACATTCTCGCTGGCAAACTCTCTTCCATTTCAGGTTCAAGCTTCATCCATTCATTGATCTTCACAGCCTTGCCAACACATCCCTTCCTGGCATAGTGTAAGCTCGCCATTGCAGTACCTCAGTGGCCAACGACTCCACCTGCAATTAAAATATCAATCTCTGCATCTCACTCATCACCATCTTTTCCCAGTGCACTCCGCATTATGGCGCCAACACATGACTCGAGCTCCATCTCGATTGCTGACTCAATTCTTCAACATGGCCTCGCTCCCGCATAAACCACATCTACAATCTATCCTCCATCCGCGCACTGTAATAGCAACATTCCATTTCTGCAATTATCGGACCATGACTAGCGCTCAGCTCTAGTTTAGCACCAGACTCAACTAACTCCATTGCTGCCTTCAAACACCAACATCATGCCCTTAACCATAAGCACATCCTCCTAATCAAATCCAACCTCATAACCTGGACTTGCTCTTCATCCGCAAATTTGCTACACAAGTCTTAACAAACCCCATTGCTTGAGTCTTGTCTTGCAATCAGATCAACTCATATCGGTGCCACTACACCGAGCTCACCATCAATACCCGCAACTCACCCATTTTCTCCTTGTCTTTGCTATTGAGATACTCTCCACCCCCGAACTCTAACCTCACTAGTCTCCATTATCATCTCCAACATCATTGCTTCCCATCACTCAAGTTCACAAAGCAAGTCATACTGACCCCTGTAATCTTTGTCTCAAACCAAAACCACAGCTTCTCCTTCTGCTCAGTCTCAGTTCTTCTCCACACAACACCCAGAAATTGCACCAGATCCAGTTCCCTGCTCAATTACTAACTTCAATTCTTTCTTCTAAACCTTCCCATTCATCTTTCAAACCCATTAACATTGACATCTTCTCACTCTGATCTCTACCAGTCATCAGCAATTCAAGTCCTTCTCTGGTTCACAAATTCGACCAACATCTCAGCTCAACTTTCCCAGAAAACCATATCAATCAGCACCTCCATCTCTTCTTTAATTTGTTCTTCAAATCCTCTTCTAAACTTAACCCCAGAACTCCATTACTCCACCTGATTCCACTTCTCGAGTTGCCATACTTATTTCAGACAAAAACCCCTTGATAATCTCCTTCCCAGCTTTGAATCTCCATTTCCACTAATCAATTGGAAGTATTAACCTAAACCCGTCCATCATCTTCAACCATACTACCAGAAATCCTGTACTTCTCAATCTTACTCAGACCCATGAAAATCTTCATCACGGCATCAACAGACGCACACCCACTTCAGATCCAAACTTCGTTTGATCCCCAAACTCAATCATATTTCAAATCATCCACAGAACCTCGATTTCATCCTCTCTGTGTTTCACCCAATAATTCGTGTCTGCTTCGATCTCTAACTTCAATCCCTCCTTAGTTTCTATCAATTTATCAACCAACAAACCCACAAAACTTCTCAATTCCATCTGCTCAACAACTTCTCAATTTTGTTCTTCCCCCTGATTTCAACCGTGAAGAAGAAAATATGTTGAATGAGTCGAGCTCGGCCTAGCTAGGTCAAATAATGTGGGTCGGTTATTGACAAATTTGGTTGCTTCGATAAGGGGTAACCAAATTGTCAGCCCCTTAACCATTGCTGGTTTCCAGATAGTGTTTTCCCTTGAAATGACAGATTTGCCCTTTCCTTTCCGATTCTCATTTTTCTCATAACTCCTTCATACGAGCTCAGAATGACTCCGTTCTTTCGCCATTGCCTTCGTCTTCTCTTCCTCTACACAATGAAAAGTAGAAATCTTGTATTTGAACAAGTTCCAATTGGTCTTTTTGCTCCAAATGACTCCATTGCACCTAATAAACTCAAAATCAAACATAAGATACATAATTCACACGAAAAATAGCAAAGAAAGCATAAATACTAGATATTAAATACGGTGTATTCTACACCTATCAATATGCTACATATCGATATATAATATTATTTGTACAAGTACATATATTTAGGAAGTCTAATGAAACGGGCGAAGAAAATTCTGAGAATCTGAAGAAAGCTAGAGTAACATAATCTGATAAAGACGATACAGAACAAGGTAATTCAAACAAATTTGAAGATTGTGACAAACGACAGAATGAGAAATCAACATTTCAAACAGAAAAACAACAACAATGGAACCAAGTCTCAAAGGCTTGCTCAAAACAACTTGCTCAACCAAAGAAACATGTAAAAGTTTCAATGAAAGCTCAAACAGAAGCAGCTGAACAGGAAAAAAAAATTATTGAAAGAAGAAAAATGACCGAAAAATTTCTCACAAGAAAACCTTTCTACATATCACACAAAACTTATTTAGGCGGTTTTTTAAAAATAAATTAACTTATTTTAGTGTTTTACTTCATAGTCTAGTTGGCATTAATGGTTACAGTGTCCACTACGTGATCAGATTTCATTATCTTATCAGATACGTGCCCAACAGATTGGCTGGAAGAACCTTGATCATATGATGATTTCTTGAAAATTTTGTAGTAGAAAATACCGGCAACTTATATCCTCCTCAGGAAATCAGGAAAGTAAGGGTAATGGGAAATCCTACCACCGAAATTTTCTCTTTTTCTGTTTTTGATTATAATTTTTTAAATTACCAAAAACATATTAAAAATATTTAAAAAATCTGGGACACAAAATATTTTAGCAGTCTTCATCAAATTCCTGCCATAATCAAATAAATAAATGGTTCAAAGTTTATTCCTAAGTGCATTAAAGATTTTAGCAGGCTTCATCAAATTCCTGCATTAAACGAATTTCAAAATTTATTCCTAAGTGCATTAGTTATATCTTAATCTAATTTAGTAATAACTATAATTAATTATTATTAGTACAATTAATCTAAGGGACAAATGGCATATTGAGAAACAAGATTTCCCGTTACTCTGGTTTCCTGATTTCTTAAAGAGGATATCAACTGCCGATAGTTACTTCCGCAGTTCCGCTGCCAGTATTCACTATTTTCTAATAAACAACAAAAGAAAAAGAAAAGTTGGATTTTTAAAAGACTTTTTTGTTTTGTTTTGTTTTGTCTTTGAAGTAATAATGGTTTTTTCGTCGTCATTTAACTCTGATCAGATGGCATGGGCTTTTACTTCTGCAAAAGTGAGGCTTCAGAGGTTCAAGTTCATTTATCAGGCGGAAGTAAAATCTCATGCCATCCGATCAGAGTTGAATGATAACGATAAAAATATTGATATCCTGCTTAAGAAATCAGTAAAAATTAGGGGGATAAAGGCTAATTTTTTTGCCCAGCATGCCATTTATATATACCGCACTAAACAAAATCCTATCTTTTTATTTTATTTTATTTTTTGATTGAAATTTTCAACCAATAACAAAGACATATTATTGTAAAGGTGAAATATATTTTACAGCTCAGTGGTACTTTAGGCCGTCAGATATGTTGTTACGTTGGTATAACATCGTTTCTAAGTCCCTGCAGTACCACTGCGCTGTGCAATATATTTTACCTTCATTTTGGGTGGTCAATGTTTTTAATCGGAATTTATCGTTGTTTCGGTACATGGGAGAGATTCAATGCAAGATAATAATTAAAGTTTTTAGAACGATCGAAATTCTTTTCAAAGTCAGTGGTATTACAGGCTATCAGTTACAGTGTTATGCCGTGTCGGATGTCCTATAATACCACATAGTTGTGAGATATACTTCACCTTTACTCGTTCTAAAAAAAACTCTACAATCTAGCAAATTTATAGGACATACCAAAAAACACTTTATAATACCACACAGCTGTGATATATACTTCACATTTATTCGGTCTAAAAAAAAACTCTTCAATCTTCCAAATTTGTTTCACTTTGATTAATTACTATAAATAGTTTTATTAGTGATTAATTACTATAATTAGTTTTATTAGTATGGCTAATATTAATATAACTGATTAAATTTAATATTACATTGCAATTATATAATAGCGGGATTAAAAATATAACCTGCTAAAATTACATACAAAATAGTCATTAGACGGGGTTATAACAACTCCCCTTGGAATTTATGTCTTAGATTATTTTATTTTTGTGGAATAACATCATATATATATTGTATTTAAAGGCGACATGCATTTGGTGCTCGTAAGTAGCCTACAGTCCTAAATGGATCACCACAAAGGAAGAAAATTTTTCCAAATTAGTTTGTGTAATTTAAATTTAAAAAATAAAAAACAAACAAACACTTTTCTGGCAGATTTAAGTTTTTTTTTTAAGTCTGCGTTATTTCTTTAGATCGTCTACGGTAAAAGAAGACAACGAATATGGACTTATTTTAGGTTGAAGTTTTAAAAAGAAACCAATTATTATTTCAGAACAATGGGGGAGTTTCAATGTAAGTTAGGTTTTTTTAACGAATAAAGGTGAAATATATTTTACAGCTCAGTGGTACTACAGGCCGTCAGATACGTTGTTACGTTGGTATAACATCGTGTCTAAGTCCCTGCAGTACCACTGCGCTTTGCAATATATTTTACCTTCATTTTGGGAGCTCAATGTTTTTAATCGGAATTTATCGTTGTTTCGGTACATGGGGGAGCTTCAATGCAAGATCGAAATTAAAGTTTTTAGAACGATCGAAATTCTTTTCAAAGCTCAGTGGTATTACAGGCGATCTGTTACGGTGTTATGCCGTATCGGATGTCCTATAATACCACATAGCTGTGAGGTATACTTCACCTTTATTCGTTCTAAAAAAAACTCTACAATCGACCAAATTTATTGGACATACCAAAAAACACTTTATAATACCACACAGTTGCGGTATATACTTCACATTTATTTGTTCTAAAAAAAACTCCACAATCTTCCAAATTTGTTTCACTTTGATTAGTTACTATAATTAGTTTTATTAGTATGGTTAATATTAATATAACTGATGAAATTTAATATTACATTGCAATGATATAATAGCGGGATTAAAAATATAACCTGATAAAATTACAAAAAATTACAAATATAGTCATAATACGGGGTTATAACAACTTCCCTTGGAATTTATGTCTTACATTATTTTATTTTTTTAGAATAACGTTATATATATTTTATTTAAAGGCGGTATGCATTAGGTGCTCGTAAGTAGGCTACAGTCCTAAATGGATCATCAGAAAGGAAGAAAAAAATAGTTAATGTTAGTGTAAAGATTTTGATAATAACAAGCTAAAATAAATATATTTCCAAATTAGTTTATGTAATTTAAATTTAAAAAAAAAAAATTATCGGCAGATGCAAACTGCTTTTTCAGCATGCGTTATTTATTAAGATCGTCTGCGGTAAAAGTAGTCAACGAAGATGGACTTATTTTAGGTTGAGGTGTTTTAAAATGAAACAAATTATTATTTCAGATCAGTGGAGGAGTTTCAAGGTAAGATAGTTAGGTTTTTAGAACGGATAAAGGTGAAATATATTTTATAGCTCAGTGGTACTACATGCCGTCAGATACATTGTTACGTTGGTATAACATCGTGTCTGAGTCCCTGCAGTACCACTGCGCTGTGCAATATATTTTATCTTCATTTTGGGTGCTCAATGTTTTTAATCGGAATTTATCATTATTTATGTACATGGGGGAGCTTCAATGCAAGATAATAATTAAAGTTTTTAGAACGATCGAAATTCTTTTCAGTGGTATTACAGGCGATCAGTTACGGTGTTATCCGTATCGGATGTCCTATAATACCACATAGCTGTGAGATATACTTCACCTTTATTCGTTCTAAAAAAAATTCTACGATCTACCAAATTTATTAAACATGCGAAAAAACACTATTTTATTCGTTCTAAAAAAAAACTCTCAATCTTCCAAATTTGTTTCACTTTGATTAATCACTATAATTAGTTTTATTAGTATGGTTAATATTAATATAATTGATTAAGTTAAAAATTACATTGCAATGATATAATAACAGGATTAAAAATATAACCTGCTAAAATTACAATATAGTCATTGCACAGTGTTACAACAACTTCCCTTGGAAATTATGTCTTTTAGATTATTTTATTTTTGTGGAACGAAGTCTTATATACTGTATTTAAAGGCGGTATGCATTAGGTGCTCGTAAGTAGGTTACAGTCCTAAATGGATCATCAAAAAGGAAGGAAAAAAAGATTAGTTAATGTAAAGATTTTTTTATAATAACAAGCTAAAAAACATTTCCAAATTAGTTTGTGTAATTTAAATTTAAAAGAAAAAAAAAAAACTTTATTGGCAGATTTAAATTGCTTTAAACCAGTCAACAAATATGGCCTTATTTTAGGTTGAAGTGTTTTAAAATGTAAGATAGTTAGGTTTTTAGAACGAATAAAGGTGAAATATATTTTACAGCTCAGTGGTACTACAGGTCATCAGATACGTTGTACGTTGTTACGTTGGTATAACGTGTCTGAGTCCCAGCAGTACCATTGCGCTGTGCAATATACTTTACCTTCATTTTGGGTGCTCAATGTGAGATAGTTAGGTTGATGTATCGAAACAACGATAAGTTCCAAGGGAAGATGGACTTATTTTACGTTGAGGTGTTTTAAAATGAAAATAATTATTATTTCAGAATAATGGAGGATCTTCAATGTAAGATAGTTAGGTTTTTAGAACGAATAAATTTGAAATATATTTTACAACTCAGTGTATTATAGGGTTTCTGACACGGTGTTACGGTTATATAACACCGTGTCTGAGTCTCTATAATACCACTGCGCTGTGAAATATACTTTATCTTCATTTTGGGTGCTCAATGTCTTCATTTAAACTCTATCGTTGTTCCAGAATAATGAGGGAGTTTCAATGCAAGATAATAAAGTTTTTAGAAACATAGAATGAAAATTACTTTTTAAAGGTCGTGGTATGTGTCTACTCTTGCTCTTGTAAATTTTTTCTTTCTTTTTGGTGATCGACTCCCATGTCGGTTTCCATTTTTTGTTTCGGTTGTATTTTTTGGGTTAAGGTACCCCCTTAAGTACCTTATTTTCAATGAATCCTCCTCTTGACCGATCAAAAAAAAAAAAAAAAAGGGTCGTGGTATTACAGATGAGTGGCGTATAATGCCATACATTTTTAAGATATCCTTTATTTGCTCCAAAAAAAAAACTATGATTATCTATTGGGCCGATAATTACATTTAGTTATAATATTCGCAAGAACAATTAAACGATTTGCTTAAGGTTTTATGTTAATTATATACTAAATTACAATACAGGTTTGAATATATGCGCCTATACTCCACATATTGATCAACTTTTCATACCTTCAAACTAGGCAAGTACACCCAGCTAGCATTTCTGCAGAGCAAAAAGTAGTTGCGAGAGTATAACCATCTATCTGGAGTTACTACAATCTGAGTATTATCACAAAATTAGTAGCACAAGCGCGAGAAAAATGCTATTGCAAGATATAACAAATGATGCTTACAATTGACGAAAGTAATCCTGTTACCTCGTATCCAAGTTTTAACCCAAGATTTTTTACAAGCTGGAGCCGACTTAAACGATCCTGCAAAATCCCAACATTTCACTTTAAGATTGTTGGTAAAAGATAAAGATGTCAGATCCCAGACCCAGACTCACCTGCACTAGCTAACAAGCAGACAAGGTCACTTATAAAAACAAGTTGTGCACAATTGACAACTAAAACGCAACCCTGCTATTTGGTCAAAAAAAAGCACTTCAAGGCAAATAGGCAGGATCTGTGTGACAGTGTAACACTTCAAGGCGAAAGGCACTTGTGTGGTAAAATCTACAGTGAAGTTCATCAAAATGGCAACATGGTAGGCACAAAATGTTAAAAAGGTATTGACATAATGTTCATATATTCAGTCAGAGACTAGTAGTCCTCCATTTCTATATATGAATATCACAAGATTAGCGGGCAATGGATACTTATCGCGAGAGTTCAACTTATCTCCTGTTTTTCCTTCCTAGCGATGCATCTCTTGGCACATTTTGCTTTCCAACATACGGCCTCGTGTAGATAAAATATGTGCACTGTCTCCGGGAAATGACAACGCACATGGCTCGCCAGGTGATGGTGATGTGTACGGGAGTTTCATCTAAATCCAAAACGAGCAACTTCTTTTCTTGGGTTTTGTTGTTTTGTTGGCTAGAACTAGATTTGGTGTTTTGTCCTTGAGCAGATGATCTTCTCCTTGATTTCAGAAGATTAAGTTTAGGGTGAAGAAGTGAACAGCTAGATTTAGGGCAAACAGAAGAAGGAGGCGGTAATTCTAGAATGAGGAAAAGAATGTTTATGCGAATATTTAAGGTTTAGGCAGTGTCAAAAACTAGGGCACGATCAAGGACGGGCTTTTGTGGGGCTAACTCAGGCTATAGCCCGTCCCTGTATTCGGCCAGTGAAATTTTAGTATGGATACTCAAACTCTGTTCTTAGCCCACATGATAGTAGCCCATTCGAATTTATTGACCAAGCAACCCCTACCAGGGTCACATATGAAATGTTATTGAACGAAAAAAGATATCTTGTTAAAGGGAAATCTTGAGTTTATTGACCAAATGCCATTATCACTACCAAGGCAAGTATTATGCTAATGATTAAGAATTTTTTTTTTTTTTTGGTATACAATTATTTGAAAAAGAACTAACTGTTAGCTACACTCCAGAGGTAGCTATGTCAGCCGGGAGAGTAAGGTTAGTCCATTCATCTTGGACGTTGTGAGATAGAGCATAAGTAGCTAAAGAATGTGCTGCAGAGTTGGCTAGCTTAGGAACGTGGTTGAAAGAGCAGCTGCGAAAGAGCGTGGCCTGTCTTTTAATGTCATCTCTAATCTTCCAAATTCTCCATGGGGAGGTTCTTGAGGTTCCATTCAAGCTGTGTACTACCACCTGACTGTCTCCTTCTATGATGATAGTTTCAAGACCCAGTTTTACTGTTAATTCAGTTGCAAGAAGAAACCCGTCTGCTTCAGCATAGTGCACTGTGTTAGAGTTTCCAAGTCTTGTACTAGCACTAATATTATTATCATATTTGTCTCTTGCAACTGCAACACAAGCGTATGAACCATTCTTCCATGTCGCATCAACGTTTATTTTTATGTAAGGGTCTTAAGGAGGAGACCAAGTTTCCATTGGCTCTGTGATGTTTGGGGTGTGCAGTACAACAGCATTATCACTATCCATGCTAGGATCAAAGTAAACGTTAAACCAATGGAATGCAATTTTGAGTGTTCCCTGGATATTAGTTGACTCCTTCTCAAAAACCTTAGTATTCCTCACTTTCCAAATAGCCCAGCAAATGGACATACCTAGTGAGACAGCATATTCATTGTCCCCATTTTTTAGCCATCTTTCCAACAAATTTATAAGATTTTCTTGTGTGTTTTCTTGCAGTCTGAGGCCCATCGGTGAGGCGAACCAAACAGCCTGTGCAAAAGGGCATTTAAACAACAGATGGTGTACTGTTTCAGATTCGTTTTCACATATCACACATTCAGTGGGGATTCCAGTCACATGTCTGCCAATCTTTTCAGCTACACCAAGTCCGTTGTGGATAGCCCTCCATATAAAAGTTTTTATCCTTGGTGCCACCTTTTTTAACGCCCAAAAAGTTTTCCACGGGAAGGTTGTGTCTCTGTAAGTTGAGGCTTCTCCTTGATATTGATGCAATACTTTCTGGAAAGATTGTGCAGTGAAGTCTCCATGGTATGTTAACTTCCAAATAAGCTTATCAGCGGCCCCGGAGTTGATTGGAATTCGACTTATCTGGAGAGCAGTAAAAGCATCCACGTTATGTTGGACAATTATCATGTTATAATGCCCTGAAACTTCATCAATGAACTGATTGACTCTGATAATTGCCATGTTTCCATCCTCAATTTTGGTTGGTGTGGCGCCGTTTAGAGAGGGTATCCATGGATTAGTGTTAATCTGGATATCTTGACCATTGCCTACTAGCCACATACAACCTTTTCTTAAGTCTTCCCTACTGTCGAGCATGGCAAACCAAGTGGTGGAGCATTTTATTTGCTTCTTCACTTCCCAGAAAGACAAGTTTCTCAAATATTTAGCTCTCAATATTCGCGCCCATAACGATACAGAGTCCTGCATAAACCTCCATGCCAGTTTAGCCATTAAGGCTTGATTAAGGTCAGTCAAAGATCTGATACCCATGCCACCTTTTTCTTTCGGTAAATTGAACCAGTCCCATTTAAGGAAGTGCATCTTCCTCTTGTCTTTGTTATGCCCCCACCAGAAATTTCTTATTATCTGTGTAAGCTTGCTGAGAATAGTTTTAGGGATGCTTTGAGTCGCCATATAATAAACCGGAATGAGGGCTAAAACAGATTGTATGAGTACTGTTCTGCCTGCATGGGATAAGTGGTTTCTTTTCCACCCGGAGAGTTTCGCCTCAAACTTTTCAATTAGGTAGGTGAAGTAGGATATTCTGATGCCTTGTTGTAATATCTTAATGCCCAAGTATTTTTCCTCCTTTTGCATTCTCGAGACCCCTAAAACTTGAATGATTTCTGCAGCATAAGAATCAGGTACACTTTTACTGAAGTGGATGGATGACTTCGAGTAATTTACTTGCTGTCCATAAGCATTGTAATATTGTTACAGGATTGTAGAGATTGAATTGATTGTGCTAGAGTTAGTGTTGCCAAACATCATGATGTCGTCTGCAAACATGATGTGCGACACACTAGGAGCCCACCTGTTTATTTTATAACCACTATATAACCCATCTGCTTCCATTTTGTTCATTACACTTGATAAGTATTGAGAGAAGATTATAAAGAGATATGGGGATAGAGGGCACCCCTGTCTGATTCCCCTTTCACCTGTGAAGAAGCCTTCTGGTTGACCATTAAGTAGGATAGAATAGGATGCAGTTTGAACACAACTCATGATTAAGTTTTGAGTATTGTATGTAACACCTATACTTGAAAGAGCTTTCCTCAAAAAATCTCAATCTAATATGTCATATGTTTTACTCATGTCTATCTTTAGTGCAAAAGATCCATGGGAAGTGGAAGATGTATGCATGGAATGAAACAATTCTTTGGCCACTACAATATTATCGATAATTTGCCTACCTGGAACAAAAGCTGATTGGTTTTCTTCAATGAGGCTGTCAAGGAATGGGCTAAGCCTGTTTGTAATGATCTTTGTGACAATCTTGTAGAGCACATTACATAGTGCTATGGGGCTGTAATCTGCAGCTGTTTCGGCATTATTCTTCTTTGGGATCAAAGCCAAGTATGTATGATTCAAACCCAGGGGAATAGATGAATATCTAAAGCAATCTTGAATAAGGTTGACAACCCCTTGTCAACCACATTCCAACACTTTTTATAAAATAGAACTGGATATCCATCCGGACCTGGGGTTTTTAAAGATCCCATTTTTTTAACAACATTGAAGATTTCATCAGCACTCGGGATGGCGCTAAGTGACCTGCACTCTTCTTGATTGATCATATTAGAATTTTCAACAGTGAAAGAGTTAGGATGGACATTAGGATCTTTAGTAAACATATCTTGAAAGTGGGAAATAAGATTTTCTTTGATTTTATCATGGTCCGAAATCCATTCACCATTATTTTGTTTTAAAGCAATAATCGGGTTCCTACTTCTACGATGGATTACAGAAACATGGAATAACTGAGTGTTTTTATTTGTGGAAGGAATCCATTTGGATTTATTCCTTTGTTGCCAAAACATTTTGTCCCTCTTCTCTAGGCAAATGATGTTTTGGCAGATTTCCTTCTCCTCTTCCCTGATGTCCTTCAGGTGAGCAGTGGTCTGCAAGTCAACCAGTTTCTTCTTCTCATCCTCAATTTCTCTTTTTGTGTCTCCAAAAGATCTTCTACTCCATTTCTGTAGATCTTTACCCAAATTTTGTAGCCTGTCCACCGTATCTCCTGAGGTGCTCTCCCATTTGGTTTGAATGATCTCATTGAATTGGGGATGGTTCATCCAGTAATACTCAAACTTATAGTTTGGTCTTCTCTTTGGTGGTCTTCTCATGGTATTGAGAATGATTGGGGAGTGATCACTCTCAATTCTAGGTAAGTGAAGAACCGCTGCATCAGTGAATAAAAGTCTCCAATCGTGCTGCAAAGAGCTCTGTCTAACCTCTCAAATATAGGTTGATTTTGCATCGCATTGTTTGTCCAAGTAAAGGCGGGGCCTGCATATCCTAGATCCATCACATCTATGTTCCTGATCATGCCCCTGAATTCTGTGCAACTTATGTCTGTAGTTGGGTTGCCTCTGTGTTTTTCATGTTGATGCATAAGCACATTTAGGTATCCTATCATACACCAGGGGTCATCAATGGATGCGATTGTATTGCTCATACTTCTCCAGAAGGTGTCTTTTTTAGGGTGAGAGGGAGGACCACAGACACACATGAGAGTCCATTTTGGAATGGAAAGTTTGGCGCCAATGTTGCAGTAGATGAGATTCTTAGTTTTTGAAACAATCTCCAAATCTATATTGTCTTGCCATAGGATGGCAAGTCCTCCACTTCTGCCATCTGCAGCAAGGAAATCGTAATGACGAAAATCTAGAGAACTACAAACTCTTCTACTGTTGTTTTCATTCAGTCGTGTCTCTGATAAGAACAAAATTGAAGGTTTGCAGCTCCTAAGGAATGAGTTCAAGGCCAGAACTTTCACCTCATTCCCTAAACCGCGACAGTTCCACTATTGTACTAACATCTCCCTTGCGAATTTTCTAGGCAAGTCGCCAAAGCCTTTTCTGAGTTACTGCAATGTTGTTTTTGGGGTGGATCACAATCCATTGGTTCGGACTGCCTTTTATTTCCTATTTGGGGAAGCATTGTCTTTGATTAAGAACTTACATTAGCTGAGTGTTTTGAATGTTATTCCAAATTCTAGTAACTTGCTCTTTTCTTTTATCTATATTTTGAAAAATATTTAAGAGACCATTGCTATAGTTATAAATTAGACAAACAAAAAAAACTAGACTAAACATCTTACTCTCATTTCGCTACATATTTCTGGCGTTCCAAATATAGAAAAATTTCTCTCTTTATATTAAATCCTGGAATCGTCATTACAAAACATTTGATAATACACACAGTTTTGTAATGCACAAATCGTCAGAAAAGAAAATTTAGAGCCGCTTCGAACTCGGTCATCTTTTCCAACTCACTGCATGATTTTTTATATATTAGTTGCCAAGACCCTAATATTTTAGTCCATCAACTGGTTTACTATAACTCTGCCAAACCTTGTTATTTGCGGGCCACTTTGAGTTTTTCACAACAGCAAATCCATGTTCGATAAAGTAATAAACTTGTTAAAGAAATAAATTTTTAGATTCCAATATGGACAAATATGCAAAAATAATAAGGTTACTAAATAAATAAATAAAATTATTTATCTGGACAAAGAGGCCAGAGTCATAACCTCCCTATAGCACAAGTAACTGTAGCTTATATAAGTAAGTATCATGGCTCTCTATCATAAAAAAATATAAAACCCATGTGCTCTTTATGTTAGTCAAGAATTATAGGGTCGGGTCTTGGAGACTCTGACTCTTCTAAATTGTGATGAGTCTCGGTTTTGTATTATCCTAATTTCGCGTTAGCTCTTCTTCTCGCACAAAAAGTGAGTAGTTTAAGGGACTGCTGGGACTAATCTAATTAGATAAAATAGGGCAATTTAAAAGTAAATCATGTTATGTCTTATCCATATATTTTGCATAATGGCCAAATAACTCTTTAAAATCGGCTAGGTATAAAATTATAAACGTAGTTGACTATAATATATTTCAATCTCGAAGTACCAGAATCAACTAGGTGGAAAATAAAACCTAGTTTATTCTGGTTCTTCAAATAGATATAATAATTGTTCAAGTTTCATTCTTGTCGAGGTCTAAAACGCTCAACATAGGCGATCGTAGTTATGTTTACAAAAAGCTCTACAATCGGCTAGGCTAAATGTCAAGCCTAGTCGATTCTATTGCAATTTGTGCATCATATTTGATTTTAAGAATCAACAAGGCATTCTTAAACTTCCTTGCAAATTCGTCTAATGTTTGATAGCCTACCCAGAATCGGAAAGTTGTTTTTAATCCCGACGGATTGTGGACAATTTGTTAGGTAATTAACTTGCCCTTGTTTATTTTTCCCTTTTTTTTCTTTTTCAATTCCAAAATGATTTTGATTGTGTATTCTTCAAAAATATTTTGTGAAGGGGCACTGCCCACCGTCCCCCACGTATCGGTGAAAAGGAAATTTATTTATTTATTTTGTAGTAAACTAAACTTTTTATTTGTATACTGTAAGAGTAATAAGGTAATTCTAAAATCAAAAAGGATAAATTAGTCTTGCGATAGTATTAGGACACCCCTTATCTTGCAATCTTGGATGGGTATAACCCAATCATCCCTTAAAAAATAAGCTGTCCCTAAAACGACTCAATATAAAAAGCACAATAACAACAAATTTTTACTGCTTCAAGAAAACTTTGGGGTTTAACACTTCGATAACTTTCATTTTAGAAGCATATATTTCACAGTTTTCAAAGTTGGTTAAAATGAAAAAAAGTTTACTATCAACACGGTTATGATTTATTTACTTTTAACTTATTCGGTTTCCGGAAGTGCTTTTAGAACAAAAAGTAATGCCAAATAACTTAATCATTATAAGAAAAATCTAACTCAGAATTTAGTGTTTTATGAAAATATGTCATTTATGCTAGGTATACCGAACAATGAAACTTCATTGTAAATATTATTTTTTCTGGACGGGTACATTGTGTTATGATATAGTGCACTAAGTCGTGCCTCTCACTCCACTTAATATGTTGTGCTACCCATGCCAAAGACAATGTCCCCGTAGAAATGTTTATTTGGGTATAAAAGAATCTTTTTTTTTGAAGGAAGGTATAAAAGAATCAACTGCGTAAAAGTCACATGAAAATATAATATCTTACTATGTAAAAGGGTCTCAACGGGGGATTTTATGTGTTAATTGAGAGTTATTTTATGGTCGGTTAAATCTTGCTGACTTGGATGGATTTAGAAACTAATCATATTTATAAATCTTTACTAGTAGTTTTGGAAAAAAATATGTGGTGTCAACCGTTGGTGGGTAAAATTATGTGTGTGCTTTACTTATTAACTTGTTTACAATTTGCATCTTAATTGGTTATTTTATTCACATTTCTTGTCCTAGATCTTATTTGAGAGGCCACAATGAATCACGAATTGAGTACTATGGTCGGTTTTACGGATTAACCAATTGAGCCTGGCTATATGCGGTCACATACTAAGTTTCTGACTGAATAAAACTTGGCAGAAACTGAGTGCTCCGCCGATATATTTATTATTTGAGAGGTCACATTTTACGGATTAACCAATTAAGCTTGGCTATATGCGGTCGGAAACTGAGTTTTCGCCTAATTAAAAGTTGGCGGAAACTGAGTGCTCCGTCAATATATTTCTTATGAGATTAAGAAAAAGAAAACGACTTATGTGTAAAATGGACCAAAATTAGATATTTGGTCGAAACTAAGGTTCTGATCCTAGCGAAAACATAATTTATGTGCGCCTTAGACTTTGCCACTGCACGCTACACATATATAACATGTGATAGAAAAGTCTGAGCTATCTAGTGGAATATAAAGAAATATGACACCATGGAGTTGCAATTCTTTACATTCTAGAAATATTTCCCAAATACTTGCACCATAGTGCTTCACAAAGAGCAAGCCTTGGCTAATAACTCATTTGATGGTCCATGTGGACGGGCAAACTCATTTTTCCACAGTGGGAAGAAAAGCTTATTGTTGATGGTTGAGACGATTTCAAGTATGGGTCAGTCATCCAAGGTTGAGCCGATGCTCGGTTTAACTTGAGTCGTTCATTGGTTGAGGTAAAGCCGATGGGTTGGTCAACTATATTTTTAACAATTATCCAACAGCCATATCTCCCTTATACCTACATAAATCGCCTCTCATCTATCTACCAATTAACACACAAACCTTTTATCTATTTTTTTTTCTTATGTTTTCACAAAAACTCATCCAATTTCTTCAATATATTACTTTTGTATAGTCATTTTAATCAAGGTTTTCTTTTTCTTATGGAACGTAATTTGGAAAACGAGGAAACATACTCAGATGCACTAATCTTTTCCAACATAAATAATTTCTTATGCAACAGTTGCATCGAATGAATGAGGATTCAGACGATGAAAGAACGATGACCAATGCCATGATACAATTATACATGGTGAAAATATTGCGAGCCACGAAACCAAGACTAGTATTGACAAGAAGATATGCGTGGAGTTTACGAGAGGAAGGACATCAACAATTAATGCATGAATATTTTAACAACGGAAACGTCCTGAGTTATAAGGAATATCGAAAAGTTTTGTCGAATAAATCATCAATGCAATTATCAATTTAATGCAAAGAATGCATGAGGACATAGTCATGAAAAAAAAATGTCATTGCAGCCCGAAGGATTCTAGATAATGGTGTGTCAGTGGATGCTTGTGGTGAGTACATTGATATGGAAGAAAATAAACCAACAATATAGGAAAATCTCAGGATGTTTTGAGAAACTGTAGTCGACCATTTTGTTCCATGTTTTTTACGACAACCAACTCAAGATGATGGTGTGCGATCAGTAGTTGAAAATATGAAGAGGTCTTTTTCGGAATGCTAGTGTAACACACGTACTTTTCGCATGATGCATGCTCAAAGATGCGTCATTCAATGAGATGAAGCTTCATCTCAAACTTGTATTGCATGTTCATAGCATGTTGGCCCAGAACAAAACTTGCACCATCATGGTACATCATGCCAGTGAGAGTTGGCCATAAGCGATATTGCTCCACTGCAATACTTAAGTTAGCCATCGGGCCAGAACTGGTTATGCACCACTATGGTGCACTTTCTAAAACTTGTTGTCGCGAAAGTAGATGGTACTTGGTACATGTCCATACTCTCCCGAATTTTTAGTTCTAGAAACGTCAATAAGACATATATAGGGAAGGGAGGTTGAAGGTGCATTAAGCGCGGATGCATCCTTAAGCTCATAAATCTTGGACAGGTGCAAAAGCATCATTATGTCGTGTTTCTTAGTCGAGAGAGCTTCATGATATGTAGACATCAATGTTGCGGCGTTGCTAAACCAAGGATGCACTATTATGGTGCAAAACGAAGGAAAAGTGAATGAAGCGACATTTTGCATGGTCCGAGTTTGAGAATGCATACTTGCGAACTAAATGTCCATAATGATGCACAAATCTTGTGCATCATTTATAAAACATCGTTTGTCCTATAAGACTAACTTTACTTGGCTTTAGATGCTTGTCTCTACGTGGATGACCTAGGGTCGGTGCTTGATATCTTTGAGCCAAAGAGGTACGTACGTAGGAAGCGAAATGAGTTGCATCATTAGTGTTCAAACACTTTATCGCTCATATCATCTAATTATGAGGTGATTGCAACATTATGATAACTCATACCATATGGCTCGGCAATGCAATGCAATAAATAATTATTTCCATACTTGATAAGGTAGTTGCATTGCATTTATTGGATGCCATACTTCCTATAAATCCATTCAACTGGGCAGGCATGCACTAATTGCGGATTGGTCATGGCCAGGAAAGGAAGCTATCTGTATGCAAGTTAAGAGAACTTTCATAAGCCAATGTGATGCAAGGAAATAATGGCATTAACCTAACTGATGCCCTTGGCACAAGTAATATCAGTACATGCTTTCAGTCCAGTGCAAAATCAAGGTAAGAAATTTTGAAAAAGGTTTGTAATGGCCTATGTTATGCGTGGATAGGAATCAGAAGCCAGTGATGCATGCAAATGCATCATCTTAATCCTTCAAGGCTATATACCCTTCATAGAACAAGGGATATTTGGAAAGATTAGGAAGATATGTTTAAGGAATCATGTTTTCAAAGAATGTTTGCAAATGGAAAGTTGATGTGCATATGCCTGGTGAGCTTGAATGTTTATGTTCCGGTTAGTTCGTTTACGAGTGGCGCATCGGGGAGTTTCAAACTGCGCGATTAGACGCTATAGGCGTAATTTTCTGGCCTGTAACAAATTGTATCACAATAAGTTTTGAGGTAATACTAGGGATTGTGCGTGTTGGACTCATCAGTGAGTATTTTTTAATGAGACAACAAATGTTTCTTCAAAGGGAAATAATAAGTTCAAAGAGTAGCCAATTATTGCGCAAATCATATTAGAATTAATCGAGTGCTATGAGTTTTCTAGGCCTTAAATGGCGACCCGGAAGACCGCTCAGAATGGTAGGCATACATTGGGACTGACCACTCCCTCACCCATTCAAACCGGTGTGTATTTCCATTCTAGATAACTCTCATTACCAAAGTGGCAACCCGGAAGATCGTCTGGGGTAATGGCTTGCATCCCACTGCTCTGACATCAGAGTTTGGTCCTCACAGTACTGTATTAAGAAATTTCTTGTCATATTCGATGACCCTTTTTAAATTATGAACTTTGATGATTCCTGGTATTGCGGTAAGGTACGTATACTTAGGATCCTGTATTGAGATACCCTTTCGGAAATCCCGAGTATGCGGTATGAGACACATGCTTAGGAATCCAAATCGGTATTCTCGATGGTTTTGTGGACTCACTTAAAATTTATTAGTATAAGGTATGAGACGGATGCTCATAAGGTCTTAATTTTTATTCACGATTGAAGAAACCTTTTGTGATTTCTGAGCATCGTATATGGTATCTGACATATTCTCGATAATGTAACACCTGCGCTTTTCGCATGACGCATGCTCAAAGATGTGACATTGAATGAGATGAAGATTACTCTCAATCTTGTGTTGCGCGTTCACAACATGTTAGCCCAGAAAAAAAGTTGCACCATTGTGGTGCATCACGCTAGTGGGAAGCTGGATAAGAGTTATATTTCACCACTATGGTGCAATACTCAAGTTGGCCATCGAGTCATTATACACCATCATTGTGCAATTTTTGAAAGTTTATATCGCGGAAGCATGTGGCACCTGATACATGTTTATCCTCTTCCAAATTTTTAGTTGTAGGAATGTAAGACATACATAAGGAAGTAGTGTTGGTTGAAGGTGCATTAAGAGGAGATGCATCCTCAACCTTATAAAGCTTGGACAATAAAGCATATTTGGTGTGAAAGCATCACATGTCATGTTGCTTAGTCGAGAGAGCTTCCTGATGTGTAGGCATCAATGTTATGGCGTTGTAAAACCAATGATATGGTGAAAAATGAATAAAAAGTGAACGGTGCAATATTTTGCATGACCTGAGTTTGAGGAACCATAGTTGCGAAATAAATGACCCAATGATGCACAATTCTTTTCAAAATACTCTTTGGCTTATACAGATTTGCTTGGATTTGGCCTTGTAAAACGAGCTGGATTTAGTTACTTGTCCCGACGTGGATGAAATGCGGTTAGTATTTTATCTCTTCGAGCCACAGAGAAGAGTATGTAGGCAGACACAATGATTTACATCGTTACTGGTCAAGCACTTTGTCGCACATATCATTCAACTGTCATATCATATTGTGATTGCAACATTATGGTAAGTCATATCATATGGCTCGGCCAAGCAATGCAAAGATTATTATTGCCATACTTAATAAGATAATTGCATTCCATTTCTTGGATGTTCATACTTTATTTCAAGTCATTCGACGTAAGCATGTACCAATTGCTGATTGGGCATGACCATGAAAAGAAGCTAACTGGTATGCAAGTTATGGGAGCTTGCATAAGCCAATTGCATCGTATGATTGATGCATGTAAATAATGACATGAGCAGAACTGATGCACCCTTGTCACAAGCAAGATCAGTTCATGCTTTTAACTCAATGCAAAAGCGAAGTAAGTAGGTTGGAAAAAGGCTTGCAATGGCTTCCATGCAAGTCTAAGGCATGCAATATTAACAATATCGGTCTTTTCTTGTTTTTCAAAAGTTCTTGAATGTTCGATTCTGAAGTTGATGATTATGTTGCATCTTGAGCCGCATTTCTCTTCCTTTTTTCTCTTTTGTTGCTTGGTCCATCATATCTGTCTGCATTTCTATTAACATTAAGATTATAAATTCCATGCTGGAATCCTCTTGTGTTGGGTTGAGGGTTTGAGTTCGAATCTGGTGAAGAATAAGGAAACCCAGGCTGTTGAGAAACATTTATGGTCTCGTAAGGTGATTCCTTTGTACTCGATACCCATTCAACATATCACGGTTATATCCGTTCATATTTCTGAGAATGTGGAAATAGGCTTCGTGCTTGAAACTCACATTTCTTGTTCTTTGTGATTCCTCTCGAGTTTTTTGTTGTTGTAGTTTGAACACTTATTTATGAATTAGTTATATCACAGCAAATTTGACACGTTTTAAAAATGAATTAAAACAATTTGTAATGCGACTTACCACATCGACTTCAGTATCACCGCTCGTTTTGCAACAACTCATTTGCATCATCAAAGCGACCCAACTATTCATGTCTTTACTGATTATATTAAAACGACTAGACAACCCAGCAACATCAAGGGTTTTTACTTTCCAATTTCCTGACAAAAATGTTTAAAAATATTCCCCCAAAGCATATTATACTAAATTGTTATTTGAACGTCATTGATATGATCAAGTGTAGATGCTATATGACCACTGCAAATAACTTTATCTTCATCCAGACTATAATTTGGACAACGAACTTTTGCCGACGAAGCATTTTCAGTTGAAGTATTTTGTGTTTGTGATAAACTAGCCATTTTTCTGAATATTTTTTTTTTTTGAGATTGAAAGTGAAATTTTAAGAAATTTTGGTTGTAAAAAGTATTATTTAAGAGTTAAAAATGTTGAATTAATTAGGAATGAATTTAGAGCAGTTATATGAACTAGCCGTTATCGGCTCAATCTAAGACGATGGTCGTCTCAAGTAGAGTCGAACCTAACCTTCCCTCGGACAATCCATTATCGGCTAAAGAAAAACCGGTCGGCTCAATCTAAGACAATGATCGTCTCAAGCAGAATCGAACCCAGCCTTCTCTCGAACAATCGGTTGAAGTTAATTCGATCGTCTCAGATTGGGTTGATTGACTCAACTTGAGACGGGATGGGCAAACGCTAAGATTTGACCCTTTGACCAACCGGTTTGACCATTTGTCAGTTCCACCGGAATTGCCCTTAGAGTTGCCTTTCTCCGACTTCTTCTTGGATAAGAATGAAATTATGACCCCTGGTGCCTGCTGTAAACAAGGTATACGTTTGAGTCATTGTTACTTCCTATCAGCAGCAGATATGGTACAATGATCATCATCAATAGAAAAAGTATGTTTTTTACGTTCCACGAATAGTGTTTGTTGATCTTGATTTTTGATAGAACAGTATTGCTAATAGTAAAAAGAATATGCAAACAAAAATGTTAGCTTTCAAACTCCAAAAATAGCTTTCAAACAGCAACCAGGCCCCCCCTCCCCTTCTCATCAGTAGCAGTGACCACATGACTAGTGTTGTGATATCTCATTTATACAAAGAAAAAACTAATGGTTAGGGACTTTTCTGATTTCCCAAGTTTAATGTCACCTTGATGTCTCATTTCTTATCCAATCAAAATGCAAAAAAAATACACACAAAGAAAAAGAAGAAATAAAAACATCCATGAGAGCAACTGCAGTGGTGCGATCATAAACCAAAGACTAAAGAGCAAAAAAAAACCAAATTTTGGGTTTAGTCCGTGTTCACACGCTACGGGAGAAAGATTAAACCAAATGGGGCGCAACTTAAAGTTGCGCCTGATTCAGGCGCAACTTCAAGTTGCGCCCCATTAATTTTTTTTTTTTTTTCAATGGGGCGTAACTTTGAGTTACGCACGTCAATCAGCAACTCTTGGTTCGCCTCCCAAATTTTTTTTTTTTTTTTTTTTTCTTCTTATGACGGGCGGAGTTATAAATTACGCTTTGTTCGTGCATAACTTTAAATTACGCCCGACTAAAACCAAACTAAAGACTATATTTGGTCTGGTTTTTAGTTTTAGTCTGGTCTTTGATCTTTACTCCTTCTCCACTGCGCCTGGTTTTTGGACCAAAATTTTGGTTTTGGTCTCCCACTGTGGATGCTCTGAAAGTGTTCATTTCAACTATATAGAGAGGTCAGGGAGAGAGGGCTACTTAGATGATGATGCCACCGACAATGACATAACAAAATCTATCAACTTTTTCCCACCATACAATCTTATTAAGTATGGTAAGGGCTCCCCAGATGATATACTAGATAGATCCTAGAGAGAAGAAGAAGAAACCAACACTAAATCCAAGCAAGAGGCTATAGCTAGACTGTTAGAGATAAAGAGAGAGAGAGCGATGGCTTTTTGTTTTTGTTGTAAAGTCACTGCAAAAAGTAGGGTATAGGGGTGTTGTTTTTGTAATGATTTACTGGGTTGAAGCCAAGTGTTATGTAGGGGACATAACCCAGAACCAAACCAAACCCATCAATCATCAGACCCTCCCTTGTTTTAGTAGCTCCTGCTCTGAACCCTGAATGAATAATAATTGACTGATGAAAGAAAGAAAGAGAAGGAGAGAAAGTAATGAATGAATGGAGAGCTCTATCTGCTTAATTTTAAAACCCCCACAACAACACAAACATCCAACTAACTCTCTTTCACTTGTCTCTACAAAAAGAAAAAGAGGAGGAGAAAAAAAAAGTGAAAAAACCCTCACTTAAAAATTTAGGGGTTTTCTTTTAACAAAGGGTCTCTGAAAAGTTGGGGGATTTTCAAGAGCTGAAAAAAAAGAGAGTGGAGGGGTGGAAGTGGAAGGGCAAAGAAAGAAGGAAGGAAGTTGTCCCATTGTGAAGAGGGGTTTGTTTCAATTTGAAATCTCAGCTGGTTTTGTTTGAGAATACAGTGAGTGAAGAAGTACAGTGAGTGAAGAGAGATGCCAAGACCAGGTCCAAGACCATATGAGTGTGTTAGAAGAGCTTGGCATAGTGATAGACATCAACCCATGAGAGGTACTCTCATTCAAGAAATTTTCAGGTAATTTTGTGAATGTTTTCAGTTTCTAATTTTGTTTAATTTTTAATTTTGAGTGTTAATTTTTGCAATGTGTTTGATTGATCAGAGTTGTGAATGATAGTCATAGTTCTTTGACAAAGAAAAATAGAGAATGGCAAGAAAAACTACCTGTTGTTGTCTTAAAAGCGGAAGAAATCATGTACTCTAAAGCCAATTCTGAGGTAATCTTCTCATTTTGTAATCTCATTGGGACAATGGGTTTTCAGAAAAACATGAAGTTTTTTCATTTTCTGTTGTTATTTGCATAGTAATTAAAAATTTGTGTTTAGGTTGAATATGCAGATGTTAAAACCCTATGGGATCGGGTGAATGACGCCATTGATACGATTATTAGAAGAGAAGAAGGTAGTGAAACAGGAGAATATTTACAGCCTTGTATAGAAGGTACTACTCTATGTCTTTGTTTCGCCTTACCTCTCTTCATTTTGTTCTTATATTTCATAATCCTAGGTAAGATTATTCCGAGTAGGTAGAATGTGGAAAGGGAAAATGTGTTTGTTTGTAATTTGTGTCTGTCCTTTATCCCTATTTTGATCAGCTGCTCTAATTTTGGGTTGCACTCCAAGAAGAGCTTCAAGGAGCCAAAGGAATATTAATCCAAGATGTTATCTCAGTCCCAACAAGCAAGAGCCATCTTCCCTACCTCCAAGAGTTCCAGACAGTATAACCCATGGGGGAGGGTCCTCGCATTTGCAGCCACTTCCTTCTGTCAATCCTACTTCCAATCCACAATTCATGTCATACCACGTAAATTTCCCAAGATCCATGACCGCAAACACAAATTTGTTGGGTCGGGAATCTTGCAGCGGTACAGCAATGGATCAACATCAGCCCATTCATCAAGGAGTCCCATTGTCCTTAGAGGCTCCCGTTCGACATGTAGATAATCAAAATTTTCCCGAATCAGCAAACCGTTCGCTGAATTTTGGCCGAGTTTATCCCTTGTATGATGTTACTCCCCATGAAATTATAAGACCTCAGTTTGGTTTTCAAACTTCACAATACTTACATTCTAACACTGCTACTCTTGACAAGCCTCACATTCAGTCGCATGTAGAAGCGCCAGTGAAGGGTGTTTTGAAGAATCTCTTCCCTGTTGACAAACCTGCGAATGCTTTAAACAGAACCAATCAAGTATCTATGACAAGCAAACCTGAAAACCCATCTGAGACTGATTGTGATTTATCCTTGCGGTTGGGCATTCAATCAGCTTCTGGTGCTGGGGCAGGAACCAGTGGTCGCCAAATTGTAGAATTCGAAAACATTCAGTATGGTAAATCTCAGGAGTACTGTTTCTTTCCTGGAAAAGGTGCTAATGAATCGTTGGATTCAACAAGAAATTGGTTTGTTGAAGGTGGTGAGGGTTTACATTTAGAGTCGTCATCTAGTATGAAGCGGAAAGAACCTGTTAGGAGCTCTGATGAGGATGTGCATTATCCTCAACAGAGAAATTTTCCTCCAGACTTGTTTCTTGGTAAAATGAAGAGGCCAGATAAGTAGAAAATCAATCATATAATCAATTTTTTGAAATCTTGAGATTGCTCGAAGAAGATATCTCTATGAATCTTCTTTGACATTGAATCTTGTTGTAGTTCTTCTATTTTTCCTTTTTTTTTTTGTGTTAATTTTTGATAAGTTTGCAATTGCAACAATGTGAAGTGTAAAGAGATCAGCGGCCCCAAGTTTCGTTTAGAGCAAGTGTATAACAAATTGGATTAGAAATTCATTTTTTGCGGTATCTGTCTCTAGAGCTAAGCTCAATTAGAAATGATTATTCTGTTTAACCTTTTTTGTTGCCTGTTGCTAACTTTTTGCTGATGTTAGTTGTGTTACTGCAGAGTTATGTTTGGCTTGTAAGAACGTCTCCAAGAGATTCAGTACATGGGGTTTTGTAGCTACCGTAGAGTCAATAGCGAAAAATCGAGCAACTCTTTACTGTGACTCTGCATAATCTGTTATTATATTCGTACATGAAATCTTTATTTTATGGGCTATCTAACGTAGAGAGCTTTCATGCAGTGGTATCAAGTAATCGTCTCTTCACCTATAAATTTTCTGTCTACTCAAGCAAAAAGGCTTTCCACAGTAGATAGCTCTTTTGGAGATGCTCCAACTGGGGTTGATCCCCCTAATTTTAGTGTTGTTCATCTGCATGGATGTTTAAATGTCAGTTGTCCATTTTCTAACTTTTCTGTTAAGGTCAAATTTTCTGTCTCTATCCTGACTGTTCTCGATTCTATATGTCAAAATTACATTGCTTCTTATGTTTTTATCTGCTATTTTTTTTCTTCAACATTTGAGTGGTTTTTTTTTATCTAAATGAAGGTGTTTAGGAGATCTGTTCAGTGTTCACCTACATAGAAGAAGGCGAGTTCTTGGTTTTATGAACAAAACTGAATATAGGCTCAAGCCCATGTAAACAAAGGATACATAGGTAGAAAGAAACAAGTCCCATTCTCTGAGATTCAATCACCAGCCTTGTGGAACAAATTTAAAGTTCAGATTTCATTTGGAGGATCTTCACATTGATTTGTGTTCGCTAGTTCTAGTATATAGGTCTTACCTTCTGTACATGCATTTAAAAATGTTTTTGGTCTATCATATGTAGTATCGGTGTGTGAACAGGATGGCAGCGGATCTTCGTACCCTGGAAGGGAAGAATTTTTCTACAGGTACTCACACCATCTCCTGCAGGAACTATCTTAGATTATTTCTGTTTAAATATTTGATGTTTCATTTTGAACGATAAACACATGCCTACACAACCATTTACTTCCTTAGAAATTTGTCAAATGTGGTGTTAATTCATTCTTTGGATGTGATAGGGCCATGTTTAGGAAGCGTAATATTTTAGCCAAGAAGTCTGATAGGAAAAATCCAACAGTATTATTCTCTTAAAACTTTATACAAAACCCAGTTGCACTCTTAAAGGATATGCACTATATGTTGATTCGCTCTAATATATATCATACTGAAATACACGGACTAAGACAGTGAATGTATCATCTAGGTTTCTGCTTCTGGAGATACAGATTCTAGTGTAGGACAATAGTGGAAATGAACATGATAAGCTACCGGGTAAGCAGAGTTCCCCAGATAAGTGGTGGTGTTAGGTGGAGTTCTGAAACTAGATGGAGTTTCAGGTCCAGAATTGTTACTGACATTGATGGTTATGTCTGGCCTAGTTCTTACTGCTGCAGATGTAGTGTCAGCCTGTCGAGCTACTGTAAGGTCTGTCTCAGAGTCAAGGGCTTGGGAGTGGGCAAAATAAATGAAGGTTCAAGAATTTCACATTTCAGTAGGATTCCGTGTTGACTGTATAAATTGCTTTTCCAATCTCTTTGGGCTGGAGGGTCTTCTCCCCTTTGTTGGAGTCCTGCTGCTGACTCGAATGTTTATTTTTCCTTTTATATGTTTATTCTTACCCATTCTATATGTTTATTCTTACCCATTCAAATAATATTAGAAAACAAAAGCCTCTGTAGTTCTAGATGATGGTTGTTTATGAAATGGTTCCAGCATAATGAAGGTGAGTTCTTGGTTTAATTAACAAAATTGATTACAGGCTAATGTCATGTAAAAAATAGAAATCAGAGTTTTTTGAATCTTAAAGCCATCATTTCTGACGAAGTAAATGGCATACAGATCCCAGCTTGAGATTTTCATTTTTTATACTTCGACCAATATTTGCCTGGTACAGTATGGTTTGACCTTGTTTTGTAGATCTAGCTGGATTATGTGTTTGATCGTTTGTATTGGTTGCCCTAGTTTTTGACTTGTTATCGTGCTTAGGGAAGATGGTGATGGGATAGGTGCTTAAAACATCCTCCCTTAGAGCGGTTAGGGAAGTATTAGTGAATACTTTAGATCCAAAAGCTGATTTTTGCCAAGCTAAGCAACAAAATGGACATGAAATAAGTAGTATCACCATCATATTATAGCCAAACTGATAAGCTAGAGATCTAGCAGCATTATTCTTTTATATCTCCAAACAAATTACAACCTCATCATATACTCTATATAGACTGGCACTGTAATGGATGTACTAGTAAAATCACAGAGATCATGGATAGAAAATTCTCTTCTGATATCAAGAACATCACATTCTAATGCAAGAGAATAGTGGAAATGAACAACAGAACCAGCACGAAACTGCCTGTAGAGGTGTGTGAAGCAGAGTTGCCTGGAGTAGTAGGCATAGGCGCAGTGGCGGTGGTAGGTGGTAAACCAGATGGAGTTTTGGTTGCAGAATCATCAGTGACATTGATGGTTAATTTCTGTCCAAATTGACAGTGCTTACCGATGGTGCAGATGAAGTAGTGTGGGCAAATCGAGGTAAGATTGATATTTGCAGGACCTTGTCTGATGATGGAGGTTTGATTTGTTGTAGTGCAGTTATCAAATTCTTCCTTTGATACTTCAGCCAAATCATGTTGACCTGTTTCAAAATTAAAGACTGCGAAACAGATATGGACAGAGAAGTTAGATGATTGAACTGCAAAATTTCGATAGACCTTTTAAGCAAAACCAATATATAATTCATGCTCTTGCTGTTTTTTCTGGATGAATACAGTTTGTTGTGTCAGGACAATTTTGTAAAGGAGAAAACGAAACAAAAGTTCTGACTCACACAAGAGTGAAGAAAACACCATTTCTAAAATCCTGGGACGGAAGTTAAGTGGCTTACCTAGGGTGTCACCGACTTTGAATTTCTTGTTAGCTGCCCAGTTAGGATAGGCATCTCCATTATCAGGTACTGTCCATCCTAATGTCTCTAAGACATTATATGTCTCAGAGGCTGCATGATGAAGCAAAGCAAATGAAGTGACGAAAACAAGTAAGAAACTGGTCACACACACCTACATTAGAAGTCATCTGTGTCTCTCTCCAACTCTATGATCTCTGCAGGTTCTCCCTGTAAATGTGTATGAAGCTATGGAAATGTAATGTGAGTAGAGGAGGGTTTGAAGCTATATATAATCTCCCAATGACTTGTAAAGAGGACTGGGCTAGTATAAGGGCATAGAGAAAGTCTGTTGAAAAAATCAATGGTTGGAGAAGTACTGTGTGAAACTGTGAACAACTTGAATGAAACGGTGGGTTTAGTCATATTTCATGACTTGATCGGCTTGACCGTTAAAGTCTTGGCTGTAATAACGTCTATGAATTTTGAGTGCAAGGTTAGGCTTGTGGGTATGATGATTTCAATCTGGGGAACCATTATTAAGGAATTTGATGGAGATTTTCCAGCTAGCTGCATCCTTGACACATTGTTCTGTTTACATCCAAGTCATACCTGCACTTCACTTAGACCCGCTTTTGGGGTATGGTAAAATAACTTGGAGGAAATTCTTGGTGCAAGCTCCTATAGATAAAGACTCAGACTAATGGCATCCCATAATTTATCTGCCGAACTGTCAACTGTAAAGAAGCAACTTCTTCAACAACTAGGCAAAGATAAATGGCCATTCATGATCAAGCTATGTATTTCGCTGATAATTTACATTTTTTTTTGCTGGAAATTAGTATGAATTTAGACCATTTCTCCATATGTGCATGTCATTTCTTTGTGCAAGAGCCATATTAATCTTCTCTTGATCGTCCCAATTTAAGCGGAGCCAGGTATGGATGAGTCATGCCAACTGGCTCCCAAAATGGGGATAAGGGTGTTGTGCCAAAAATTCTATGTTGTCCCCGTAGAGCACAGCCCCTAAAGGACTATAATACCTTGTAGGAATTGAACTCTTCTTACTTGGTCCTCCAATACCTGGTAATTAGAGATTTTTAACAGGGTGCAAGTGATGACTGCAACTGCATCCTTAATTGCTTCTGAACACATTTTCCACACAATTCATACATGCACTTCACTTACACCTGCTTAATTTCAGTAGCACCGCACTGCATGGTAGAGTTCCCCAGATTAATGACGGTGTGGTAGCTGGAGTTTTAGGTCCAGAATCGCCACTGGCATAATTGGCTTAATTCTTGCCTAGCTCACAGTGCTGCAGGTAAATTAGTGCTGGCCGAGTTACTGTAAGCTCTGCCCCAGTATCAAGGATTTGGAGCAGGCAAAAACAATGAAGGTTCAAAAACTTCAAATTTCAGCAGGATGCCATGTATACTGTATAAATATCCAGTTTCTTTGGGCCGAAGAGTCTATCCCCTTTGTTGGAGTCTTGGTGCACTTATTTATTCAGTGTTAATTATCATCTATTGTTCCAGATGATGGTTGTTTATGAGATGTGCTCCGACATTCTTGCTTTAATGGACAGAATGGATTGCAGGCTCGAGTCATGTAAACAAAGAAATTGATTTAAGTTACACCTGAGATCAGATTATTCGTTAATTTTGTAGCCATCATTTTGAATGAAGTAGATGGATCTTAGACAGCTCCCAGCTAGAGATTCTTTATTCTTTGATCAATATTCACTTGGTTTAGTATAGGTCTGACCTTCTTTTGTAGATGCAGCAGGTTATGTTTTTATTGTTTGCATTGGTGCCCTGGTTTTTAGCTAGGATGGTTGGTGGGATTCTCATACCCCAGAGGAGAGGAGTTCAGGACAGGTACTAAAAAACATCTTCTTCTAGAACTATTATAGATTATTTCTTTGGTATCAGTCAATAAGATCAATTATTGTGTCCGAAAAGTATGTCATGCAGAGCCTTTTTTTTCTTTAAGATTTTGTTTATATTAGTAAATTCTTGTTAGATGTAATAGGTGATTTTGGCAGAGTTAAGCAACAAGATGGACACGGAATAAGTAGTATCACAATCATATTATAGTCAATCTGATGAGCTAGATCTAGCCACATTATTCATTGAATCAAAAATAACAATTACACCCGTTTACATATATGCTCAATATGGATTGGCACTGTACTGGATATGAGAACTTATAATTCTAATGCAAGAAAATAGTGGAAATGAATAACAGAGCCAGTGCGATACCGCCAGTAGCGGTGTGTGAAGCAGAGTTGCGTGGAGTAGGAGTAATAGGCAGAGTGGCGGGAGTGAAAGGGGTATTAGATGGAGTTTGGGTTTCAGAATCACTAGTGACATTGATGGCTAATTTCTGTCCTTCATTACAGTGCGTACTGATGGTGCAGATGAAGTAGTGTGGGCCAGTCGAGTTAAGGAGGATCCTCGCAGGGCCTTGTGTCCAGATGTTGTTTTGGTTCGATGCCTTGCAGCTATCATAATCTTCCATTGATACTTTTGCCACATCATGTGCATTTGTGGGAAAGTTAAAGACTGCGAAACAGATGAAGTTAGATAATCGAACTGCAAAATTTCTACAGACCTATTGAGAAGCAAAACCAACATATAAATCAAGCTTTTACTATTATTTTTTTGGTCAAAACAGTTTTCTGTATTAGGACCATTACAGGAACGAAGAAAACACCATTACTGAAATCTGGGATAGAAGTTAAGTGGCTTACCTAGGGTGTCATTGACTTGAATTTCCTTCCAGCAGCCCAGGTACGATAAACCTGATCGTTACCTGCGGCTGGTACTGTCCATCCTGATTTGTCTAAAACTTCAATATCGTCAGAGGTTGCAACATGAAGCAAAGCAAATGCAGTGATGAAAACAAGTAAGAATCCTGTCAGACCCATATTGGAAGTCATGTTTGGCTCTCTCTAACTCTGTGATCTCTGCAGGTCCTCCCTGTAAATGTGTATGAAGCTATGCAATTGTAATGTGAGTAGAGGAGGGTTTGAAGCTATATATAATCTCCCAATGACTTGTAAAGAAGACTAGACTCTAGTATAAGACAGGAACAGCGTAGAGAAAAGTCCTGTTGAAAAATCAATGGTTGGAAAAGTACAGTGTGAATAGCTTAAACGAGACGCGGTAGGCTTAGTCAAATTCGATGACTTGATCGGCTTGACTGCCAAAGTCTTGCCTGTAATAACAGCCATGGAATTTGAGTGTAAGGTTAAGGCTTGTGGGGTATGCTGATCCCACTCTAGGGAACTTCATTGGGGAGATTGAT
>JAJJWW010010865.1:0-100600 GCA_023531295.1 Papaver armeniacum
ATCTGATTTCAAAGTTGCAGTTGTAGTTGATAGAGGCAAGAAAAGTAGTTTCAAATTATTGTACTCTTTGTATGTGTGTTCATCAGTATTTGGATGATAATTATACAGTCCTTGTTTAGAGTTGATGATTACAAAAAACAAGAAGTTAATGTTGTTCTCTGAATGTGTGTTCTTCAGTTCATGTAGATGCTAAATGTTACACCATAGATAGGGTCAACAAGAGGAGTTGATCCCATAGAATTCTGTGTTGTGTGAGCTGTAATCTAAAATAGTTGTGTGATTGTACAAAAATATTTGATGAATAATGTTTAGAGTTGATCCCATAAAATTGTGTAAAACAACCAAAGTTGACAGAAAATAAATGTTATTGTAAGTGATTTTATTACTTAGAAGTAAGGCTATATATGAACAACTTATGGTAATTGTTGTTAGTGATTGTAAATGGCTGCATTAAACTAATAACTTACAAAATAATGTTATGTTATTTCTGTTTTGGTTATAATTGTTGTTGTTGTTGAGGTTTGTTCTCTTTCATGTAAGGTTATAATTGTTGTTGTTGGTGTCAACAACAGTAGTTGATGCCATATTATACCAGTAACATGGTTCAACAACAGAAGTTGATGCCATAAAACTGAAAACCAACTACAATTATACAAGTAAAATGATATCAACAACAATAGTTGATCACATAAAATGGAATCAACAACAGGAGTTGATACCATTTGATGGGGTCAACAACAGAAGTTATACCAGTTAATTGTTGTCAACAACAGGAGTTGATCACATTAGATAGGATCAACAACAGATGTTGATCCCATTTTACTAACTGATAAGCTGTTATTGTTGTGTTATTGAATGAATCCGATTGCTGACTATATTACTGCTGTTTGAAAATAAATGCAAGGAATGAGAAGATCACCAAGGATAAATGCAAAGAGTAGATAAGAAAATGATTTGCAACCGATTCAAGAAAATGTAGCACCAAACAGGAAGAGGGTGGACAAGAAGATATTGTTTGAAGAAAAGCAACAGGTTGAAAGAAGAACAAAGCAGAAAAATGAAGAACCAGAAGGAGATTCAGAAGAAGACGAATCGCAAAAAAGTCAAAAAGTTGGAGCAACAAAAAAAAAAGAAGGAAAACAAGAAGAAGAATGAAGAAGAACATGAAGTAAAGGAGAAGAAGAAGAAGAATGAACAAGAACCACTACGTAAAGGAAATAAAAGGGTGGTAATCGAAGAAGAAGACGAAGGAGATTCAGAGGATAAAGAATTAGAATCAGAGTCAGAATCAGAAGAAGATGAAAAGGAACCAGAGAAAGAAGAAATAGTATCCGCAGATGGCAAACCTGAGAAAGAAAAAAAAAGTAAAAAAAATACATTGAGTTGAGTTGTATGATGTAATATAATTAAGTTCATTTATATATTAAATATAAAAATAAATGAATGAGTTACATGTATGCAGGTAGCTCAAAGGAAGAACGAAACCAAGTTCAAATCATGTCTGATGCCGTTGGTTGATATGTGTAAATTTCTATACAACCTGTTTGAAGTAGGAGATTCCGAAAATCAGAAGAAGACAATCAATGGGAAAGCACTAAAGGAATGTCCATTCTGGGACTTCATCAGCCCATTTTACACAGCAGACATGAAAGATATAGCGACTGATAAGTGGTTAACCAAAATCAACCTTGCAATCTAGCTGCTTATTGGTGCTTTCGATAAGAAAACAAATAAGTTCAAGTTTGGAGAAAAGGAAACTGCTTGTGAGTGCTCTCTAGAACCAAGAGATTTTGCAATCACGTTTAAGATAAGAAGGGTCACTGAGAGTGAGGAGTTGAAAAAGTTGTTGAATGAAAATAATGGACCTGAACCCGTTGCATGGTTAAAGAACAAGTTCAGACCAGAGAAAGATGCAGATATCAGTGAGAAAATAACGAAGGCTGAAATTGAGCGCAAACTAAGAGATGCGGACTAAAGATGAGTCTAACCCACAACATTTTGTGAGACTTTTTGCTATGTGGGCATTTGTCTTTTTTTTTTTCACAAAGATCTTTGGTGCAAGTAACAAAGATTAGCAAAGCAATGGTCTGCCTTATATTTTAAACATGGACAAATTCTCATGGGATGAGATCACATAGTAAAGTATCTTCTTAAATACATTGGAAAGCAGAAATGAAAGAAAGGAAGTGTTCTGGCTGCACAACTCTACTGCCGGTAAGAAAAGAAGTTCATTTCATATAAAGTACATTTCATATAATGTTTATTTTTGAAGATAGTAAAATGCATACTGTATGTCAAACTAACCTCATTGATTTTTTGTATGCAGTATTGGTTCTGCTAACATACAGGAAACTACATCACCAAGAGGTCAAATTTTGAAAGCTCAACTCCAAGAATCCTGAGATTGAGCCAACATGCAATGTGCAAAAAACTGCTAAAAGAATTTGGAAAGAAAGTTAACAAGGGAATAGACATGACTTGGTTTAATCATCATGTAAAAAAATCATTTACTCAATTTATATTTCAAAAAGATTTCAGATTTTATTATGTCAACAAAAGGAAGTTGATACCAGTTTATAGAGTCAACAAACAAAGTTTGTGTATCAACAATAGAAGTTGATCCACTTGTATGGAGTCAACAACCAAGGTTTACACAGTAACTGAAATGTACCCCAGTTTGTTTGTGTCAGCATTGGAAGTAGATCCCCAATGAATGGAATCAACAACCAAAGTTGACATCATATATGAAATGTAGTCCAATTATATATTGCTTAAAATAGAGTTTTAGCTGCAATTTCATATACGTCGCACCTCATTCGGGGGCTACACCCCCTCGTGAAAGATATATTACGGGTAGAATGTGATATTATTGCCCAAAAAATACTTTGCTCAATGTATTGATCACTGGTTTGCAGGTTCATGAAGATTTTGTTGATCCAGTTACAGAAGACGAGATGTATTTGATTGACCTGTCAGCACCAGCACGAGAATTGGAAGTAGAGAGGCAGAGGAATGAGGATCTATCAGAACAAAACTTTTTTCTTGAATGTGACAAGCAGGAAATAACTTATCAGAGAAGGGGCCAAGCAAAGACATTGATGAGCAGCATAATCTTCATGAAGAAAATTATTGACAATAACAAGGACAAGATTCAGTTGCATCCTGGAGATGAAGAGAGACTTAAAGAAATTTCTAAAGAAGTGAATGAATATATAAAAAAGGAGACACATGTCCAGAGAGCAAGATCAGACAGTACTCAACTGGAATTCAGAAGAGCAGCCAAAGATTTGTTAGAGACTGAATTAACTCTAGTGGAGAATACAAGTGAAGAACCAACTGGAAAGGAGAGTGAAGCTGAGTTGGAAGATTTTACAAATGAAGAACCATCTGGAAAGGAGAATGAAGCTAACTTGAATGTAGAAGAAGAACGAGAATCAAGTCAACTGGCATTGTCACTTTCAGACGCAGGTCAAAGTGATTTGGAAAAAAGCTTTCAAAAGGGTTTTCAAAGTGGACTAAAGTTCCAGGTATATCCTAAAGTGATAGATCTATTGACAAGCTGGAGGATGGGATTCGATGAAGGAAAAGAAGAAAAAAGAAGACAAGAAGAAACGAATCTTCAAATAGCTAGTGTGGTTGCAGAGATTGGTAACTCAGTTGAACAATTAGAAGAGGAGAATGAAGGCAAAAAAGGTGAAAGAAGTACAAACATGCAGGAAGCGGAGATCATGGGAGATATAGTTGTTTATTCAAATCCTCCAATTAACGTTATACTTCCAGAAAGATCGGATCATGTCGCTATTCGTACTATTTTAACTCAGTTGAAGAAGTAATCAAATTAAAAGACATATTAGTTAATCTAAGAAGTGTATGCAAGAGTGTTTATGTTATGCACAATTTGGATAATCTATTGATTTATTATGAATTAATTTGTTTGGTTTATGAATGAAAATGAGTGAATGTTAGTATTAAAGATACCAGGTATGTACAGACTAATTGATTTCGATACATGCATATTTTTTTATTAAGTGTCAACAATGAAAGTTGATCAATGAAAACAATGGATCAACAAATAATAAATGATTAGTTTGTTATCAAGAGAATGATTATTAGCATTGCAGGGTATTTACAGATAATGGAATTAACTTTGTGCATACAGATAAAACCATGCATACTTTTTTATTTTTGTAAGAGTAAACAGTAGAAGTTGATCTAATAATGTGGGGTAAACAATGGAAGTTGATCCCATAAAAGGATCAACAACAATTGTTGATCCCAAAAACAATGGGTCAACAATGATAGTTGATACTGTTTACATAAGACTGTTTTATGTTAATCTAATCAAATTATTTCCCTACAGGTACTACCCAAAGCTTCGCTGCGATCACTGCCGGAATATTTACTCCTACTCCTCCAGAACAGATGGAAGATGCTCTGACACAACAAACGGAATATACTCCTACACAGCAAACGAAAGAGGATGATTTTGAACCTCCAGATGACGATAATGTGTTGGAAGACATAAAAGTGATATACAAATTAGATGAAACTGATGTCCCAACTGAAGAGGAAGACACCACCCAAGACGATGATTATTCTGAAGCTACGCGGAGCCAAAGGAATCAGTCTGACGCTACTGGAAGAGCAGTGAGGTATAACACAAGGTCGTCAAAGAAGCCGTCAAATAAATTCACACCTCAAGGTAAAGTGAACAAGGGGAAGAAAGGAGGAAAGGAAAGAAGAAGAAGAAGAAGAAGAAGAAGAAGAAGAAGAAGAAGAAGAAGAAGAAGAAGAAGAAGAAGAAGAAGAAGAAGAAGAAGGAGGAGGTGTTGAAGAACCGGAAATAATCAGCCTTGATGATTACATTGATGTGACGCCACCTGAGCCAATAAAGCTGAAGAAGCCAGAAAAAATCAAACTCTGGAAATCCTGCACCGAGGAACAAGAAGAGGTCCTTCGTCCATTCTTTGAGAAAGCGACAGAAAGGTATGTAACTCTGTAACAAATTGCATGTTTATTCATAGGTATAAACAATCAAAGTTGATGCCATGCAACATATGCGAAAAAATGATTGTAAATCGAAGTTACAGTTAGAATTTCTAATATGTTATGTCAAGATAATAATACTAAACAATAATATGTTATGTTATGTCAGGGAGTTAACCTAATCTTTACAAATACAGTGACAGAGCAAGTAGCTTTTATTTCAACAATGACGTGGAAGATATCGTCTATGGAAGGAATATCCAAGCTATAATGGATGACCAGAACATTAACAACGAGATTGTTGATTACTACATCAACATGCTGCAACCAAAGATGCAAAATCCATCTAAGCCGGACTACTACGGGAAGAAGAACTTAATTCTGTCTACAAATGCTTATGTAAGTAACGAAAACTCTTAATCTGTCTTTTCAATAACATGTTACATCAACTTATTTAGTTCTATATTATCGTAGTTGAAACCTTATTTAGGTGAGATGAAACAATTTAGTGTGCTAGGGATGGTTCAAGTATACATGATGAATAAATGAAGGTATATTTAACGTTTGGTACCCAGCAAATGTCCAATACCTAGCTTTGGTACCCAACATTTGAAATATTAAGGGTTGGTACCTTGACTAGCCATTGACTGTCACAATCCAAGTTTGACCCAACTATTTTTTATGTTATATTTTTTATTTTATTTTATTATTATTGATAATCAAGTTTTTTTACGTATTTCTCCCTACATTTTTTAACAAGTTTTTTTAGTTTCCCAAACAAATCTCAAATCTCGGTTGAATTGAACTCCACCACGAATTGAAAGAACAATAGATTGAAGGGTTGAATCATTCTGTTTACCAGACTTTATTAGGTTTTTGGAAACATATGCAGCAATGATATTAGAAGGTTTTTTGACGAACGAATTCTCTTAAAAATATAAAAACTAAGGTTTGAGAAATCAATGAAGGATTGAGTTGCTGCCATTACGAAGGAAGGAAAATTAATCGGAGTCAAAGAATCACTAGAAATTATATGAGATTTGGGTTTATATTCACGCTTTGTTTTTGTAGAATTTCTAATTGGAGCAGGGATGTTCATCAAGGATCAACAGAGTTGAATAAGGCCCAACATTTTTCAATTGGGATTGCAACTAGGGTTCACGATGGTATTAATTGAGGTTTAATAAGGTTTCAATTGGTGTTTTTGCCGGTTTCAGTTACGATTAATAACGATAACAAAGTCAGATGGGCTCAACCAATCTTCATAGTTGGTTGGATTTATAATAGCACTTTGGGGAAGAAGATGAACTTAAGGTATATTTGGTTTCTAGGCTAAAATCTGTTTTTACTACTTTGTGTAAAATACATTTGAAGATCTTTATGTGATTATAGAAACAAAGATTTCTGGATCCTTGTTATTATAAATGGTTTCAATTTGATACATTTTTTTCCTCTAAGGTTTAATCTTAATTTGTTGTATCTTAACTGTGTTTTTCTTCCCTGTGCAATATTCTTTGCAGATTTTCCTTGTTTCAAACTGCAATCAAAGGAAACGTGGAAGAATCATAAGTGGTCGCGGAGTAAAAATGTTCACTCTAACAACACTATGACCAGTTAAATGATCCAGAGTTTTTTTTTATTCATTAAGAACATGACCACCGACCACCGTCAGTTTAGATAAATGGCTATGTATCGATGATTATTTCAGCTCAAAAACCATTCCACGTGACCTTGATTAGTCAACGATTATATCTTCTGAAAGCAGTTCAAGACCATGGGAAGGAAAAAATAAAGAGGAAGACAATTTTTTATCAGTGGGGGTAAATACGTAAGTTCAGATTACTTTTTTAATTAAAATTACTGAAAACATTAAATAAAAAAGTCAAATTGAGAATCCAACAGTCAAAGGTTAGTCAAGGTACCAACCCTTAATATTTCAAATATTGGGTACCAAAGCTAGGTATTGGACATTTGTTGGGTACCAAACGTTAAAGAACCCATAAATGAATGAATTAATGTTGTTATCTGTCAAAAACAAGCTAATGTCAAGAATATGATGCAGCAATCGATGAGGGTCGCAGTAGCTACCAAAGATGCAAGGAAAGTGGATGAATGTGGGATTCCATAAATCTTAAGGAAGAATTACCCAGTCGATGGCGATGACACATTACTTCTGATACCAATGTGTCTACAAGACAGGAATAAGAAACCATTCCATTGGGTGCTGCTTGCGTTAAATTTTCAACACCATACATCACAAAAAAGGATACAACAAGCAATACAGTGTCATGGTACAACCATTGACTGTTGTTTTGAACCAAATTGGAAAAAGAGATGTTGAGACAGATGGACCAGTAACTACACATTTTGAGCACTACCAGGTACCACAACAAAGGGGTTTGGACTGCGCAATCCACGTCTGCTGATTCATGAAATGTTTGGTAAAGAGTGGGGACTGCTGTGATCTAGATGATAAGAGCATCGAATACCATGAGAATATAAACAAGAAGAGAGTGAAGATGGATGCCAGGATGTTGCGAGACTTTGATGCATGGAAACCTGCTTTGGAAATTACTGACACACCCGAAGAAGAGAAATAAGTAGAACAACTTAACGACTCAGTCGAAGAGGTTAAGGAAGCACAACAACTAACCGATTCGGTTGAATAAGTGCTCAATATACAAGATTCTCTTGAACCATTAGATTAATGCAACATACTTTTCATGCTCTAAAAAAGAAACATCTTAGGTGTAGTTTAACATATCCTGGTAAGTAATTTAGTTAATCTGTGTAGGTCTGCTAATTGGAAGTTAGTTTAAAAAAGACATCTTATAGTTCTTGTAAAGAAATGTTCAAGGTCTGTTTATGTTCTGAAACAATTTGGATGATATGTTTAGTACTGGTTTGTTATGAATTAATATTAGTATTAGTTTGGTTTACTAATTTCTATCCATCTTTATAAATGAATAGTTTTGTTATCAAGTGAATGAATATTGGTAGTAAAGACTGCAGGTATGCACAACTAATAGAGTTAACTTGTATATACAGATAAAACCATGAAATATTTTTCTTTTTATTGAGCATCAACAATGGAAGTTGATCCATTTTTGGGATCAATAATGGGAGTTGATCCAAAAAATCAAAGGGTAAAAATTTTTTTGATGAATAAGTGATTCGTTTCTCATCAAGTGAATGAATGTTGGTAGTACAGATTGCAAGTATGCACATCTAATGGAGTTAACTTGTAACCATGCAATTTTTTTCTTTTCATTAAGCATCAACAATGGAAGTTGATCCAGTAATGGGGTATCAACAATGGAAGTTGATCCCATGATTTGGATCAACATTGATATGTTGATACTGTTTACATAGTACTTTTTCCTGTAAAAAACCCAGTAAACCTGGAACCTGCAAACTGATATAAACTGACAAGAATAATATTCATAAAAAAAATAAAACATAATGTATGTCATTAAAAACACAACACATCCAACAAGAAAAATAGGAAAAGCATAAAAATAACTAACATCCATGTTGATTATCCAAGAACTAGCATAAGAAGGTAAAAAAGAAGTTCAAAAAAATAGTAAATCATTTACAAAAACTTCAGAACAACATCCTCCTCAAAAAGTTGATCATCCTGGAATTAGACTCCCTGCGAAACACTGGTGCACGAGGAGCCAAAGGAGCTCTGCGACATCTACGACGGTTGTGGAAGGCAAGTCTCCCACACTAGCCACACTTCCTTTTCTTGCGAACTTTCTCTCGAGAACCCCTGTACCTTGAAGTAGTTGGCCTTCCAGTTGACGGTCGACCACCATTGGGAGGCAACACATAACCATGCTCAGAAACTTTAGGCGGCCTCTCACTGTTCGGAATAGGATAGATAGGATGAGCATACAAACCTCGGTAGAACTCGGTGGTATAATACGGAATAATGTACTTATAAGGTTCATCTGGCCCAATCTGCAACATCGCTTTCATCGAATGCGTGCAAGGGAAACTATGCTTCTGCCACCAATTACAAGTACATGTCTTAGCATCCAAGTCGACTGTGTGCTTTCCGGTATAAGAAATGATCTCAAAAACTTTATCACTTGATCTTCGAAACTTGTAAAAACGGCAGTCGGTCACCCTCTTGTTGAGCCTAGCCTGCATCCGGGGAGTAAGCTTTGCAGTTGATCGCTGTCGTAAGCGACACAAATATAATTACACTTTCTTACTACTCAAAATATAAATATAGCAAGGGCAAGAAAGGATCGATCCCACAGAGAGGTCTAGGTTGTCAAATTGTTATGGTTTCCTATATAAAACACCCGGAAGAATTTCGATTGTGTAAATAAAAATAAACAAAAAAAGCAAATAAAGTACGCAAATCAAGGATGTGAGATATTGGGTAAAGGTTTCATCTTCAATTGTAAACAAGTTTATGAATATATGAATAGAATTCGTATTTAATCTCTATCATCAAAAGCCATAGAATACCTTATTGCAAGAATACTCCGTAATTTCCAAAGTTATCAACACACACATTAGGGGCCGCATATGTGAAATCTACCTAAAGAATAACCTAACGCCTTGCGCTAATCAAGTTCAATTCCTAGGAGCATTAAGTTTCAGAAATAGGCTAATCAATGCAATTGTAATACATTGCGCAAACAATTCGAACAAAGGTCAATTTCTACATATGACTACGAGGATGTATCACTACAAACCCTAATCATATCATGCTACTCGTATTCAAGGTTATCGCTCGATGAAAACCCTAAAATAGCTATAGATATGGATGTGAGTTCAATCAATTCTAGACTCGACTAAACAAACATTCAATCATATTGCAATCCATCAATCATGCAATTATTGTAACCCGTAGAAAGTGAACGATAATATTGAGAGAAAACTAATTCATAAAAATCATAACTTGGTTGCAAAATCCAACTACATCTTCAACCAATAATAAAAACTTAGTTACTCATGGCATAGGAGTTCATAGCAAGAAGAAGGAGAAAACCTATCATGTTTCTAAACCCTAGAACCAAAAGTATGAGTTCTCCTAATGGAGATATTTTTAGGTTTAGAAAAGAGTTTTCTATATATATGCTTTTCTCCCATAAGGATACTTTCCCAAAATTAGGTTAATTCTTCTCCAAACCCGTCTCCAAGTTGGTCCACCAAGCCCCGGGAGTGAAAAATATGTCTCTGGAATTTTGGGTCCAAAAGCGTCGCCGGAATTCTTCGACGTCATCGCGGAATCCGGTCACTGTCATAGGAATCCGGCCGTCGGAAAATCATCTCTCGGCCGCTTTTGTCATCGAGCCGTCACCGGCGAGTGCACACTCCCGCAGCTCATCTCCATATCTCTCGCAATTCAAACAATCACAAAATACCATCTAAACCAATTTCTCCTTTCTTGCGAAAACGCACCCAAAAGCGTGGTCCGTAGCTCATATGTCCGGCCATTAATTCTTGCATCCGACTCATACCCCCCTCGCGATTCACTGAAATATTGCGATTGACACTTTAACCTCTGAAATCCGGCTACCGGAACTATGCTCACCGGCGTACCAATTTCGCTCCGTTTTCGCACTGCGGCTTTGGTTGTATCTATTCCCTGCACAGTTATGGTTCATTCAAACACATTCATTCATGGCAAGCACCAACAATTCAGCCATACTAACTCTTCCCCTGTATTACAGCTGCGACACAGCCTCATCATTTCCGCCATAGCGCCAGTGAGTCTCCCCATAACAGCATCAACACCGGAACTAAGCCATGTATTGCACTTCACCTATTCAGCCCATAACCAACCTGGAATGACAACACCAACTCCCATTCGCACCAGAACTACAACTCATTCAGCTCAATTCCTGACACTGAATTGCAGCTGCAATTGTCAGCCTATTTCAGATCCTTGTCTTCCCTGAATTGAGATTAAAATCCATATTCGAGATAACCCAGCTTCTCAACCACCATCGACCACCATTACACTTTAATACCACCAAGCTCATCATCACTGGCTATCTGCATCTTTAGTTGCGCCAGTAAATCCACCTCCAATCTCAACTCTCTCTCAGCTCAGACCACCACCATCCGCAGTTCAAGTTCGCGTGTTCGCCACTTCAGTCCATCTATGACCTTAATCAAGCTCTAGTAATCAGGCCATGCAAGATACAAGACATCCAAACCTTCCGGCTTTAATTCTCCCTGCATACAATAGCAAGACCATCTCGCAAACACCACTCATTACCGCTTCAAGATCCTCTCGCAATCTTGATCCATCGCAGCTCAAACAACGCCAGCCACTAGCCCGTAAACTGCACTCGATTCTCGCCATCATGAACTAACTCGGGTGATTGTGACCTGTAGCTCATTGCACTTCGCATTTCACAACACTCGCTCCACCTCATTCCATTCTACTGCCACTCTCCATTGACCTGCCATGTAACCACTGTATAGATCTGTCTCGACAAAGAACTTCAACAAAGACCGATATCTACCGTAACTCCGCCAACCCGAGCTCGTAACTCAAACAAGCCATTCTACCCTTCATTCACTTTCGCTTACGATTCACATCCCCAGCCACCGACCCGCACCAAATACCACCAAGAACCCATGGTAAACCAGTCTTCATAAGCACCTTCATAACTGCTACTTCTTCTTAGCTTCTCACTGAACCGAACTTCAAAACCCACGAGAACTCTTGGCAATGCTAGTTCGGGCATTATCACAAGCATCTTGTATGCCGGATCGTTAACTCCATTTTAAGCTTCTTTGGAGGACTCCTTAGTTATTGCTCCTTCCCTGTACACCAAACCATTCCTCCATGCCTGAATTATAGTCAGAATCCGTGTCATAATTCGAAAACCCATCCTTAATTTCTTCGCAGCAACCCATCTAAGCCCTTGTTCTCTCTTGGCCTATAACTGCAAAGCAATTCCAACTTCAATTTCTTCTTTCTCGTGTTGTCTTGTCTTCTTAGCTATTTGAACACATGAAGAACTCCTCAAATCTTCTTTCTCCATGAATTTCTCAATCACCACCAACCCGTCATTTTATTCTTCAATTGCCGTGTTGAGCAGACCACGATTTCATTTCTTCTCCAATCAACCTTCAACGCCTTGAATCGTGAGAAAGCTTGTCGATTCCTATTCAACTCCAGGTCTCTCTTTACTCACTTGTTCATTTCGATCTCTTGTATTCTCGGAATAGTGATGCCGCCATAACCTATCCGAGTTGGGAAAGAATGATTGAGAAATCACTCTCAATTCAGTCTTGGTAGTAACCAAAACCTCTATAAGCACCCCAAGAATGGATACGGGCCACCCAGTGGTACCCCTTAGAGTTTGACTACCCCTTATCCTTGGCCAAGCTCCCATTAGCACTTGCTCGTGAAATGATCATTGCGCCCTTTACGCTCGAAATGGACGCTTTCTTCTTCTTTTGCTCAAATGACTCCAAAACACCTAATAAATCAAAAACACGCGTAAAGTACATAATTCACAAGAAAAATAGCAAACAAAGCGTAACTACTAGATAGTAAATACGGTGTATTCTACACCTATCAGATTCCCCCACACTTAGACTTTGCTAGTCCTCGAGCAAATCAAACAAAACAATAAAATACAACAACTCCGTGTCGTCGAGGCTACGGTTAATTTTAGCATAAATAACAAGCCTTTAAACCCCTAGGTGTCCCTAGTGGACGAGTTATAGTCTCGTGAAGGTTTACTAGAGATATACCTACAAAACCTATATTTCAAACTCCGTCTATTCGTGACAAATCAATGAATGAATCCAAAATGACTACAGGAGGAGGTACCTTGCAAATTCAATTCATATATTAGTAAATAAACTCTAATTAGATAGTCGAACAAGACACAATACTCGGAAACTAACAAACCACAATCACAATGAAAAGATTAAGAAGATGGATAAAGATGTAGATGTTGGCGAATATTCACAAGTGTTCGATGTTTCCCTTGTATAAATCTGAAGGTCATTTGCTAAGATGAACCTAATCCTATTGGATTGAGCTACTTCGTGCTGAATGCTACATCAAATCAATTGGCATATACAAGGGAACCAAGAGTGACCTTATTCAACACAATAATAATTTTTTTATGATTGGATCAAATGGATCCAATTTTTCTCTTTTTTTTTTTTTTTTAGACGGCATGATTAGATCTTTTGGATCCAAGCGCATGCTTCTTGTCAGCAAGTACATGATAGTTGCCTTGGATCCTGCATTCCACGCTTGTTTAGGCGACGGAGACAGGGACTACGTTTCACACATCCTGCTATTCCCAAGTGTCTTTTTATTCCGTTTTGGTCTAATTGATCGGTCCTTTTTTTTCTTTTCATATATTTTTCATTTTTTTTTTTTTTTTTTTTTTTTTTTTTTGATTTTTTTTTTTTTTTTTATGTAACTCAACCACTCTATTTCATCTAGCAGTAATAACACGTCGATGTTTAGTGACCCACCAAAGCACTTAGAGAACACTAGATAAATATGGAAAAATAAAAATAGAATGTGATATGGTGATATTCCGAGATATGGTAACAACTATCATGTTAATTTGTGATTTCTGAGCTATATTCTTCCCTTTTAGTTAATTGGTTCCTCAACTCCTGCATTCAAAATGGTTCCATCCACTAATGGTGTCATCCTAAAGGCACAATTTTCTAGATTTCGGAGTTCAAAAAGCATAATTTTTTTCTTGATTTTTCTAATTTTCTGATTTTTTTTTTTTTTTTTTTTTAAAAGACATAAAACAAGCTAAAACATATAAATGCTCCCCCACACTTAAACTTTACATTGTCCTCAATGTAAAATTGAATCGTCCAAAGAGAGTTCAAGGTGGGAAATTCCGCAAATGATATGCAAAAACAAGAAAATAAAGATAAAAGCAAATGCATAAAAATAAAAAGATAAGGATAAAGATACAAAACCGGTGGGTTGCCTCCCACTAAGCGCTTGTTTTAAAGTCGACAGCCCGACTTAGCTTCTTGTAAGATTCATTCCCCATACACCAATAATCTGAAAAGTTGAGGATCCTTCCATAGAACCTGTTTTGCAAACACTAGCTTCACACAAATATTAGTAATATAAAACAAAAGTGAAGCTATGAACCGATAAAAGCTTCCCCCACACTTATTCTTGTCCACACTTGGAAGTGTATAAAGAATATAAGAGTCGGGTACTACCACGGTTTCTTGTTCCATAACCTGCATAGTATGAGAATCAAGTATCTCTAATGGCGGAAAACGAGAAACAAAGTCATTCAACAATATTCTCGAAGCACATATATTCAAAACAATAAGAGGTAAAGGAGAAGAAACAATAGGCAAAGGGTTAGATAAACCTTGCACAATCTCTTGTATCACGGAATCCTCTTCATCCTTGAAAAACTCAAGTGAATTATTCACCTCTTGTATATCATGGTCCTCTATCAAACCTTGCAACCATTCTTCGTCCGTTTCTGCCGTAACCAAAGTCTCGACATAAACATCATCATTACAATCATTTGCAAGCTCAATTGGGTCTTCCACAATATTGGTCAAACCGGTCTCATTCTCAACACACTCCTTTTTTGTTGTAAGGCACATACTCTTTTGCGGATCCAAATTTTATCATAAGAAACTTTTTTAGAACACTCGAAAATGCATCATCCTCAAGCTCCACCCTTTGAATAGGCTCTTGATCATTATAGTGGTAAGTATTCCCGCCTGTCACGCGGGTGACCCGGGTTCGATCCCCGGCAACGGCGCCAAAATTTGATCGCTGTCGTAAGCGACACAAATATAATTACACTTTCTTACTACTCAAAAATATAAATATAGCAAGGGCAAGAAAGGATCGATCCCACAGAGAGGTCTAGGTTGTCAAATTGTTATGGTTTCCTATATAAAACACCGGAAGAATTTCTGATTGTGTAAATAAAAATAAACAAAAAGCAAATAAAGTACGCAAATCAAGGATGTGAGATATTGGGTAAAGGTTTCATCTTCAATTGTAAACAAGTTTATGAATATATGAATAGAATTCGTATTTAATCTCTCTATCATCAAAAGCCATAGAATACCTTATTGCAAGAATACTCCGTAATTTCCAAAGTTATCAACACACACATTAGGGCTGCATATGTGAAATCTACCTAAAGAATAACCTAACGCCTTGCGCTAATCAAGTTCAATTCCTAGGAGCATTAAGTTTCAGAAATAGGCTAATCAATGCAATTGTAATACATTGCGCAAACAATTCGAACAAAGGTCAATTTCTACATATGACTACGAGGATGTATCACTACAAACCCTAATCATATCATGCTACTCGTATTCAAGGTTATCGCTCGATGAAAACCCTAAAATAGCTATAGATATGGATGTGAGTTCAATCAATTCTAGACTCGACTAAACAAACATTCAATCATATTGCAATCCATCAATCATGCAATTATTGTAACCCGTAGAAAGTGAACGATAATATTGAGAGAAAACTAATTCATAAAAATCATAACTTGGTTGCAAAATCCAACTACATCTTCAACCAATAATAAAAACTTAGTTACTCATGGCATAGGAGTTCATAGCAAGAAGAAGGAGAAAACCTATCATGTTTCTAAACCCTAGAACCAAAAGTATGAGTTCTCCCTAATGGAGATATTTTTAGGTTTAGAAAAGAGTTTTCTATATATATGCTTTTCTCCCCATAAGGATACTTTCCCAAAATTAGGTTAATTCTTCTCCAAACCCGTCTCCAAGTTGGTCCACCAAGCCCAGGAGTGAAAAATATGTCTCTGGAATTTTGGGTCCAAAAGCGTCGCCGGAATTGCTGACGTCATCGCCGGAATCCGGTCACCGTCGCGGAATCCCGTCGGAAAATCATCTCTGGCCGCTTTTGTCATCGGAAAATCGTCACCAGCGAGTGCACACTCCCAGCAGCTCATCTCCATATCTCCGCAATTCAAACAATCACAAAATACCATCTAAACCAATTTCTCCTTTCTTGCGAAAACGCACCCAAAAGCGTGGTCCGTAGCTCATATGTCCGGCCATTAATTCTTGCATCCGACTCATACCCCCCTCGCGATTCACTGAAATATTGCGATTGACACTTTAACCTCTGAAATCCGGCTACCGGAACTATGCTCACCGGCGTACCAATTTCGCTCCGTTTTCGCACTGCGGCTTTGGTTGTATCTATTCCCGTACGCTTATGGTTCATTCAAACACATTCATTCATGGCAAGCACCAACAATTCAGCCATACTAACTCTTCCCCTGTATTACAGCTGCGACACAGCCTCATCATTTCCGCCATAGCGCGTTGAGTCTCCCCATAACAAGATCAACACGGAACTAAGCCATGTATTGCACTTCACCTATTCAGCCCATAACCAACTAACCGGAATGACAACACCAACTCCCATTCGCACCAGAATCGCAACTCATTCAGCTCAATTTCGACACTCGTTATTGCAGCTGCAATTGTCACCTATTTCGATCCTTGTCTTCCCTGAATTGAGATTAAAATCCATATTCGAGATAACCCAGCTTCTCAACCACCATCGACCACCATTACACTTTAATACCACCAAGCTCATCATCACTGGCTATCTGCATCTTTAGTTGCGCCAGTAAATCCACCTCCAATCTCAACTCTCTCTCAGCTCAGACCACCACCATCCGCAGTTCAAGTTCGCGTGTTCGCCACTTCAGTCCATCTACAGCCTTAACTGAAGCTCTAGTAATCGCAGCCCAGCTGCAAGATACAGCACATCCAGCTTCTGCTTTAATTCTCCAGCTGCATACAATAGCAAGACCATCTCGCAAACACCACTCATTACTGCTTCAAGATCCTCTGCAATCTTGATCCATCGCAGCTCAAACAACGCCAGCCACTAGCCCAGAAACTGCACTCGATTCTGCCACTGCGAACTAACTCAGGTGATTGTGACCTGTAGCTCATTGCACTTCGCATTTCACAACACCTGCTCCACCTCATTCCATTCTACTGCCACTCTCCATTCGACCTGCCATGTAACCACTGTATAGATCAGTCTCTGACAGCAACTTCAACAGCACCGATATCTACCGTAACCTGCAACCTGAGCTACAGAACTCAAACAAGCCATTCTACCCTTCATTCACTCTGCCACAGTTCACATCCCCAGCCACTGACCTGCACCAAATACCACCAGAACCCATGGTAAACCAGTCTTCATAAGCACCTTCATAACCTGCTACTTCTTCTTAGCTTCTCTCAGCCTGGAACTGAACTTCAAAACCCACCAGAACTCTTGGCAATGCTAGTTCAGGCATTATCACAAGCATCTTGTATGCCAGATACTGTTAACTCCATTTTAAGCTTGCTGGAGGACTCCTTAGTTCGCTGCTCCTTCCCTGTACACCAAACCATTCCTCCATGCCTGAATTATAGTCAGAATCCGTGTCATAATTCGAAAACCCATCCTTAATTTCTTCGCAGCAACCCATCTAAGCCCTTGTTCTCTCTTGGCCTATAACTGCAGCAATTCCAACTTCAATTTCTTCTTCTCTGTGTTGTCTTGTCTTCTTAGCTATTTGAACACATGAAGAACTCCTCAAATCTTCTTCTCTCCATGAATTTCTCGAATCACCACCAACCCGTCATTTTATTCTTCAATTGCCGTGTTGAACAGACCCTGATTTCATTTCTTCTCCAATCAACCTTCAACGACCGCAACTGACGAGAAAGCTTGCTGATTCCTATTCAACTCTCAGGTCTCTCTTTACTCACTTGTTCATTTCGATCTCTTGTATTCTCGGAATAGTGATGCCGCCATAACCTATCTGAGTTCGGGAAAGAATGATTGAGAAATCACTCTCAATTCCAGATGCTGGTAGTAACCAAAACCTCTATAAGCACCCCAAGAATGGATACGGGCCACCCAGTGGTACCCCTTAGAGTTTGACTACCCCTTATCCTTGGCCAAGCTCCCATTAGCACTTGCTCGTGAAATGATCATTGCGCCCTTTACGCTCGAAATGGACGCTTTCTTCTTCTTTTGCTCAAATGACTCCAAAACACCTAATAAATCAAAAACACGCGTAAAGTACATAATTCACAAGAAAAATAGCAAACAAAGCGTAACTACTAGATAGTAAATACGGTGTATTCTACACCTATCAGCAGTCCACTTACTAGACTCCACCAACCTCTTGTAGTTCCGCTCCATTACCTTAGCACGAATACAATCGAAAAGCTCAAGTGCTGGAAGCCGCTTATCATGCTTAATCACACTATTAAAACTCTCCGCAATATTCAATGTGTTCTCACCAAACCTTTCTCCTTAAAAAGCATAAGCAACCCAGTTCTAGAATAGAATCTTTACCATCCAATCAATGACTGAATCCATCTTCAGATAGCTCATACTCTTGGCAACATCATAAAACTTCTCCTTTGTTAAATCAGTGTAGCACTCTTCAAACAACTTCACAGCAATTTTCCTGCTCTTGCCCTTTGGAACCAGAATATTCCCTTTCATGTGGTACAAACAGTACGAATGGTAAGCCTATGGGAAGATCACAGGGACATGCTTCAAAAGGCCATCTCCACGGTCTGATATATGGTCAGTGGACGGTCTTCACTGGTAATACCCTTCAAGTTGGTTAAGAACCATTCCCAACTCTCACAATTTTCGCAAGGTACAGGACCAAAAGCAACTGAATAGATCTCTAGAAAATACAAAAAAAAAAAACCAAAGATTCAAAAAGTGACACACAAAAACTGAAATCCATGAACAAGTTATGGGGTGAACAACAAAAATTATGGGATCAACAACAAGAATTATGGGATCAACAACAAGAATTATGGGATTAACAACAGAAGTTATGGGATCAACAACTGAAATTATGGACCAACAACAAAAGTTGATACAAAAACATGGGATCAACAACTGAAATTATGTGATCAACAAAAAAGTTATGGGATCAACAAATTGAAATAATGGATCAACAATAAAAGTTACGAGATCAACAACAATAATTATGGGATGAACAAAAGTTATGTGATCCATATAATTGAAATCGAGGACATATCGACTATATTGTGTGATTCAACAACGAAAGTTAAAACAAATTAATAATTAAAAAACATACCTTGGTTACCAGTTTTAAAGCAACCATAAGAGCTCCTTTAAACTTCCTAGTGAGAAAAGTACAATCAATAAATAACATCGGACGACAGTAATTATTGAAACCAGTAATGGAAGCTTCGAAAGCAACAAAAAACCTCTGGAACTGCTTCATTACACCATCATACTCAAAGTTGACGACACTTTCAGGATTATAACTTTAATTGAGTCTTTATACCAAACAAAGTCTGAATATGACTTGATGTCATCACCCCAAAGAGACTCTTTAGTGAACTGTAAACCATGGTATGCCCGACTATACGTGAGATCAATACCATATTCCAGATGGAGCATATCTTTGACATCAGCTGCAGTCTTCTTCTTCTTTGATGCTCGAAATTCATCTATTAAGATATCCTACGAAAAGACTTCGTCATCCTGACTTTTGCTGGATCGAGAAGAAGGTAAATCACATGAATGCTCTCCATGAAACTTCTTGCACCTAAACACACCTTTAGTTTTGGCAACGAGAGATGCATGAAACCTCTAGCTATAATTTTGAGTTTTTTTGTTCTTACACTCCACAGTGTAACGTTTTTTGTCACTCTTACGTACGTCAAGTTTGTGACCACTATTAAATTCATACTTCTTGACAGTATCACGACAATCGTTTTTACTTTCAAAAACCTGCCCTAATCCGGTTAAGATGTTGGCCCAAGCATCTTACTTCTTGGGGACCCTTTTGGCCAAAGATGAATCATCCGTCAAATCTTCTATAATAGCCACATCGTTGTTTGAAATACAACTTGATGATGACGAAGAAGGAGCAACAGAAGAAGAAGAAAGAGGAGGAACAGAATCAACACAAATCTTAAACTGGATGTTAAACTTCAACACATCAATCCCTTTCGAGATGCAGTAGTGAATGAAAAACCTCAACTCCAAATCGTGATTAATCACATGTGAAATTCCATCTACAGTGTAACCAAAAATTACGAGGTCTTCGGGGACATAAGGCCAGTATTGTTTCACTACAATAATCATCTCGCTGATAGTAGTTGATTCCGAAACAGCATGCGATACAATCAAATTGGATAAAGTGAACTCTGTAACAGCCATCTTTGGCCTGCAACAATCATAACAGATCAACAAAACTAATAAAACATAAAAACAAAAACAAAATTTGAGATCAACACAATGCTGATCCAATAAAAAAATATCTATCAATAACCATAATCAGAAAATTGTCCAGGTTATTGCATCAACAATGAAATTTGATCCAACAAACCATAATCAGAAAATTATCCAGGTTATTACATCAATAATGAAAGTTGATCCAACAAATCTGCATCAACAACCAATGTTGATACAATAAAACAACTATCAACAACCATAATCATAAATTTATCCAGGTTATTTGCATCAACAATGAAAGTTGATCCAACAAACCAGCATCAACAACCAATATTGATACAAATAATATGGATATTGTACAAATTTTCAGTGTCAACAAATGAAAAATCTATGTCAACAACAAGGATTTTAATACAAAAAAAAACAGCATAAACAACATAATATATGTTACTTCGCATCGCATTAGTATGCAATCGGTGCAAATGTGAACGTGCAACATGAAATACTACATGAGCATACATGCTCCATGTTAAAAAATTCACTGCAAACCATAAGAAAAATCCTAAACCTAACCTAAGCTACAAATTCAAATTACGTCGTACATCACTCGGGGGTTGCGCCCCCTCGTGAAAGATATATTCAATGTCGAATGTTGGATATGTAAACTGAATTTATCAACACTAACTTCTAAATTCTTATTGATTACACTAACTTATAACTTCTAATTATACCAAAACTGATCCATCAACATTCAGTATACTCAAAATAATTCTTCAACACTCAGTATTATCCAAATAATTCTCCTACTAATTCTTCAACACTATGAAATTCTCCAGAATAATTCAAAACGAGAACTGGTTCATGCAAATGTACTTGAAGCTAAAACTCATGAATTATAAACCTAACATTGAATCATGAGCCAGTCTAAATAAAACAACAGAAATTCAAAAACCGGAGATTGGAGATTGGAGATTGAAGAATTGAAGAATACCTGTGAAAAGGAGAGGGTACCCAAATATACCTCAAGCTAAAACTTTTCCTACCTATAAGTCCTTTCTCCGAAAGTGATTGGCTATGGACTGAATCGAGATAATACAACTAATCGGTTCACACTTCATGTGATCGTCTATGGATACGAGATCGAGACAATACAATAACGAAGTATGTTACTTGATAAAAAGGTTCGGACTTACCAAACACAAAAGGATTCACTTATCAAGTAAATAGGAATTAACGTTTGTGTGATTTACTTTAATTATAATAAAACAATTATAATGTGGAAATATAAAGTAAATGACACAACAAGATTTTGTTAACGAGGAAACCGCAAATGCAGAAAAACCCCGGGACCTTGTCCAGAATTGAATACTCTTAGGATTAATCCGCGACACAAAATTACACCTAACTTCGTATAGTTGAGACCAAGCAACTAAACCTATAGTTCACCTAGGTCCATCTGTATTCCCACGCCTCCGACTTATGAATAAGTCACGTACTTGGAACAATTCCTTTGGTTTGTATTCCAAACAGTAAAGGAACAATAAATATGTTTGGTATCAACTCTCTTCAACCAAGTGATATGAGTCGGACAAAGGCTCTTCTGTTTATCTTAACATAAACTCCTTCGTCAGGTCCTTAAATCTATCTTATGTTCAATTACCGAAGTAATCGTTTAAGATTAAGCCAACAACACTCTTAATCCAAAGAATTGTGTTGATGCCGATCTACTCAATTAATCAATCCAATCCAATCTATCACAAGGATAAACCGATTATTAATTGGATCTTCTTTTACCCAAACAAGTATTGTGCACACCAAAGATTATGAACCCAGAAATCAGAAATCTTAAATATCTTCTTTGTCTTCAAATCTTCTTAGATCTTCAATAAACACCTGCACACAATCACTTGAATCTCTTGTGATCAATCACGCACAGAACGGAGTCTGTTATCAATGGATTATCACAAGATCGTCTTTAGAACTAACAACAGTCTAAAGATCCCTGTCGAAACTCTGAACTAGTTTGAGTGAATCTTATATCATAAGAGAAGATTCGCAAGCATAAACAAACTAGGTGCGATCAAGGTTCAACCACCGTTAGTCAATCAAATCAATGAAAACAAAAGATAAACCGCAATTATCTAGTTTCCCACCAACGGTACTAATAGAGCTTCTCAATCCCAAAGAAGACTTTAAACTGAGCGGCCGTAAGAGATTTCGCCTAATTAGGTTACTCTCCTCTCCGAATAGGCGGCTTCACTAGTAGCAGCACAACAAGAGGTAGTTTGCTGTTATGAAGGATTAGTTTGCTAGAAAGGCAAATTTCAAGTATTTATAGACAAGGAAGTTTGGACACCAAGGAATTTCCAAAACAGAAAATATTTTCAAGATATTCATTAAAGCACAAATTCGGTTTCCATAATTCCTGGAAATGCTCTGTCCAAGAATAATGATCAAAATCTCTCAGAAAATCTCTAATTAGTAAATACACATTACTAATTCTTATTTTCCTAAAAATGAAGTTAATTAATAACCTTAATTAAAATATCTTAACTTATTTATGTTTCGATCCTGGGATTCTCTTCCCTTAGCTATTAAGGAATAACTTTGAACAATTAAATAATAAACATTCACAACACGTGTTCAAAGTATGTCGACATCTTAACTTTGTAAGTTCTCTTTCACACTTACAACCTTGAAACCGATATGCCACACTTCCAAACAAGTTTAGAATTGGTTCATCTGACTTTCAAGAACTATGCGATTGATCAAATAAAATTCAATCACAAATCATGGGTTTAACGGTTCTACCAAAACAAGTTTCGGTTCTACCTTCCATGTGAGTATTGTGCATAGTCACACTAGCTTCCAAAAATTCGGTTGACTAGGTACTATGATCGATTCCCCACATATATATGGTCTATAACTTATATGTGTTGCACATATCCATAGGATCGGTTCCCCTTTGCCTAAAAACGTGTTGCACATGTCCATAGGATCGGTTCCCCTTTCTGCTATAAACCTTGATGCACCTCATACAAGGATCGGTTCCCCTTTGTGATGTACTACACCTCTTACTAGGATCGATTCCCCTTTCCCATATTTGGTCAGACGTAAAATCACAAACCCGATCATACCATCTCAGGTGATTACTTAAGATCGGTTTCACTAATAAAAGTCATACCAATACCTAAGTCAGGCCTTTGTGAATAGTTTTACCAAGAACACAACAAGTCATGAACGGTTATACTAAATCACACATATTGGATGTTCACAAGATATGGAATGAATAACAATCCCAATAACGTCTGGCGATTTCCTTTTCGATTCACAAACAAGTTTATGAACTTACTTCCTTAGAACACATGTAAAACATTGTTCCCTAGGATGAAATCCTCACCTCATACCCATACATAATCACAATAGCATTCAAATGATTATGGCGGTGTTTTATCTACAAAGTTTAATGGTTAAGAAATAAACCTCGTATTGTATTCCTTAATATTATGTCTATCTAGAGCTCAAGTGGAAGGATGATTGTTGTCGTTGTAGCTCCTTGCTTCTTCACATCTTCAAGTCTTCGCAATACTTGTAAAGTCTCATGATCCTAATACTTTCAAGCTAACCTATACGAAGTTGACTCTAGTACATAATCAAGCGACTCTTAACATGAGTTTTGATTCACTAAAATATGACAAACAAACTTGACATACCAACGCTTGGTGGGTTCAACCGAGCTATGCTCTAACAATCTCCCCCTTTGTCAATTTTAGTGACAAAACTCTTACATCATATGGATAAATAAATTACGAGAATTCATTACACATACGCTTGATTCCCGAATTCAACATCACAATAAACTGCTTACATTCAATCCTTGAAAATGCCGCTGTTGACATTATAATAACAAAGCTAATACTCCCCCTAAGGAATATATGTATATATTCAATCCGCACATCTTTTTTATACCAACTCATATGATATGTTACTCCCCCTTAGTCTATGCTTTCACTCTTTCGTTTAGATAAAACGTTTAAGCACCAATGTTCTTTTCCTTAGCGATACCAATCAATATAAAATCAATGCCAGTATCACTTGTTTACTCCATATATTTCTCCCCTTTTTTGTCACAAAATGACAAAGAAACGAAAAAATAAAGGACAACACGAAAAGAATCTTACAAATCTCAAATTAGACTTGCAACCTGTAGAGCACGAGGGTTCCACACACCATGTTCTGATAACCAATATCAAAAACCAAAACTACAAGTAGTTTTATTTTGATATGTTACCAAGGAAACAATTGTCCGATTTTTTTTTCTATTTTAGTTTAGCAAACCAAAAAAATTAACTAAGCACCTTAGTCCCTTTGCTAAACTGATTGTACAAAAACAATCACTTAATTCGATAAGACCAAAATAAAGATAACTCTATTTTTCTCATCAGGTTCTAATTATCCATAAACTTAGGCCTTTCAATTTTAAACAAGACAAGTACTAGGTTAGTTAACTAGCATTTCTTGTTAAGGCATTCGATTAGACTTGAATAATCGAAACCTCACTTCGATAAGTCTAACTAAGATCGGAAATTAACTTAGTTTCTCTTATCAGGAATCGAATTGGACTAAACAACTCATCCCGTAAACCTTTTATTTCTTTAAGCCATAAATAATTCATACAAACCAAATAAATCAACTTGCATAATTATTCACCTCAACCAGAAGCAATTGAAACAACATAGACATTAAAAGCACCGCAATTGCACCGAAAATTTTTAAGCCTAAACAATTGATACCACACAATAAAGAAAGATAACAATAGTTTTTCTTAACCAGAACCAATTGAATCACACATACATCCATACACACATAATGGAATAAACATCAATTGTACTGAAATTTTATTAAGAAAAAACAATAAATATATATGATAAACTCAGGCTTTTCTTAAACAGGAAAACAATTAAATAACAAGATTGTTACCTCAAATTTCGCATCCACTTCTCCAATATGATTGCATCTTCTTCCAGGGAGAATTGATATCGAAATATCATCATGTTGTCATCCTTATGCAAAAACAAAAGAATAACAACAACCAACCTTTACCAGATAAAGTTTGAAAATCGGTTTTAACCGTTGCAAGCAAAAGTTGAAAACCGTCGAAACACATATGCTTTTATGCTAAACCAAAACCGATTCACCATATTGTGACTTTTTCACATATTGTTTCTACCAGAACCCCTCATGATTCTTTGATAAAGCCTACCAACATGGGCTAGAACTTAATCCTGCTAATTCAAAAAGTCACCCAAACCACAAGGGTTCACAACATATGAGATCGAATATTAAGGTTATAAAAACCGAAAACATACATCTCATAAATCAATTTGCAATACACCATAAATATTCAACATAAAATCAAGTATTGAAATTACCTCAATCTTGTAGGGAATTAAATTTCGAAACCAACGCAAAAAGAATGAGGTCATTCCGAGTTCGGACGAAGAAGTTATGGGAAAAACAGTTTTACACTTCTTCGTATGGGGGACCTCTCACTAAGATCGGTTCCCTCACCATGACATGGTACTAGGATCGGTTCCCTCACTATGATAGGGTACTTGGATCGGTTCCCAAGAGTTACTTGTGAGTTGTGATGGATCACATCCCTAAACTGTTTTCGACATAACTTTTGCATACGATGTCCGAATTCAGTAATTTTTGGCTCGTTTTAATCGTAAAAGCAAGAGCTACACCTCTATGATCAGTAGATATCAACATAATAATCTCAAAATTAACATTTCTATCAAAATCTCAAATATATATAGAGAAGGTATGAGTATATAAAAAAATAAATCTCCCTAAGAAGTTAATTAGTCATATAATAACCGAGAGATCTTGTGCTCAGTTTTTTATGTGCTTTCTCACCTTTCAAATGATTGAGATCTAAGGTGAGAATGCACATTCTAACACAACTAGGTTGTGCTGAGTTGAGCCTTGTCTTGTTCGTCACGAGTGACTAAGAAAGAATCATCATTCTTGACCACTTGCTTGGATTGTTTTATCTTGTTCCATCTCTTGTTTTTCTTCTTTGACTTGTGATGAAGAGTGTCATTATCACAACCTTTACTAGTACAAGAGATTTCAGACATAATGTCTTTCTTTAGTCTTTCAAGAAGACTCTTGTAATTATTGTCACCAATAATTAATAGCTGAGAGTCATTCTTGTGACTAACTTTGGTCCCTTTTTGGCTATGGAGGATTTTGGGACCCATTTAGAGAAGGGTTTCGTAGGAGCAGCTTTCTCCTTCATACCATTAAGACGATTGTCCTTTTGAATACTTTGCGAAACAACTTTTCTCCAATTTGGGACATCAGATCTTGTCTTAGCATTTACAAAGTCATCTCTCTTTCTATATTCGGGTCTTTTATAAGATGACCTTGTCGAGTGATATGCACAATTTGAACTATCATTATAATAATTCTTTTGCATAAACTTAGGACAATATCGATCTGAGTTCTTATGAGGAGAAAACTTAGCCAATTCGTTTGATACAAAAGAAAGTTCATCTTGCATCTTACGAACTTTGCATCCCCATTGCAAGTATCCTTTATTACCACAATAATAACAATGCTTAGTATAAATATACGAAGTATGAGTTTTGATGTTACCTTTCTGTGGATCCTCTTGCATTGGAGATCAACGAGTTTTCTTCTTCTTCTTCTTGTCTTTGTTCAACGTTGTTGCTTTCTTGACATAAGCATAAATTCCTTCTTTGATTACTGCTGGTTGAACACTATTCTTAAGCTTGACAGTCTTTTCTTCTTTACAAGATATATGAGCATCTTTGTCATCAGTGGAAGCCTCTGATTGAGAAGAATTTGTAGCTTTAAATTTTTTTACCTTTTTGCTAATATTTGAAGCATATATTCCCTTATATCCCGATCCTCGTGTATCACGATGATTTCTACTTGCTTCTAATATTGAGGTTAACTTGTTTGAGATTTTATTGGATTTTTTGAGTTCCAAATTTTCTTCTTCCAACGTCTTGATTTTATCAAGAGCACCGGCTAGATCAGCCTCAAGGTGTTTTTATCGTGAGAGATATACACCTTCTTTCTCTTCAAAACTCTTTTGTTGAGAGTTAATCCTTGCATCAGATTCAACAAGTTTCTCTTCCAACAAACGTACTTTTTCAAGAGCCGCATCACGATCTTTCTCAAATAATTCTGCTTGAGAAAGACTAGCACATACTTTGTCTTTAAGACTCTGATTTTGTTGAGAATCATTTTCCCTCAACTTTTCGTATTCTAGGCGATGCCTTTTACATTCAGTAGTCTTTAATAGTAAAGTAACCGGAAGTTCCTTTACTTTCTTATTATATACACTTAGGAGAATTTCGTTAGACAACAAGTGTTCACGAATCTCTTCCAACTTAGAGTTGGTAACCTCTGATTCTGAAGGTGGTTTAATCTCTTGCGATACGTTAACTGAGTCTTTCAATAATTTTCGCTTTCGCTTAATCTTACTTTGACTCATTTCTTATAGGTTGGATACCAAACACAGATTGTTAGATCTTTTCGTGTTTGCCTTCTCTTATACCAATTGAAAAGGCGAGGGTACCTAAATATACCTCAAGCTAAAACTTTTCCTACCTATAAGTCCTTTCTCCGAAAGTGATTGTCTATGGACTGAGTCGAGACAATACAACTAATCGGTTCACACTCGTGTGATCGTCTATGGATACGAGATCGAGACAATACAACAACGAAGTATGTTACTTGATAAAAAGGTTCGGACTTAACCAAACACAATAGGATTCACTTATCAAGTAAATAGGAATCAACGTTTGTGTGATTTACTTTAATTATAATAAAACAATTATAATGCAGAAATATAAAGTAAATGACACAACAAGATTTTGTTAACGAGGAAACCGCAAATGCAGAAAAACCCCGGGACCTTGTCTAGAATTGAATACTCTCAGGATTAAGCCGCTATACAAAATTACAACTAACTTCTTATAGTTGAGACCAAGCAACTAAACCTATATTTCTCCTAGTTCCGTCTGTATTCCCACGCCTCCGACTTATGAATAAGTCACGTACTTGGAAAAATTCCTTTGGTTCTTATTCTAAACAGTAAAGGAACAACAAATCTGTTTGGTATCAACTCTCTTCAACCAAGTGATATGAGTCGGACAAAGGCTCTTCTGTTTATCTTAACATAAAATCCTTCGTCAGGTCCTTAAATCTATCTTATGTTCAATTACCGAAGTAATCGTTTAAGATTAAGCCAACAACACTCTTAATCCAAAGAATTGTGTTGATTCCGATCTACTCAATTAATCAATCCAATCTATCACAAGGATAAACCGATTATTAATTGGATCCTCTTTTACCCAAACAAGTATTGTGCACACCAAAGATTATGAACCCACAAATCAGAAATCTTAAATATCTTATTTGTCTTCAAATCTTCTTAGATCTTCAATAAACACCTGCACACAATCACTTGAATCTCTTGTGATCAATCACGCACAGAACGGAGTCTTTTAATAATGGATTATCACAAGATCGTCTTTAGAACTAACAACAGTCTAAAGATCCCTGTCGAAACTCTGAACTAGTTTGAGTGAATCTTATATCAGATGAGAAGATTCTCAATCATAAACAAACTAGGTGCAATCAAAGTTCAACCACCGTTAGTCAATCAAATCAAAGAAAACAAAAGATAAACCGCAATTATCTAGTTTGCCACCAACGGTACTAATAGAGCTTCTCAATCCCAAAGAAGACTTTAAACTGAGCGGCCGTAAGAGATTTCGTCTAATTAGGTTACTCTCCTCTCCGAATAGGCGGCTTCACTAGTAGCAGCACAACAAGAGGTAGTTTGCTGTTACGAAGGATTAGTTTGCTAGAAAGGAAAATTTCAAGTATTTATAGACAAGGAAGTTTGGAAACCCAGGAATTTCCAAAACCGAAAATATTTTCAAGATATTCATTAAAGCACAAATTCGGTTTCCATAATTCCATGAAATGCTCTGTCCAAAAATAATGATCGAAATCTCTCAGAAAATCTCTAATTAGTAAATGCACATTACTAATTCTTATTTTCTTAAAAATGAAGTTAATTAATAACGTTAATTAAAACATTCTTAACTTATTTATGTTTCGATCCTGGGATTCTCTTCCCTTAGCTATTAAGGAATAACTTTGAACAATTAAATAATAAATATTCACAACACGTGTTCAAAGTATGTCGACATCTTAACTTTGTAAGTTCTTTTTCACACTTACAACCTTGAAACCGATTTGCCACACTTCCAAACAATTTTATAACTGGTTCATCTGACTTTGAAGAACTATGCGATTGATCAAATAACATTCAATCACAAATCATGGGTTTAACGGTTCTACCAAAACAAGTTTCGGTTCTACCTTCCATGTGAGTATTGTGCATAGTCACACTAGCTTTCCAAAATTAGGTTTACTAGGTACTAGGATTGGTTCCCCATATATATATGGTATCTAACTTATATGTGTTTCACATGTCCATAGGATCGGTTCCCCTTTGCCTAAAAACGTGTTGCACATGTCCATAGGATCGGTTCCCCTTTCTGCTATAAACCTTGTTGCACCTCATACAAGGATAGGTTACCCTTTGCGATGTACTGCACCTCTTACTAGGATCGATTCCCCTTTCCCATATTTGGTCAGACATAAAATCACAAACCCGATCATACCATCTCAGGTGATTACTTAACATCGGTTTCACTAATAAAAGTCATACCAATACATAAGTCAGGCATTTGTGAATAGTTTTACCAAGAACACAAAAAGTCATGAACGGTTATTCTAAATCACACATATTGGATGTTCACAAGATATGCAATGAATAACAATCCCAATAACGCCCGGCGATTTCCTTTTCGATTCACAAACAAGTTTATGAACTTAGTTCCTTAGAACACATGTAAAACATTGTTCCCTAGGATGAAATCCTCACCTCATACCCATATATAATCACAATAGCATTCAAATGATTATGGTGATGTCTTATCTACAAAGTTTAATAGTTAAGCAATAAACCTCGTATTGTATTCCTTAATACTATGTCTATCTAGAGTTCAAATATGCTTCACAGCTTTGTTTTCAATATGCACGACTTGAAATATACGTTAGGGAATGAAACAGTTCAAGTCAAATATCACTAACCTCAAGTGGAAGAATGATTGTTGTCGTTGTAGCTCCTTGCTTCTTCACATCTTCAAGTCTTCGCAATACCTGTTATGTCTCATTATCCTAATACTTTCAAGCTAACTTGTATGAAGTTGACTCTAGTACATAATCAAGCGACTCTTAACATGAGTTTTGAATCACTAATATATGATAACCAAACTTGACATACCAACGCTTGGTGGGTTCAACCGAGCTATGCTCTAACAACCTGTTTAAGAGATGAATAACGATCTCGAATTCAAATAATATGTAAATGAACCAATCAATCCAGTAGAATCAAATAATCAAGCTTCCAAAATCTCGATCTCTGCAACATAAAATACAAATAAACTGAAATCAAATATGAAGATTTAGAAACTACAAATCGAACATGCAAATATCATATATATAAATTTATACTCATTTTCAATCCCGACTCACCATTACCAATTTGTTGCAGAAAAACAGATCGAGAATTTTCTATTGATTCTGTTGTTGATGAAGAAACTGCTCTCAGATCTCAGATTTAAGGATTCAATCGACTAATTTGATGACTACAGATTCAATAGTAGAAGAAGAAGCTTTTCTTGAGATTCAAACCCTAGATTTCACAGAATATTTTCGAAATTTTTTTCTTTCAGTTATCAGCTGATGAAGATCGGCGCCACTTTCTCTCTCTTTTCCGTTTTCCTTTCCGTTGATAACTAAATTTTAGTTTTAGATTATTAAATATATACAAAGGGTAATTATGTAATCTCGCAAAATTCTTAATGGACCTATGATGGGATTTGGATTGAGAGGGGTATATTTTTTGTATCATAAGGGTAATTTTGAAGCCCGTTAAAAGGAGGGGCAATTATATAATTCCCACTATTAATTGGGAGTATTTTAATAAGGCAAAATAAGGGCTTATTTGGTAACTCTCCGACACCATATCCATATAATTTTGTATTCCCTAATTCAGGCTTCGCTAATCATACTTAATAATTAATCATAGTTCAGTTAATAAATTAGACGGTTAGTATAAATCAAATTAATACTTTTTGGTTATAAACTAGAAGCAGAAGTTTGGAGGGAAGAGGGGTTGGGAAAAGATAAGTGGTTTTGGTGAAGGAAAAGAAGTTGTTGAATCTTCATGTCATCAAAAACAAGGGGTTTTTATGTTGAATCTTCGGCTAATTGTGTGGATCAAACATCTTTAAATCATGATATTTACGAGCATGAAGATTTTCGTGAAGAACCAACCCAAGAAAGTAAACACGCTCAACATACAAGTACTCCAAATACTCATGTATAGGTATTAGTGTCTTGAAATTAGATTTTTTTTTTTATTAAAGCCATTGTTATGCCTGAAAAAACACGGTGTCGGCATTGTGAAACTATGAATGCCATGCCGGCAGTGTCCTAATCGGCATGGTATTCATACTTTCACCATGCCTGCAAACAATATTCCCCAATTTTAATTTTCCGTCGGCATTGTACTTATAGAAGAAAATTGTGCCGACAGAAAAGTTACTTTTCACCTACCACAGAATATTTTACCATATATTATGTCGGCATGGAACTCTACTAACCCAACAATGTCGACAGATGTTACAACGCATACAAAGATTGGTACTTCTAAAATTAAATGCCAGCATTATCCCAATGCCCGAAAGGCATGCGTCTATACGCAAAGGTACCAAAGGGACAGGTAAAAGTAGTTTTTTCTTGGTCTTCTGGGGAAATAACGATCTAACTATAGCCGGAGTAGCCATCTAAAAAGAAGTAATGACTATGTCCAACTAGTATTTGGTCGATAAAGGGAAGGGGTAAGTGATCCTTCCTAGTGACCTTGTTCAATTTCCTATAGTCAATACAAACACGCCAACCCATGGTCACTCGGGTTGGGATCAACTCATTGTTCTCATTCTGGACTACAATAATACCAGATTTCTTGGGGACAACCTGAACATGGATGACCCACTTACTGTCTGAAAATGTGGTAGATAATGCATGCATCTAACAACTTAAGAATCTCGGTTCGAACTAGTTCTTTCAAATTAGGGTTCAGTCGAAGTTGCATATCCCTAGAAAGTTTTGTGTCACTCTCTAAATAGATCTGATACATACAAACAGTGGGACTTATACCTTTAGTGTCTGATATGGTCAACCCTAAAGCTTCCTTGTTTTTGAAGGATGGTTACTAGCCTACTTTCCATATCATTATCTAAGTCGGATGCTACAATCACCGGTAAAGTTTCAGATGGGCCTAAAAACACATACTTCAGGGTGTCTGGTAGTTGTTTAAAGTCCAACTTAGGAGGCTCTTCTAAAGAAGGAACTAGCGTAGACGTAGAAACTGGTAGTGGTTCGATCTTAGGTTTCCATCCATTATTAGTGTCTAACAAAGGGGATGAATTCACCTCATCAATCACATTATCATCATCAAAATCAATCCCAAAGTGGGCTAGGCATTTCTCTAATGGACTTTTAACAAAGTGTTTGGTAATGACTGATGTAGGACATCCTACTCACAAGTTCTCTATTTCCTATTATAGTTCTTCTTAGAACTTCCTATCATATTTCTTTATTTAGGATTTCCTTTCCTAGTTTTAGTGTGTTTCCTAGTTTGGTTTGATTTACTTTTCTAGTCATAATTATATTTAGAATCCTTGAAGCCTATATAAGAAGGCATAGTAAAGATATACAATTCTACAACCAATATTATTATTGATTAATAACAACTTATCTTTTATTTTTATCTTTATTTTCTTATCACTTTTGTGAATCTATTGATCTCACACTAGTTTTTATCTTTTATCAGATCTTTGATCCAAATCATACGCTTCCGCTACTTCAAGTGATATCGAGCCACGGTTGATATTCTCTATTATTGAGTTTCTTGGCTTTGTTTCTATCCACGGTTAAGAGCCTCCATTGGGTGCCTTAATTTCTTCGTCATGGAAAAGGAATTTCGTACTACTTTTAGTGTAGATGGAATGATCACTGACTTTATTCTTGATCCATCAAGTCCGAAAAACTATATATCTATTGGAACATCAAATTACTTTAGGGAAAGGAATTACGGCGAATGGGATTTATTCGGCAGTTTTATTGAATTTAGCTTCAACGAAGGTAAGTACAACAGTTTTGCTTGTTGTGAATTATCTTTTAGGAACGATTTTCATGTGATATTAGGTGAGCCTTGGCTTTCGCGTTTAGGTGTTGTTTATAATGAAAGCATGCATAGTTTTGATTTTCGCCAAGGTAATACTTTGCATCGTTTAATGGGATTACGTAAGCAAACACCATTACAACATAGGATTGAGCAATTTTGGAAAGAATTCAATGAGATGATTGCTGGTTGTAAAGGAAGTTTTTGGAAGATTTTACAACAACTTTAACTTCACAAGTACCTACCTTAGAAGAAGAAGAAAATAAGGGTGATGAAGAAAGTTCTAGTGTTGCTGATATTAATCATCCACGATCCACTGAAGAGAATCCTATTGTTGATGAAATCAAGCACCCACAATCACTTGATTTTTCTGTTCCAATAAATTATGATTTTATTCCTCAGAATGTGCATAATCAAGAGAAATCCAAAAATTCCTTTAAGAATGCACTTCCACCATGTTTTGAGATTGCTGATGTTTCTCATACTAATATAGATTTTGTTATGCCAAATTTAAACTCTAATAACATCACTTGTTATGTTAAGTTTTTAGATTTTCCTATTTTATGGCCAAAACAATTGAGGTTACAGGAGCACTCAAAGTACATTGTACATTGGGATGGACGCTCGCAGTACTTACTAGACTTGAAGGCGAGTCCTTCAAAAGATGGGGGGCATGTTCCTTCTTATGAATCACTTGAACTGATTCCAAATCGAAAGTCTATCTCTAAGTTGATTTCGAAGGTTGCCATTGCTGTGGAACAAGATTCAGGCACAATTACTTTGAGAGATGAACTTGTTACTAAACGTAGGGAATTGCAGGGAAGAAAAGATAATGATATGATACGAAGGAATTTTCCTGCCAGTATAGAAGTGCTGAGATATTTCATTAAGCAATCTAGTTATCATAGTTCTCCATGTGTCGTTCGTGATACTTTGCCAAGGGTACTTGCGATTTACACTTCACTGTCCAAAGATTCAGGTGATGATGTTGAATTTCTAGGCATCGACAATACGAGAAGAAAATTAATTGGAAGGAAAGAGCTATAGGATAACAACTTGATCAGGAGAAAGAAAGCTAAGAAAGGGTTTCAAACAGAAGATGATAACAATTTCACTGACGGTGCTCCTCCAACAAGGGATTTTGGTGTTCTGAAGAAGTATGTTTGTTCTTATTCATGCTTCTCGGATGCTTTAACTGTCTGCCTGAGTAAGGATTCAATATTTGAGGGTTCTATTAACAAGATTATACAAGTTAAACCCCTCTCAGCTGGATACTTACACTCGATTACTGGTTCAAGTTCAGGTTCGTGTTTGAACTCTTCAAACTGGATTGGTAATTATGACGCTTCATCCAGGACGTGTGTAATTCATAACATACATGAAGAAGCTTTCCTAAGATCGCATTGTGTTCCCAGAAAAGAGTATGAGATTCTGCGAAAACCCCCTTGGTTCGTGGCTATGCTTTTTCTGTGTGGATCCCTAAGGAGAAGAGAACGAAAATGAGATACTACTACTCATTCTACTCCGTGCCCAGCTACAAAAATCATGGCAAAAGTGTTATCTCAAAAGGGAGAAGGTTTACAGATGTTGTTAGCGGCAACTATACATCTCGGAAATGTTAGTTTCCAGATAAAAAGTTTCAAGGAAGGAGCTGACAGTACTTACATTTTAAACCTTGGAAAAACATGGTTGAAGCTTATGATGGCATCTAGAGTAATCGCATCTATGTATAACCCACAAGACGTTATTGTTCAGTCTACTGGCAGACCGTATGAGCAGAGGGATGTTTTGAGATTTACTCACTATATTGGTGATCAGATGCTAACAACAAGGCACACCCAGGATACAATTATTATTCAGATGCAGAAATCTTTCACTGGTTCACGTCTTCTCATCTTTGGCACCTCAAGGGTTGACTGTCAGACAATCAAGGAAGTTGTCCTTAGGGTCCTTCTGATAGAAGAGACAATTCAACTGCCTTGGAGACTACCATTCTCAAGACATCCCTTGATGACATACCTTCTACATATTTTTCTTCAACGACTTAGAAGTACAATTGTGCATGCTCAGAATGCATCTGAAGTTGGAGTTATTATTGAGAATGATGTTACGGAATCGGTCGACATTAAAATTAACAGAATATTCTACACTAGATCCTGGTCTTAGGATTCTTTGTGACTTGTTCCTTCTGAATGCTGGTTGGAAAACTCGAAATTTAGCTGCACGCTGTTTGTCCTTTGACCCAGGTGGAACAATTACTGCTAGGTTGAAACATGTTGTCTTGTCTTGTAGCAGAGAGAGTTTCAAGATTTTAGTTGCAATGTTTATAGTCTCTAGAAGGTCTGTGAACATATTCATTTACTGGGTTGCGATGTATAATGAAGCTAAGTTAGCATTCTTCATATATTGGACGGAAACTGATCGTAGCCTATTAGAAGTGAGAGCTAGGTTTGACGTCATATTTCTGCATGTGAAAAATGCTATTAGCCACGGTCAGATGAGAGCTGTTGAGATTATGCAGTATGTTGCTATACATAGTAAGGGAAAGCCTAAACCTACCCAGGAGCGGAATGGTGCAATATCCAAGCAATCTTCTATACTTGCACAAACTCTTCAATCAGTTCCTACTCTAAAGGAAAAGCTCCGGAAACAACACTTGCAAACAAATAGTAAAAATGAAGAAAGAAATATTCCAGCAGAAATGGAGGGTCTTCTAGAAAAGCTCAAGCAATCATCGTTGTCTACCAATGGTTTAGCATCTGAAATGACAGATTTTCCAAGGTTCACGTTTAAAGAGAATGGAGTTTCAAGGTTGATGAAAATTGTTCGGCAAGTGCATTTGAATTTCATGGAAGGATCTAGTACTATTATTGATTCAAAGTTTCAAGAGAAGTTGGCATACTGCCTCGTGAAAATGCAGTCAACATCAACTGTTGTCTCATCATTTTTACCAAGATTTGATATTATTCTCAACATGCAGATTGCAGGGGTTAAAGAGGAAGTCTTCTATAATTTGGGCCAATGCAGTACAGGCAGTTAATTTGATTGTTGAAGCTTAAATACTATTCTTATGTAAGAGATATGTTTTGTCTATTCTTGAAGGAATTTTTTGTGACTCATATATAGATCCGAATGAACGAGATATGGACAGACAAAAGAAGAATGACCTGACACATCAAGTGCACGACAGTAAAGACATAAGATGTGATCGAAGTAGGCATGATGATCTTCGTCACTGCTTTCGACCATATGACCCCGGTGGTAACGGTGTTACTCTTCGTCTACCAAACTTGAGGTATTTGATAGATGATGATCTTGGTCGTCGTTTCCTACCGTATGACCCTGGAAAAGATGATTGTGCTATTATGACAAGCTCAAGCTATCTGATTTATGATGATCTTCGTTGACGTTTCCGACCCTACGATCCTGGCAAGAGCGTTTTGTCTTTCTATATTGAACTCGAGGTCGAGTTCTTTTCAAGAAGGGGGGCCTGATGTTGTACATCCTACTCACAAGTTCTCTATTTCCTATTGTAGTTCTTCTTAGAACTTCCTATCATATTTCTTTATTTAGGATTTCCTTTCCTAGTTTTAGTGTGTTTCCTAGTTTGGTTTGATTTCCTTTTCTAGTCATAATTATATTTAGAATCCTTGAAGCCTATATAAGAAGGCATAGTAGAGATATACAATTCTACAACCAATATTATTATTTGATTAATATCAAACTTATCTTTTATTTTTATCTTTATTTTCTTATCACTTTTGTGAATCTATTGATCTCACACTAGTTTTTATCTTTTATCGGATCTTTGATCCAAATCATACGCTTCCGCTACGTCAATGACTCCCCAACTAATGTTCCTATCATGTTTACGTCTTCTATGCTCGAGTCATCTAGTTCAGAGGGTAGCTTACTAATATTAAAAATGTGATGGACCAGAGAATTACGCCTGGCGCACCTGAGGGCGTAGGCCATAACTTCCCGATGCACCATGATGATGCTAGGCAAATGCTCGTTAATTCGCCTTTGCAAGCATGCTCGTGGAGCATGATGCAACTAATTTAGCTTCCACACCGTTCCAAACTCACCCTTGTCCGCAAAAGGGTATAAGGCCATAAGGCTAAGGCCAATGCATATCGCATGCTTCACTGGCTTTGCCTCACCGTAGGAAATTCGACATTGCCGAGAGCATGCACTTGTCTTGCTCGTGCCAAGGGTGCATCAATCATGCTCATGCCGTACTCTCCTTAGGCTTATGCAAGCTCCACTAACTTGCATATCGATGTAGTTTACCTCCGAGGCCATGCCAAATGCGTCATTGGTACATGCCTAAGTCGAACACTTGATATGAAGTATAAGAATCCACCGTCCGGCATGCAACTTGCCTCATCAAGTCTGGCCATAATCATCTCTTTCATCGAGCTACCGAGCTTAGATGATATGAGGGGCCAAAGTGCTGGACCGGCAATGCTGCAACTAATTGCGCCGCCTACGTACCCTTCCCTACTCTAAAGGGATCAAGCACAGACCGTAGTTCATCCTCAAAGGGACCGACAACTTAAGCCAAACTCGTTTGAAAGGCCGTGGCCTAGCAATAATGGTAATGGCCTCGTCCGTAGAGGATGCTTCGTCAAAATGCACAATTAAGGGTGCACAGAACCGAGCCGGACCGGGACGGACCGTCCCGAACAGGTGGAACTGCACTGGTTTTGTACCGGGCGAGGAACGGGTGCAGTGTACCGGTCCAAAAATAGGAACAGAGGCTATGGAGGTGGTGCACACGGTCCCGACCTAGTCCGTGCCGAACCGTACCTTCTCGTACCGATTAGTAGTATCCGTTAGATTTAGGGATGATAGATCAATAATAACCGTTGGATTAAGTGGTGGTATATAAGCAAACATTATAGGGCTAGGGTTTCTATTCTCAATTTCATTTCTTTTTTTCTTTCCGTCTCCTCTCCTCTGTCTCTGAGAAGGAGAAGAAGTGAAGAACTACGTTGGATTACTCCTCTCAGTCTCGTTGATTGATAAGTCGTAAAGGTGAGTAGATGTTTTTCGAGTATTGGCTGGTAGATTTTATTGGTTTATGTCTCAGTTCTTACTAAGAGGTAATCAGATGTTGCATATTTTGATTTTTTTTTCTTTAGTATACTGGATTTAGGTTAACGTTTCTTCTACTCCGCATCTTCTTTCAATTTCTTAATTGTCTCAGTTCGCTGTCATTTTTTTTTTCAATTTCTTAATTTTCTTTGTTTTTCTTTCTCTAAATCTATCTTATTTTTTCTTATTTTGTTGTTGTTGTTGGAATGATTCGAATGAATTAATCAGGCGAGTAAGTTTTACTCCAAATGAATCTGTGTGATCTGTTTGATCTTGAAAGCTATGTCTGATTATTTTAGGGTTTCAATTTCACAATGTAAGACAAAGGGAAAAGATTCAAGGAACTGAACTGGATTAACCCATCAATCAGATTTTCTAAGGGAGTGGAGAAAAGGAAGGAAAAGGTTAGAGATTTGTTGGATGGTGTTATTGTTTTGGATTATGTTGTTGCTAATTAGGGTGTTAGTAATTGTTGCTTAGTTATGATTTCTTTTACAACTTAGATTGATGGGTTTTTGATTATCTAATTTACTCAATCATTTACTTGTTGTGATTACGATTTGGTTTATTACACTGCTGTTAGAATTTGATGATGATGATATAAGTACCAAGTATTTAACTGCAATTACATGTTAGAGCAGGACAAGAATGACAAGTAGTTAGTTCTTATGTTTCATGAATCTTCTTATGTTTCATCACCTCCCTGCTTGTCTAAATAAAATGGATTTTATTGAAATGAAGAATCAATAGGTACTGAGAAGTTAATGTGAATAGGCTTTGTGTTGCTTAAAGTTTTAGGAGTAAATATACAAACATATACTGATATACATATTACATTATTACTTGTGTTTGGCAGTAATAGATATAGACTAATAGTTACTAACTGCTATTACTTGTTTTTGCAGCGTTACTTGGTCCTATCAACAATAATGCCACCACAAGTGCTGCTGTCATGGATTAGAAGATCAAGATTCAAGACTTTGTATTTGTCATTGCCATCACTATCCAGTCAAGACTTAGTGTGTGTGCTTGTGTGCTACTGCTACTTGTTCTTTTTTTTTAGATTTTCAAGACCTAGTGTGTGTGTTTGTGTGCTACGCGCTACTGCTACTTGTTCTTTTTTATATTTTCAAGACTTTGGTTGTTTGGCACATTGGTTTGCTAGTATTATTTTTACTTATTAGTTGTTGCTTTGTTCTTTGATTGAGATATTGCTTAATATATTAAAAACAGGTAAAACAGGTACTTAGATTGCAGAAATATATGTCGGAAAAGTACCGATTGGTACCGGAACCGTGCACAAGCACGGAGGGTGTATCGAATGGTACCGGAACCGAGGTACAAGGTACAGGTACCGGTCCAAAATTTTGGAAACGAGCCTAGGGAGATACAGGTACTCGGCCTGGGCAGGAACCGAGCCGAACCGTACCGTGTGCACCCTTATGCACAATGATTATGCATTATCGGGTCCGCGGCGTGGCATTATGCTGCCTAAGTATTAAATGCCATCTTGGCAAGGCTACACAACTATAAATGACCCTTAGGCTAAGCTATGAAGCTTAATTGGTACATAGTCCGCATATGCACCTTCAACCAACTACCCTTCCTTATATATGTTAACTTGCAATTTCTACAACTGGGAAAAGGGGAGCAAATTGACATGCGTGCTTCACTATTCATTTGCAATCATTGCGTATAAGCACAATGATTGCGTGTAATGATTTCGTATGCGTACAATGATTGCGTGTAATGATTGCGTATGCGCACGATGATTGCGTAACATTCTCTTTGTCATATTGCACAATGATTATGAAATATTCCCTCGACCAACCCTCTCGGGTCCGATGCACAATGATTGTGCGATATTGGCTACAATCTCAAGGCCATTTACCAAACTAACCTAATGCATCATGATGATGCAACATTGGCCTTAAGCCAATCTACCTCTTACCAACCAACTGAAGCTTTGGATAAAGCTTCATCTCAGGCCATGGCGCATATTTCAGCATGCGCCATGCTAAAAACACGGGGTGTTACTAAAAATGTTCATCTTAATAGTCATATTACCAAAACACAAATTCATAATACCATTTAGACAATTAATGATCGCATTTGGATGTAGCTAAAAATTGGTGACCTAAAATCACTGGTATTTGGTTCTCTGGGTCAAGGACAGGTTGGGTATCTAGGATAACAAAATCCACCGGATATATATGTTAGAATATCAGCCTATAATCAATTTTTATATGAACATTCTCAATACCTTATGCTGATATGTAGTTCTATGCATGCTCTAGGATCACATATTCTACAACTTAAAACACTTGACATGAAGTAGATAGGAAGTATAAGTGCATACCTTAGATCTAGCAAAAACAGTAGAAGGAAAACTTGTAGGCAGACACTTCCAATTTTATCTTCTCTTATTCTTTAATGATGGAAAAATTTCTTTATAAACAAGAGCTAGAATGGAGTCCACCTCATGCTAGGAAAGACATATGTCACTCAAGCTTCCATCAAGAGTTGAAAAACAGCCTCACGTAGCATTGTTATAACTAGTATGCCATTCCAAATAGTCTAAGAGATACTTATCATTATGTACTCTTAAACATACATGATTAACATTAACAAACCTTAACCTCATTGATTAGGATTATCATTAACAAACCTTAACCTAAGAGCTAGAATGGAAAAATTTCTTTATAAACAAGAGCTAGAATGGAGTCCACCTCATGCTAGGAAAGACATGTGTCATTCAACCTTTCATCAAGAGTTGAAAAACAGCCTCACATAGCATTGTTATAACTAGTATGCCATTCCAAATAGTCTAAGAGATACTTATCATTATGTACTCTTCAACATACATGATTAACATTAACAAACCTTAACCTCATTGATTAGGATTAGCACTAATCCAGTTTAAAGAAATACAAATCATGTTTTGTTGCTAAACCAACATAGAGACTAAAAATATAAACTTTTCGACCACAATAAGAACATCCTTGATCACACTACGAGGAATCTTAACAGACCTATCAGCTAACTGGAGTGTTATCGGCCAAGTCCTAGCTTAAGGTACATATGGTACGGAGTAAGTTCACACTGGCTCCTAAGTCAAGCAAAGCTTTCTCAACACGGTATTTACCTATTGTGCAAGAAATAGTAGGAGACCATGGGTCTTTATACTTAGGAGTAGTGGCATTATGACATGACTAGTTAGGAAGGCTTTCTTCTGGACCCTAAGATTACGCTTTCGCATACACAAGTCCTTAAAGAACTTGGCATAAAGAGGAATCTGCCTAATTGCATCTAATAATGGAAGGTTGATAGTGACTTGCTTAAAAACCTTCAATATATCATTAAAATTGGACTCCTTCTTAGTTGGTACTAGCAATTGTGGGAATGGGACTCTGGGAACAAAGTCGGGCTTATCAGGAACCTCATCGGTTTCTTTAGAGACTCTATCATTCGCTTCAGTTTCTGTTTCAGAAGGATGAACTACAGCATGTTCACTATCATGCATGGAAACCTTGTTGTATATCACTCTACCACTCCTAAGGGTTTTAATAACATTCACATGATTTGATGGGCTTCCACCAACTCCATGAACTCCTCTAGGATTGGGTTGTGTCTGACTAGGAAACTTGCCTTTTTCTCTCAAAGTCTCATTTATCTGACTAACCTGGTTTTTTAACTCGGAAATAGCCTGGGAGTTAGCATAACCTATATTTTTACTTTCTTCTATCCCTTGTGCAACCGTTTGATTGATCTTTTCAGATCTTCGAATAAATGAGGCGAGAGTCTTTTCTAAACTTTTGATCTTTTTATCTGAAGGGTTCTGAATTTGTGCTGGTTAGAAAGATTCTTACTATAGCCAAAACCTGGGGGGAAAACCTGAGAGTTACTAGACTGACCTTGACTATGTCCCTTAGACCAAGAAAGGTTTGGATGGTTTCTTCGACCAGGGTTATAGGTTTCTGAATATGGGTCAAACTTTTGACGGTTATCAAATGTAGAATTATTATAAAGAGCATGGGATTGTTCTTCAATTGTCTGCCCTTCCCAAAAGGATTTGGGGTTTACTCCACCACTAGTATGACTCAATTCTAAGGCTTCTAACCTTTTTGCTATAACAACAATTTTGGCATCTGACTCATAAGATCCTTCTACCCTATTAACATTTCCTCTTCTTAAAAGAATTTTTTTCTGGGGCTCCCTACTATTTTCCCATTGTTGGGTCTTTTCGGTGATTTCATTTATAAATTTCATCGCCTGATCAACATCTTTATTCTCAAACCCACCCGTGCATAAAGGCTCAACCATGGTTATTGTTGAATAATCTAAACCTCATAAAGTATATGAACTAGTCTAACCTTCTCTAAACCATGGTGAGGACATTGGGCTATAAAATCATTGAACCTTTCCAAATACGTATATAAGGATTCTACCTCTTGCTGAGCAAATATGCTAATCTGCTGTCTAATAGATGATGTTTTGTGCCTAGGGAAAACTATATTAAAAAGGAAGATGTAAGTTGCTCATAAATTTCAAAAGACTCAGAAGGCAAACTATACAACCAAGATTTGGCTTTATCTTTCAGGGAAAAGGGAATAACCTAAGTTTCAAAGCATCATCATCTAGATTTTTAATTTTTAGAGTACTACAAATTTCCTCAAATTCCCTAACATGAAAATAATGGTTTTCATTTTCTTTCCCTAAAAATATTGGGAGTATCTGTATGGTCAGTTTATAATTTGCCCCTATTTCATCTAAGTTGATACATGATGGACGAGAGGTCCTAGTTGGGTTCAACAAAGCTTTCAGATTTGCCATTTCTGGCACTAACAAAGGACTAGGAGTACTTGTTTCACTAAGTGTCAAGTTTTTAAAGATGAAATTTCCGAAAACAGGGCTTCCAAAAGAAGAGTCTTCGAGATCCCCACCTTCACAAGAAGAACTACTAGGTTTTTCACTAATCAAACGACCTAGAGTATCTCTTTTCCAAGCCCGCTCTCTAATAACCTCGGGCATACAATAGAAAAACAAAATTAAAAATAAGAAAAATCCTAAAAGGAAGGGAAGTTTTAAGCAAACACACACAAGGATGACACCATACGTGAATTTCACATACGTGTCTAAAGCCATGTCAGAAATATGAAAAATTGTGATCTCTGAGAGGGTGGACGCTCAGTCAGAGGTTGTTCGTGAATTTCACATACGTGTCTGAAGCCGTGTCAGAAATATGCAAAATTATGATTTTACGATTTTAACCTTTGTCAAAAATCCACCGTCAACAAAAGGGACTAACAAAGATGTTCAAATTGAATATTTACCTATCTACCTTTAGGGGGAGTACAATCTTTTTTTATTCAAATATCAACATCAGAATTTATTGATTGAATATATGCATGTTATTGTGTTGTTGAAACTTGGAATCAAGCGTATGAAGAATGAGTTATTTTTTAATTCGTTTAGCTCCATATGTAATAAGAGTTTTGTCATTAAAATTGACAAAAGGGGAGATTGTTAGAGCATAGCTTGGTTGAACTCACCAAGCGTTGGTATGTCAAGTTTGGTTGTAATATTTTAGTATCAAAACTCATCTAGAGTCGCTTGATTAAATACTAGAGTCAACTTCGTTTAGGTTAGACTAGAAAGTATAAGAATGTTGAGACATACAAGTATTACTCCGAAGACCTGAAGAATGTGAAGAAGTAACAAACTACAACGACGAAATCATCCTTCCACTTGAGGTTAGTAATATTGACTTGAACTGTTTCATTCCTAACGTATCTTTCAAGTCGTGCTATATTGAAAACATAACTGTGAAGCTGTATATACTTTACATATTGTATAATACTCTAGTGATGCGATATGATCATAATAGTATGATCATAGTATTAGGGAATTAGACTACGAAGTATAATGCTTATCTTTTGAATTTCGTAGATATGACATCGACATAATCTTGTATATATTGTTATGATTATGTGAATGGGTTATAGTGAAGATTTCATCCTAGAAAACAATGTTTTACATTTGTTTAAAGGAAGTACATTCATGAACTTGCTTCTTGAATCGAAAGGGAAATCATTAGGCTTATTGGTCCGGTTATTCATTGCAAATCTTTGGATGACCAATATGTGTGAGATGGTAGAACCTATCTTAACTTAGGTTATGTATCTTGGTGTAACTAATCACAATGCCTGACTTATGATTTGGTATGACCGGTTTTTATTAATTGGTGTAACCGATCCTAAGTAATCACCATGTGATGGTATGATCGATCCTTGTAATTGGTGTGACCGATCCTAGTAATTGGTATGACTGATCATGAGTGTGTTTGACCGATCCTTGTAATTGGTGTGACCGATAACAAGTAATACCATGTGTAGATGGAACCGATCCTTGCAACTGGTGTAACCGATCCTAGTGACTGGTGTGTCCGATCACAAGTGTTTCCATAATTAGGTACAAGTGATCCTAGTGATTGGTAGAACCGATTGAACTTATGTAGGTGATTTGGTATTTGATCAATCACATAGTAGTATTGGAAAACATGTGAACCAATTATAAACTTGTTTGGAATTGTGGTATAACCGATTCCAAGAATGCAAATCCATGTAAATATGAAATACGGATTTGCAGTGAAAAGATGTCAACATACTTTGAACACGAGCAAGTAACTTTTTATCATTTATTTTTCAAAGATATTCCGTAGTACTCAAGGTGACATGTGCCGAAATAAATTAAGAATCTTTTAATTAAGATTTTTGGTTTTATATGCTTTATTTACCAGCAATTAATGCATATCTCTAGAGAATAAAAATTAGTAATGTGCATTTACTAATTGAAGATTTTATATTGAGATATTTCAGAAATATTGGACAAGCATTTATTAGAATTATGAAAACCTAATTTCGCCATTCATAGCATATCTTGAGAATACTTTTGGTTTTGGAAATTCCTTGGTGTCCAAACATCCCTGGTCTATAAATGCCTAAGTTTGCATTCTATCAAACTATCCTAAGAGCCAGGAAAACTTCATTTCTTGTTGTTTCTGGTGGAGCCGTCTATTCGGAGAGGAAAGTATCCTAATTAGGTGAAATCTCTTATGACCGCTCGTTTAAAGACTTCTGTGGGATCAAGAAGCTCTACGAGTATCGTTGGTGGGAAACTAGATAATTGAAGTGTTATTAGTTTTCGATTGATTTGATTGACTAACGGTTGTTAAAAATTTGATTGTACCCAGTTTGTTTATGCTTGAGAATCTTCTCTTCTGATATAAGATTCACTCAAATTAGATCGAAGTATCGACGGGATCTTTAGAACTGTTGTTAGATCTAAAGAGATCTTGTGATAATCCATTGTTAACAGACTCCGTTCTGTGCTTGATTGATCACAAGAGATTCAAGCGGTGTTGTGCAGGTTATTGAAGATTAAAGAAGATTTGAAGACGAAGAAGATTTCTTATTGGTTTTCGTATCTTTTGAATTGTGTGCACAAACCTTGATTGACTAGGATCCAACTAGAATCAGATTTATTCGATTGGTTATTTGAGTGAGGTCGGCATTCTCAATATATCTCTTTGAGATCTATTTTGATTGAGTGTGAATCTATACTTGACTATTTCATTAGTTATAGTTAGATTGATCTAACCAGATAAAGGAGTTTACTAGATTAAAAATAAGAGCCTTTGTCAACGACTCTGTAACACCCCGATTTTCGGGTCCAGATCCTGCCCAGATCCTTGCCCGAAAACCCGAAGTGCTACTTCGATACCATAGCCGAAGCCCGGATACTAAGCCCAAGCTCGTTAAGTAATTCATTTGGGCTAATTTAATTTATGCTCAAATTAATATTTTTATCGCAGCGGAATACTTAGAAAATTATTTAGGAAAATCTAACCGTTGATTTATCCTAATTTTAAAGCCACCGGAAACAAAACACATTTTGGTTCACAAATAAAAATATCAATACCGTTCATGTTTTATGATTTAATTAATAAGTAACTATTACAAGTTTACAACACCAAATTGTACAACTGAAAACAGACCTAGGTAGATTACTAGAATTTTACAGGATTCATACGAGTTCCAAAATTTATGATAAATATACGGATACAACACTGATTGAAACTATTATTATATATCAATTTTTCATAATTTTTAGATTAAGTTTAATTGCCTAAGACCACGGTCAAACATGTAGTTGACTAGCACTGCAGAAATTCAAAACTGTGACACTCTGTTTTAGAAAAATTATATTAAATCGCGCACAACTCAAAATTGGATGAGTTCTGTAATTTTAGAAAGATAAAACATAGATTATGATTTCCTTTGTGGACACTAAGATCTAAAAACCAATATATCATAGCTCTTAATTAGGATGTTTATAAGACATTTAAAACAATCAGATATTTTCTGGATTTAACACTCGTATAAAGAATTATTTTAAATAGTTATACAACTCAGAAAATTCTATAAATTTTATCAAATGTCCCTTAAGATGTTTTACATTTATTACAAAAATAATCATATCAAAACATATTGATAATTTAAAATGACGATTAGTCAACTAAAAATCATACAATATTTTTACAACATTCAAACTAAGATTAATTACATCTTAAAATAGAATTTTAGGCATAAATGATAACTTTAGATATCTCTAATCATTCTCTAGGCTCCAAGTTGATCAACTCCCTTGTCACGCATCAAATCTGGAATTTTTTTCATAATACGACGTGAGTTGTGACACCCTGTAGGCAAAGAAGCAACAAAACATTTTATGCAATATTTTTCAATTCATTTTAAAAACATCTAACATGATTAACAACACCGCAAACACATGGAAACACCTCATCCATAAACAACAATAAATTCAATCAATCCCGCTCGCCCTGGGAGCCCCACGTGGGTTTAGGGAAACAAAACCGTTTCCCAAGGATATCTCGTATCCCATCAAAGTTGTTTTTAAGAATCACAATCTATGGACCGCAGCCCAACATCCATAATCATACTCACAACATCGATTATCATTCATATATTAATGAAAACTTGCAAAATAAATTTAATTAAAAAAACTTAAATAAAAAGAAGGTTTTTGATTGTGTTGCGCCTACCTCAAATCGCAAGATCCAGAAGCTATGAAAATACAAGCTATCAACTTTATAACCACCATGTTTCACCGTCCTCAATACCAGGATAATCATCTCCAATACTATTCCCTATTTTTATCTAGTGACAAAACTTTTCTGTTTTCTAAACGACATAATCTTCTTTCATGGCTTCTCCCAAAATATCAAATAATAGCACCTCTAATAATAATCTTTTGTTTTTGTTTTCTTATAAATAATAAAGCGTCTTGCTTAATAACAAAGATATTCATTCCATCCTAACACTAAGTAAATTTCTCAATTCATGTTATTTCCATATTTATCCAAATCTACCATTCATACACCTAAGCATAATTTCAAAAATTATATATTTTTTTCCTTTTCAAATCTAAAATAAATTCCATATTTATTCTCAATATTTAACCATGTCAAGTCAATAAATGTAATTAAGATTTTTAGTTTCATATTTTGAATTAGCTAGAGCACAAAATTTTTTAAGTTACCAAAATAGTTCAAATTTTCTATTTAAAATCCATGCAAAAATTTCATTAATCACTAACCGTGACAACAAAGGAAAGAGAATTATCTTTATTATTTTTTTTTGAAGCATAATTATCTTTATTTACATTTACCAAATGATCAATCAACACCATGCAAAACTATATATATTCATTTCCACCACAACTGACAACTAGCAATAATAATTCTTATAATTAAATTAACGAACTTAAAACATTACCAAAAATATAATCAATACTTAATAAAAAAAAAGTATTATTTGACAATGTTACATGTTAATTTCTGGTCGACAACCTAGCAACAAGCTGGGCTCCAACGCCTTTTTGAATAGCAATACCTAATCGATGAAAAATAAACCTCAAAGACCACTACTAGCGTCCTTGCTAACTAAACAATTCTTCAAACGCTTGAAAAAACATAAAGTATCATCTCCAAGTTCTCCTAAAGTAGAAAGCAAGAACACCCAAACCATAGCCATGTGATACACATTTGTCCAAGTATTTAGTGCGTTTTCGCGAAACAGCACTAGAAATTGCTTTGCTTGGAACGAAAGAGCGAGTACCTTCACCTGTGAAGGGAGAGACCCCTGTAACATCCATACAAACATCTTGGCCATTTTCCCAGTTAGGAACAAAGATATCAGCAGGCCGCAAATCTTTGCCATCATCCGACAAAAATCCGAGGGACACCTCCTTACGCGCAGGTACACCAGCCTTATAACAAATATCAGCGATAACATCACGAACAAAGTCATGCCGAAACTTGGTTCCAATATCCTTAGCACAATGAAGTGCGTGATCACCAAAAATATCCATATGGCTATTGCAACTTGAGCACAAACCATTCTCAACAAACAATGGGATACCCAAACGGTAACAAAGAACGACTCACGAACCTGTCTAGGCCCGAGGCATTGATTAAGCCCACTAATAGGTACAGCTAATAAGTAATCTTGTGCATGCTTAACTGTTGTTGACTCGCCCTTGAGAATGGAATCTCTTGCAGACATTGAAAATTGGTCGGGGATTTTCTTCTTAATAGCATCAAAATAGGTAACTGCCAAGGAGTGCATGGATGGGGGGGCAGTATCATCGACACAATAAGAAGAAGGTAGTCCACATACCTGAATGAAGTTCTGAAGAGCCAACTGATAAGCAGAACCTTTGTTTGTTGAGGATAAGTTACCAAGGATCAGTTTTTGTAATGAAGCCGTCTGACTCTGGGAAGCAAGATAACAGTAGGCGCGGGTGTCTGCCATGGTATAAATTCCCAAGCCACCATCTTTGATAGGCAAGGTAGCCAATCTCTGCTGTAAAGGACCAAACCCCGAGCCATCACCAGTGACAAGAAGTCTCAAGTACTTGAGCAAATGATCATCGAAAATCTCAGTGGCTTGTTGAAGGGCTGCTGGATTGGTAGTTCGCAAAGCAAAATATAATCTAGAAACGCCCGAGCAATTGCGAAGTAAAAGCATCTCACTTTGAGGATCCTTGAGTTTTTGATAGCAGACATAAGTTGAGCAGTCTTGTTCACTCTGTTCAACATCATATCACTAATGAAGTTCGAATCCAAACTCACAGGACCACCCAAGAGTTTAACACCATTAGACGTTCTACCAATATCATGAGGGAAAACACCATCAACAATACTTCTAGGATCAACAGAGGGCCAAAAGACTTCTGTTTTCTTTATATTGAGGTGTAAACCCCTACTCGGTCCTTCAGTTTCTATAATGCGCAAGGCCTTGGATACCTCAAGCGTATCACCAATGATTGTACCATCATCAAGGTACCAAGCATGCAAATCGAGTTTGCAACTGGAAGCAATAGTCTTCACTAGAGGGTGAAGAGTCAAAGCAAATAACAAGGGATCGAGGGGGTCACCTTGCTGGACTCCAAGAGCAGAAGACAAAATATATTGGTCGTAGTAGAGCTTAGCAGGTCGCATATAACAAAATTCAACCCAACGAGAAATACCTAGACAATGAAGGCGAACCTCTTTGATGAGCTGAGATCTGCTCACCATGTTGAACGCGTTAGAGAAGTCAATGAGAAGCATTGACATCGTGTCCGAGTGACCCTTCAACTCAAGTAGGCTATTTACAGCATGTAAAATACTCTCACCCCCGGCAGGTACACCGACTCCAAATTGGTAATCACCTAAATAAGAAGTCATATCCTTTCCGACAGAAAAAGCAGCCACTTTGGAAACCAATCTACGCCAAACCGTGCCAACTGCAATGGGCCTAATGCCGCCACCAGGCTTAAGTAACGGTGTTAAGGAGCACTAGATATGAATTCACCCAACTCCTCGGGGCATTTACCCGCCAACCAAAGATTGACAACCCCTGTGATCGAAGCAAGCAAATTATCGCCCACACTGCCGCTGCCCCACTCATCGCATCAACTAAATGTTGCGCTCGCATGCCATCTCGACCGCAAGATGTACCTTTGGGGAAGCTCTTAATAGCACCCAAAACTGCCCGGCATTCCACCACAACTGGATCAAACACAACATCATCACAAGGAATAGCAGGAGGAGGCGCAGCAGGGTGTTTATCTTGCAACTCCGCATAAGTTTGGTCATTACATGGTGCAATTCCATTAGAGGAAAGCACACGAATAACAACAGCGAAATGACCACAACTTATTTTCTTGCGACAAGCTGTCAAATTAGCTAGGCCTTGCTTCTTCTCATCTGTTGGCTTAGACGCAGGACGGACTGGCAGTTGTAACAGCTTGTTAAGCAGAATGGAACATCCATTGGTTTCCTTCCTGTAGTTGCCGGAAATCCCACAATACACCCCTCACTATATTTTGTTTAACTAACCCATTCAAAAGTTAATAGATGAACAATTATGAATGTTTATTAATAACTTTCTTGAATCTTTACACAGGAAAATGGAATTACACTTAAGAACTTACAAATATTCTCTCACTTTCTCTCTCCTAATGACTTACTCTCCAATCCAAAAAGACCTCTCCCCTACTGATTCACTCATCCCTTTATATAGGGTAGTACGTAGTGAATGACAGCTCTGCTTATCCTTTATTTTCGGAAATGTCTCGCGAAGTGTCGCAGCGTACAAGTATTCGTATTCGCGACACTTCTTAGCTTTTCTTGATTTCATATCTTCCTATCGTCATCAGTGCGTCATTCATATTAATCTTCTGCGACTTACTCGCAATGTTGTTATCGGTTGCCTTTGTGAATTGTTGCTGTCGCGATATTCGATCCTACATCTTGCCTCTTTTTCTTGAACATTGCTTGAAGAGCGATCTTTAAGAAAAAATACGTTGTTGTAATAGTCTCCGATTTTATTGATGAAGGAACAGCGAAGAATAATCTTGGACTTGAAAAGTACGTACTTGCCTCTATTCTTTGGCGAAGTTCCGAAGTTTTTAGAAGTATGTATGAAATATCATTTCTTGCCTCATGGGTTATGGAAAATAATGGATCTCGCAATCTCTTCTCATGAGTTAGGAAAATAATTGAATCTCATATGATAAGAAAATACGTTGTGCAATATCCGAATACTACATCTTCTCACCTCTCCTTATGTTTCCTTACGTTGTGCGATATCCAAATTCTTTGTCGCAGCCGTTCATTTTCCAAAAATCTTCTCCAAAGATAGCTCCCCGAATCTAGGAATGACCGTTTACACGTGTTTAAAACCATTCTTTTTAATGGGTACATTTAATGTTATCCGGTCATAACACTTTCTTGCCTATTTATAGGAGAGTCTTTTGTGAAGAACATTTCTTTCCTTTTATTTCATCTCCTTTATCGTCAACTTTCTTCGTTATTCTTCTTCACCATCGTCTTCATCATCCTTTCGCTATTTCTTATTTGCTATCACTTCCATGGCATCCAGGTTTGTTAATCTTGCTAGATTCGATTGATTCTATGATTGATTGATTTTGTGATTAACTTCCCCTTTCGAGATTATCCTATTCCTTTTAATCTTTTTCTGCCATTTTTGTTTCAGCAAGAACAAACCCATCACCAAGTTCACCGTGAAGAATCCCTTTCTTTTTTTGGATTCACAGTCGAAACCAACTTCTCAACAAGAATCCTCCTTGCCACCAAAGTCCTCTTCGCAAGCTAAACATACCGTTCCTAAAAGAAAACCTGCGAGTAATAAGGTATTTTAAGAATCATTTTGTGACGGACCGGAAAATTACGCCTTTGGCGCGTTGCCCAGTGTCAGTAACTCCCGGTGCGCCACGATGAAGCTACGATCCGGGCCTTTAAATCTAGGCAAATGCACGTTCATTCGCCCTTGCAAGCATGCTCGTGGAGCACGATGCAGCTAACTTAGCTTCCACACGTTTCCAACTTACCCTTGTTCAAAGCAAAGGGTTTATTAAGAAAGCAAAGACTTGCTTAATACGGCAAAAACGGCCTTTTGAGGCTCTAAACGATGGAATTTGACTAAACTCTGGTTACCATGTGGTCAACATGTCTTGATCTTTGGGCCGTTTCCCATCAAAATGGACTCCTCTTGAGATAAATTACGACACTCGGGTTTTTAGCCTATGTCGAACGCCTTGATAGGAAGTACGAGCATCCAAGGAATGGAATGCAACTAGCCTCATCAAGTATGGCCACAATCATCTCTTGCGTCGATCCACCGAGCTTAGATGATACGAGGGGCCAGAATGTCGCAATCATCTCCGAATTAGATGATATGAGCGACAGAGTGCTGGACCGGCAATGCTGCAACTCATTGCGGCTGCCTACGTACCCTTCCCTACTCTAAAGGGATCAAGCACAGACCGTAGTTCATCCGCGAAGGCACAGAAACTTAAACCAAATCGTTTGCAAGGCTGTGGCCTAGCAAAAACGGTAATGGCCTGGTTCATATAGGCCATTCCGCCAAGATGCATAATGATTATGCATCATCGGGTCCGCGCCGTGGCATAGTGATGCCAACGCATCAAATACCCTCTTCGAAAGGCTACGCAACTATAAATGAGCCTTAGGCATCATTATGCTCTTCCGGCTAAGTTATGAAGCTTACTTGGTACATAGTCCGCATATGCACCTTCAACCAACTACCCCTCCCTATATATGTCTTAATGGAATTTCTACAAGTATGAAAAGGGGAGCATATTGACATGCTTCACTATTCATGGCCGTTGCCATGAATTTCTGAATGACCGGCAATGATTGCCGAGTTTCCGTTCTGTTGCACAATGATTGTGCGATATTCTCTTTGGCCTATCGCATAATGATTATGCAATATTCTCTCGACTTGACCCTCTCCGTCCGATGCACAATGATTGTGCGATATTGGTTGTTGGCCAATAACTCTCATAATGCGCAATGATTGTTTGTAAGCTCAAGGCCACCTACCCAACTGGCCTAATGCATCATGATGATGCAATATTGGCCCTTGGCCAAATTCCAAACATAATACGCCATTTTTGGCGCGGTATTGGCCTTAACCCAATCCACCTTTTTCACGCTGCGGAAGCTATGGATGAAGCTTCATCACAAGCAAATGGCGCAGCTTTTAGCATGCGCCATGCTAAAAACACGGGGTGTTACACATTTACCTTTTAATAACAACGTACTTGCCTCTGTTTCTTACTTAATTTATCATTCACAGGATGGCAAAACTATTGACAAAACTCCCAAAAGGTCTCGCCACTCTAATCCTGTTACTCCTGATGTCCCTTTTCCCTCATTTACACCTTCTTCTCCGTCTTTGAAATCACCGCAAGATAATCTTGTCACAAGTGACAATATTCCGATGCCTCAACTCCTCATAGATCAAGTTCCTCATAATAGTCCTACTACAAATGAACTTACTCCTTCTCCTACCGTCAATGTCTCTGTCATTCCTCCAATCACTACCTTTCCTGAAATCTCCTCTTCTCACGATGTTCCTTTGGCGGAGAATGATTACATCTCTTCCTTCTTTACCCGAGCAAATCCTCTTTACTGCAGAGAATTTGGAAGGAATAGACGTGGCTTTCAAAGTTCTCGGACCTTGTGAATGATGCCAAGAAGACTTACGCCGATCCCGTCAAGTCCGATGTCCGCGAGATTTTAAGTAAACATCTTGGTCCTGATAAGATCTCATGAAGCATCCTTAGTTCAAGAAATTAATGTGCTAAAGAGTGATCTTCGAGCTATGACTGCTAAATGCAATAATCTCCATCTTGAAAATCAAAAATTTCACAACCTCTCGCTAGATCGTGATAACCTTCGCAAGAAGAATGAAGAGTTAAAAGGTATACTCCTTCCCCTTAAGCCCCCTTTTTTTTTTTTTTTTTTTTTTTTTTTTTTTTTTTTTTTACAACTTCAACTTTTGTTCGCCCTTTAAGCTCTAAACCAGAAACGAATAATGGAGATATATCAGTTGGAATCAAATGTTGAGGAGGTTCGAGTTGAAAGAGATGCTTGGATGGAGCAATATAACTTCTTAAATAATCTTCATACATATGCTGTTGATCAAATAGATAATTTGTCTAGAGAAAACTTTGATTTAGTTCAAAGAAATAAGACTCATTAAGTAAAGACTTATCTCGCCTTTCTTACTCTTTGACTAAAGCTAATTTGGAGTTGCAAACTTTATCAGATGAGAATGGGACTCTTTCTCAGGAGAAGCGATCTCTGCGAAACAAAGTCGCGACTTATTCGCAAGAATATGATGCTTGTCAAAAATTACGTGAAGAACAAGAACAATTTATTCATACTTTGAAAACCAACTTGAAGAAATTACTCGCCAAGAGAGATAAACTTATTCAGGGTAGAATAACCTTTGAGTCTAAAAGCAAACCAATTCAAGGATCAATGTTCCAAACTAGAAAAATCCAACTCTACCCTTGCGATCGAGAATTCCATACTTGTTTGAATGAAAAAGCTTGCGAGCTCGATTGAAAGGCCTAGTTGGAGATACATTTGATGATGCCATGGACTGCTTTGGGGAATAATTTTGCGGCTTTTAATTCAAAGATCTTACTTCTCGGAAGGAAGGTAGTCATATTATTTGACTATCTTAATACATTGATTTATTTCAAAAAATCTTTAATTATCCTGAAAATTCCAAAAATATTCCGCAAAAGCTTTCTTTAATCTTGTGCATTTGTTATGCAGACTCTGAGAAAAAGCTTCGCTCCGTTATCTCCACCCTCAGATCAGATTATTCTAAAATTCGCAAAGAAAATGGATTACTCGCCGCTTTTCTCTTGCTCGTTCTCACGACCGTGCGAACGAAGATTTGATTATATGTCTTACCAGTAAAGACATAGATAGCAAGAATCGTCAAAAGGCGTTGCTTCGTCATTTCCCCTCAAAGTCAAGTCCTTGTGAATGAGATTTTATTGTCTAAGTCCCTTGATCCTATTCATGTTGATCCTTTGGAAGTAAGTGATGATGAAGTCCCCGATTCTCCTGATAGTGATTATGAATATGAAAGCGGCGAAGATATCGCTAATATTGAAGTTGTCAACAAAGATCCGACTGAAAAAATCTCTGATGAAAACCCATCAGCTGGCGAAAACGAAGGTGCTGAAAACATTTCTGATGAAAATCTACCAGCTGGCGAAAATGAAGGTGCTGAAAACATTTCTGATGAAAATCCACCAGCTGGTGAAGGTGAAGCTGATAAAGGCAATGAAAGATCTCGACCATCCTCTATGGTTGATAATATTGATGTAGAGAATTAAACTTTCTTTGTAATTTGTCAAAACTTCTTTTTTGTCTGTAAGGATTATGTCTTTGATCGGGTAATCCCCTTATTTTCTTCCTTTTCCCTTATTTAAGGTGTTTGAACATAATCTCGCGAGCATGTTCGCTTATTGAATCTTTTATTAAGTAAAACCATCCCAATTAGGAGTTTCATTTTATTTCTTCTCATTGCGACGAGATCGCAGGCCGCCTTTTCATTTTCATGTAATGACCCATTTTCCTTGCCTTATCATCTTTGATGGTCTTCTAAGCTTGACCTTCCTATTTAAAGGTCTTACTCCGCCATCCTTTATTGCGACAAGGTCGCAGGACGTCTTTACACTTGCATGTAAAAACCCATTGACCTTGTCTTATCATTTTTCAAGTATTTTTGCCTCTGCAGGATATTTTATTTGCGACAATATGACAGGCCTAAATTTTCTTGCGAAAGTAAAGCCCCATGACATTGTCGTCTTGCGACGAAATCGCAGGACGTCTTTACACTTGCATGTAAGGACCCATTGATCTCGTCTTACCCTCGCGTTAGTATTATTGCCTCTGCAGGATCATTGCACAAATATGACAAGCCTAAGTTTCCTTGCGAAAACAAAGCCTCGTGACATTTGCGTCTTTGGCACTTATCAGCTCCCTAACGGAGGGTGCGCCCTTATCACCTCCCGGTTGCCCCTTCAAGGAGGCGTACATCGGCCATACAAGGCTAGCTCCTCCCATCCGGTCTTAACAAAAACCCCGGTTGTTTTCATGACCTCTTATCCCTTATACCTATAGGGTTTATGGTTACGAGACTACACCCTAAGTGGAGTTTTCTTCGGGCGAGTGCAACATATGCCAAGACTTGCCAAGAATGGCAGGGTAGGTTCATCCATCCCGGGCACTCGGCTCAACCGTGTACCTCGGCGCCTTGAGCATACACGACTCCTTGGAAGAGACCCTCGGTCGCCCAACCAGGGTATAACCTTATATATATAGTTGGGAATCCAAGGTACCTCTTAGGATAGGCTTTCATGGGCCCCAAATCTGCATGACCCAGGTTCGGGGCGGTGTAACCTTTTCCGAGCCATGTTAAGAGATACCCCCTTATATGACGCACTTTAGGTCTTACATTTGCCTCTTACGAAGTATAATTCGCGAACTAGGTGTACGCCATAAAGGTTCGTCCCATTCATTCGATCATGTTTATTCATTCATTCATTTGTCATTTCTTGCCATTCCGCTCGCGAGACATTCGCTGATATCTTGGTCTGTATTTTATTGAATTTTGCAAATATCTTGCATTAAAGTACTTCATCTAACCCATTTTTATGGGTAGTATTTCTTGAGATATAATGCGTTCCACGGCTTTGCCCAATCTTTGTCCCATGTCTTTACCTTCAGGATCCATCAATCTATAAGCCCTGTACCAACTACTTCTTTGATAATATAAGGTCCATCCCATTTTCTCGCCACTTGCCTCCATTTTCTCGCTGATATATTGGTGTCTCTCGCATGATACCGAGTCTCCTGGTTGAAATTCACGTATCTTCACACGTTTGTTATATTCTCTGGCCAATCTTCGTTGATAATTCTCCATGTGTCGTAACGCTTTCTCCCTTTTCTCTTCTAATTCGTCCAATTTGATTAGAATGTTACCTGCACTAAGATTTTTCTCCCAAACTTCTTTTTAGTTGTTGGGATCATAACTTCGTTGGGAGCACGGCTTCAACTCCATATGTTAAGCAAAAAGGTGACATTCCGTAGCTTCTCTTCTTGTTGTATTGTATGCCCATACTGCACCGGGTACTTGTTCGCACCATCCTCTATTGTTTCCTTCTAACTTCTTCTTCAATATATCCGCGATTGTTTTATTTGTTGCCTCCGCCGACCGTTAGCTTGTGGATATAGTGAGTCGATTTCCACATTTTATTTGAAATGCATTAAGTAACAACTCATGTTTTGCCCTTCAAATTGTTTCCCATTATCGGATACCAACTGCGCAGGGGGATCCCAAATCTGCATATAATGTTCTTGAATATGAAAGTAAAAATGTCTTTGTCGCGAATGTGTTGTACCGCTTTCACTTCTGCCCATTTGGTGAAATAATCCGTTGCGACAATTAAGTATCTTCTTTGCCCTGTTCCTGGTAAAAAAGGTCCCACAATATCTAAACCCCACTTTCCAAAAGGCCACACACTTGTAGAAGAGTTTAATGGTGCCCCAGGTGCATGTATCTTCTTCCCATGCCTTTGACAATCTTCGCAGCGTCTTGACATTGCTTTCGCGTCTTCATGCATATATGGCCAGTAATATCCTTGCGTTTTTGCTTTATATGCTAAAGATCTTCCACCGCTATGATTTCCAGCATCTCCGCTATGCAACATCTTCAATATGATTTCTCCTTCTTCCCTCGTTAAGCATCGAAGTGAAGGTCCATCAAAAGATCGTCGATAAAGTACACCATCTCTTAGTTCATAATTCGTTGCACGGCTTTTCAATTTGTGTGCTTCTAATCTATTTCTTGGTACCTCCCCTTTCATCAGGTAAGCATGAAGTTCTGTTCTCCAATCTTTATCACGACATTGTGGTATGCCTTCTACTAACATTGTATCCGCTTCTTGTTCTTCTTCTTTATTGATTGATGGTGCCAAAAGTGTTTGTATTTTGATATTCCTCGCAAAGTGGGGTGTCATCATACTTGATATAAAGGCAAAAGCATCTGTAGAGTCTGTTATTTCTCCTCGATATATGCCTCCACCTCATTTTTGGTATTTTTGTCTTGACAATTCTTCGACAAGCTTTCTGTATTGTTGCAAAGATGGCTCATTCGTAGCATATTTCTCTGTTATTTGGCGAATTGCTAATTGCGAATCACTGGTAATCCTCACATTTTCTAACTTCATTTCTATTGCGAACCGCATGAGCATGTATTATAGCTTCATACTCCGTTTCATTATTGGTGGATTCAAACTCCAATCTAAATGAGAAAGCTAATTTATTGCCTTCTGGAGAAATCACAACAATTCCCACTCCATTACCTTCTCCATTTGATGATCCGTCTACCAATATTTCCCACCTATTTAGTTCAGTTAACAAATCATTTGGGTCTCCATGCTCTTCTTCTACATCCATCATTTCATCCACTGCTTCGTCATCTTCCAAAGGAAATTTCGCCAAAAAGTCTGCGACTACACGTGACTTGGTTGAGGATAATATTTCATATTTGAGTTTATAATGGCTTATTTGGGCATTCCACCTTTCTACTCTTCCCGATCTTTTGAATTTTTCATTGCGATTCGATTGGTACTTTTGTTACCACTCCGACAAGTATGTGCTTGAAAATATATGCGAAGCTTAAATGTTGCATAGACTAACGCCAGAATTAGTTTTTCAATCTTTGAATAATTCCTTTCTGCAGCATTAAAAGTCTTACTGATGTAGTAAATCGGTTTTTCTACTCCAGCGTCTATTCGCAGCAATACTGCGCTTAACGCGTGCGACGTTGTCGCAAGATACAACAACAATTCCTCTCCTGGCTCTGCTTTTTGCATAATGGATACTTCCATTAGATGTTCTTTGATTCCCTGTAAAGCCTTCTCACATTCGTCTGTCCATTTAAACTTCGATCCCTTTCTCAGGATGCTGAAAAAATGTTTACACTTATCAGATGACCGCGAGATGAATCTTCCTAGTGATGCTAATAATCCATTTAGCTTTTGAACATCCTTTATTGTCGCAGGAGTTGGCATATCGCGAACCGCTTTCACTTTCTCTGGGTCGACTTGTATTCCTTCCTTTGATACTATATAACCCAAAAATTTTCCCGATGCCACTCCGAAGGTACATTTTTCCGGATTTACTTTGATGTTGAATCGCCTCATTTGTTCAAAGATTTCTCTCAGATCTTGTACATGGTTTTCTGCTTTCTTACTTTTTATGAGCATATCATCTACGTATACTTCCAGGTGTTTTATGTATCCATTCTGCGAACACTTCTTCTACCATTCTTTGGTATGTTGCTCCAAAGCATTTCGTAAACCAAACGGCATTTTTGTATAACAATATAACCCTGCAGGGGAGCGAAAAAGCAAAGTATGCTCTTGGTCTTCCTCGGCGAGAGGAATCTGGTTGTAACCTTTATACCCGTCCGGAGAGATGATATTCTTTCATTTCTATTTCGAGTCGACTAGTTGTGGGATATCCGGCAATGGAAAACTATCTTTAGGACAAGCTTTGTTTAAATCGGTGAAATCTATGCAAATTCTTATCCCCTTCTTCTTATTTGGGACTATAACCATATTTGCTATCCATTCAGGATACTTTCTTGGCTTCGATGATTCCCGCATCTAGCATTTTACGCAATTCTTCTTCTATTTGGGGGTGATAAGTCATTTGCGATTTTTCTAATTCTCGCTTGAACGGCTTCACCTTTTTATCTATTTCCGATCTGTGACAAGCTATCGATGGGTCTATACCAGGCATATCATCCATATTCCACGCGAAGATATCCTTATAGTCTCGCGGCAACTCTCTGATCATTTTTTCCTCATCCGCTTCCATACTAGTCCCAATCTTCAACATTTTGGGTTCTTCATTAGTTCCGACATTCACTTCTTTCGTTTGCTCTGCCGCGACATAGCTAGCTTGCGATTCTCCCATAGGGGTTGGTCCTTTCAACTCTTTCGAGTTCATTTTCTTCTCCCGAAATTTCGCTAGGTATCCCTTTTCCTTCCTTTGCTCTTATCATGTAAACTCTAAATTCTTCTTCTTTTTAGTCTGCTTTCGCCGACTTCCTGCGATACTTTCGTTTCTTTGCTTGCTCTTCATGATATTTTATTTCAATTTGATAACATATCCTTCCTTTATCCACATCTCCTCTAATCTCGCCGATTCCAGTTGGTGTGGGAAATTTGATACATTGATGAAATGTTGATGCTACTGCTTTTATTGCATGTACCCATGGTCTCCCTAACAATACGTTGTATGGCGATTCCATATCTACTACACACAAGGTTACTCGTGTCTCGATGTCTTCCAACAGAATTCATATTTTTACCTCTCCTTTAACCTTTGTTATGGATTTACCAAAACCATGGATATTGTAGGTCGTAGGAATCATTTCTTTATCTTTATATCCCATTTTCTTGTAAGCATGATAAAACATGATATTCACCAAGCTTCCCGTATCGATTAAAGTTCTATTTACTGTCCATGTTTGCGTTGCTTTTACTAATTCTTCTCCTTTGCACGCGTTTATTGTGATTACCGGTGGAGATGTGTGATTCAAATTTTACGTAGATATTTTGAAAGCTGTGAATGTTATCCTTTGCTTTTCCCATTCTTCTAAAGGCAATGTCTCCTCTCTATCTGTGATTTTCTTTCCTTCAAAATCCCGCTTGTGTATTCTTCCTTTGATATTTTCATGAAACTCATCAATCATTGTCTTTGTGTCCGAACTGTACTCCATATCTTTCTCCCTTGTCTCATCTAATTTAACATTTCCTTTTTCTTTCATTTTCTTGATTTGAATGATTCTGATTGCCTTCTTTCTTTCTTCACTCCCTGTTTCTAGCGCCAATATGTAGTTGCCGGAAATCCCACAATACACCCCTCACTATATTTTGTTTAACTAACCCATTCAAAAGTTAATAGATGAACAATTATGAATGTTTATTAATAACTTTCTTGAATCTTTACACAGGAAAATGGAATTACACTTAAGAACTTACAAATATTCTCTCACTTTCTCTCTCCTAATGACTTACTCTCCAATCCAAAAAGACCTCTCCCCACGACAGATTCACTCATCCCTTTATATAGGGTAGTACGTAGTGAATGACAGCTAAGCTGTCCTTTATTTTCGGAAATGTCTCGCGAAGTGTCGCAGGCGTACAAGTATTCGTATTCGCGATACTTCTTAGATTTCGCCAGATTTCATATCTTCCTATCGTCATCCAGTGCGTCATTCATATTAATCTTCTGCGACTTACTCGCAATGTTGTTATCGGTTGCCTTTGTGAATTGTTGCTGTCGCGATATTCTGATCCTACACTTCCAAACTGATAAAGAGTTGTTAATGGCACCAACTTGCAAGCGTTTCCTATTGCCAGATTTGGCCTCAGTTGAATTCCTTGGTCTGTACAAAGCAAGAGTACAGATGGGAAAAAGAATAAGTTGCATCCAAGCACTCAGGTTAGAAGGGTTGGATATCACCTTGTCGAGCGGTAATTTGAGCGACCTTGAGAAGGCTAACCGGCATTGATGAGGAATGCTAGACACAGTGGTGATTTGCCTCTGAAATGCGGCGTTCAAAAAATCTATTGAAAGCCCAAAATGTTCTACACCAGCATCACAAAAATCTGACACAGGGACATCACAGACAGCACCAACAACGGGAACCAAACAACCTGTACTAACCTCGACAGGCTTAGCAACACCATGGATAAAAAATTCTGCTAATGTGTCGTTAAATGGACATGCAACTACATCTCCATGAATCACTCCTTCTCGACCTTTGCAGGGTATTTTCCAGGCGTGTAGATGTAAGCAGCGAACACACAACCACATCCTAAGTCGTTCAAGGACTCTCTCCCAAGCGAGGTAAATCTGCAGATTATTGGCGATCAATTCTCTGCAATTGGCCCTGCTATCTTCAGAAGAGAAATGCCGATCCTATAAATGCTTCAAAAATGATCCTCTGGCATAACCCCTGCCATGAAGTAACGGGAGAAGATGAAGGAGAGTCCGTAAACCCCTGGGAAGAGCGTGGTGATGACGACTGCCGCCTGGAAGAAGAAGCCCTAGTTGCTCTAGCCATGAAAACCGAAAGCAAGTTCGAAAGATGAAAAGCAAAACTGAAACCCTAATGCGAAAAACAGCAAAAACAAAAAGCCACGAGCAGAGAAAAGGGGAAAATCGTGGAAAGAAAAACAATCGGAAAACTCAAGGGAAAAGAAAACTATCGACAACCATGGTGAATACGGAGAATAAGCCTGGTTTTCACGCCAGGAAATCGCCGGAGAGGGAAGCATGGTCGCCGGAGAAAATAGAAACTGAATATTAAAATTTTTTCGCAAAGTGACACTTAATAATATGTACACACTTTCCGAAAATTAATTCATAAGACATTCATAAGCTCATGCAAAACAGATTTTGTATTTTGTTAATATAATTAAATATCAAATTTCACAAATGTCAACATGCTACATGTCAAGATCCATCAATTAATTATATTCTTGCTAAAATCAATCAAATCTAAACAATTAGTAAAATGAATATTAATGACGACTTCGATCAAGCACTAGTTCGTTGAGATAATCTAAGCATATTAAATTATGAAATTGCCCTTTTATCAATATACAAGAATACCCTTAAAATTTGGACTGGGTATTACAGACTCATCATAATCTTGTAGCAAGATTAATTAAAGTGGTTACCAAATAGATTCTTCCTTTGCTTATTGGAATATGATCCAAAGGACTTGATATTCAAGTGTGTGACTCTAGAAGTCGAAGGCACAATGATACTGAGGGAACTAAGTAGCTAGGGGTAGTATACTTGGTCTCAACTGTACGAAGTTGCTATTATATTTTGTATAGCGGCTTAATTCTGAGAGTATTCAAAACTGGATTAGGTCCCGGGGTTTTTCTGCATTTACGGTTTCCTCGTTAACAAAATATTGATATGTCTTTTAATTTGATTTCTGCATTATAATTTTTTATTATAATAAAGTAAAATACACATATACGATAACTCCGTATTACTTGATAGTGATCCTATAGAGTTTGGTTATTACCGAACCTGTTATCAAGTAACACACTTTGTTGTTGTATTGTCTCGATCTTGTATCCATAGTTAATCATACAAGTTATCTTGTTGTTATATTGTTTCCATCTCGTATCCATAGACAATCACACGAAGTGTGAAGCGAATTGTAGTATTGTCTCGACTCTGTCCATAGACGATCACATGCGATAAAGGACTTATAATTTGAAACAAAATATTGTGGTGTATTTGGGTACCCTCGTCTTTTCATATTCACAACGATAAAACGATGAATAGACTAAGTCGAAAAACTTCCAAAAACAAAGGCCAAAGCCCATCCCAAAAACAAATAGTTAAAATCTGTAGAAAAATATTTTTTAGAAAAATTAATTCAACCCAGAAAATTGAGTCAGGTCGATAATGAAACCTCAAACTCAGAAAATGAAAAGCCAAAAATTATGGAAAATCAATAAATATAGCGGAGCTTAATTTCCATTACAGGTAAAGGATAAGGCATGAAATATCATGGCTATATCATATAAAGATCTTGAAAAAGCGGAGGTCTAACAACCTCACCCAATATTTCGTTTAGCAATCTGTATGGACTAACTCCAATATAATTCTGAGAGCACCAACTAATAAAGCGAGCTCAATCAAAAAATATATCTAAGAGTTATATCTCTGTTTCACAATGTAATCAACAAATCAAACAAATAGAAATCCGTGAGCCTGATTATTATGTGAAACAACTTGAACGGTACCAAAGACCAATGTTCAAGTGTCAATCAATTTATATCAACAACCAAAGGTTGGATTATCTAATTGATTGAACTACGCACAACCTGTGTGATATTTCAATTATATAGAAAATATAATGTGAAAAAGAAATAACACATACACCAGAAGTTTTGTTAACGAGGAAACCGCAAATGCAGAAAAATCCCGGGACCTAGTCCAGATTTGAACAACACACACCATTAAGCCGCTACAAACACTAGCCTACTCCAAGTTAACTTCGGAATGGAATTTAGTTGAGCCCTAGCCAATATCACACTGATCAAGGTATAGTCACGTTCCTTATGCCTATGAATCCCAGCAGGACTATACGCACTTGATTCCCTTAGCTGATCTCACCCACAACTAAGAGTTGCTACGACCCAAATTCGAAGACTTGATAAACCAATCTGTCTCCCACAGAAATACCTAAGGGTTTTGTTCCGTCTTTTGACAAATCAAGGTGACCAGGAACCAATTAATACACCAGACTTATATTCCCGAAGAATAGCCTAGTAATATCAATCACCTCACAATAATCTTAATCGTATGGTAGCGAAACAAGATTTTGTGGAATCACAAACGATGAGACGAAGATGTTTATGACTACTTTTTATCTTTCCTATCGGAGATTAAATCTCGAGCAAATCTAGAAGAAGATAGTACCCAATATGATAGAAAACAACAAGATCGGAACACGCAACTACAGAGAAAATAGTTGGGTCTGGCTTCACAGTCCCAATGAAGTCTTTAAGTCGTTAACCTATAACGGTTTTAATAAAAACCTAGGTTAAAGGAGAATCGACTCTAGTCGCAACTAGTATCATACAAGAGATGTGGGGATTAGGTTTCCTAGTTGCTAGAGTTCTCCCTTATATAGTCTTCAAATCAGGGTTTGCAATCAATGTTAATTTTGTAACAAAGCATTCAATATTCACCGTTAGATAAAAACCTGATTAGACTCAAGCTAATATCTTTCAACCGTTAGATCAAACTTAGCTTGTTACAGACAAATGAAAAGTGACTTCATTTAGATATGGGTAACCTTACCTAAACGTGTACACCTTGTTGACTCAACAATAGTTAATCAAGTTATCCATATGAACACTTTCATATCAACCTTATTCATCTTAACTATAACTAGTTCAAATGACTCAAATGACTAGTTCTAGAGTTGTTAAATTGTTTATATTCTCATAGAAGTATACAAGACACAATTGAAGCAAAATCGATTTTTATTCGCTCGAATAAATTCATGAATATTATAACCACGGTTTACAAAAGATTGTATTCCTTATTATATAAATGTATTAGTTGATGAACAAACCGATTTTAGAATATAACCTACTCAAGCATGCGACATGTACGCATACCTAAGTGGCCGGACTAAGTTTGGGTTCGCCAGTACGTGAACGTGTACGCAGACCACCAAATTCAGTTGAACTCGGGAACTTAAACTTACGCCAGTATGCGAATGTGTACGCATACTAAGTTCCGGACTTTCATTAACCAACCAGTACGCATACGGGTATGCATACCATGGTTCCAGGACTTGGAATAACTTGCAACAGTTAGCATACAAGTACGCATACTGTGTTATATCCAATCATGATTAATTTGTTCTAAACTCTCATTTCAATCATTGAAACATTCTTAGAAGATGGGAATAGCTGTCTCACACAAACTATTAGCTTCGAAGCAATTTTCAAGTGATCGAATGATCAATACGAAATATTCCGAGTCTACATCAAATGACTATCTCACAAAAATCATGTAAGATGTTACCAAGAGATTTACACATGATAATCTTTTGACTTTCGTTAAGAATATAAGATGAAGTTGGTTAAAGCGAAAGCTTACCAACACATATTTCGAGAAATATGTAAGCGAGTTAAACTCAACTCGAAATATCAAATGTGTATAATCGAAGTCTATATAGCTATACGACTTTTGTCTCAAATGGGACATATAGTAGATAGACTTTTGAGTGATATATGAGTTCAAGTCTCCACGTACCTTTTGTTGGTGAAGTTCCACAAGCTCTCCTTAGTAGTTCTTCTTCTTCTTCTTCAATCGATGAACATCGTGAGGTATAAAGCTCAACTACACTTTCTATCCTAATCCGAGACTTAGCTATAAGTAGACTAGAAATCAAGACTTATAGTTTTGTCAAATAAACTTGACAAACAAGCATGAGATAGCAACGCTATAGATCGATCGAGCAAAGGTGCTCTAACAATCTCCCCCTTTGTCAATTTTAGTGATAAAACTCTCAATACATATGGATTACAAAATAAATAAACTTTGTAGCTTCTCATCCAAATGCTTGATTTCCTTTGTTCTTCAACATTACCCGAAATCTTCGTCACTTCCAAGTACTCCAGTGATTCTGAACGTGTTCAACTCAGCATTAGTGTTGTTGAAGATCCATAGCCATAAAAATGTGAAATTAGCCGTCAATCATTGTTATACATGTCATATTATTATTACACAACATCAAAGTCCAATTATATCACAACTTTGACAACAGTACTATGGTGATATGTATCACTCCCCCTTGGTCAATACTTCATCTCACGATGAAAACCACTCCCCCCTTACATAATGATCTGTAAACCATATGTATTTGTAGTGTGAACTACACGTTAATTCTCCCCCTTTTTGTCAATATAAATTGGCAAAGGTACGAAAACCACTGGGATCATAATGAAATTCGTGACTAAAAGAGAACATATCAACTTTGTGTCGATGGTTTCACATAGTCGAAACTTAGTGTATTCATCAAGGAGTTTATAAAGATACAAGAAAACTCCTATAATATTCCACAACCGCACTCCCCACAAAGATTTGGCAATTAAGCACAAGTTCAATTAAGAAATCTCCCCCATAAAATTCCATTCCCGAGAGAAAAACAAGAGCGGCCTTACTTTTACAAGAAAAGAAGGATTACTTTGGACATTAAAAAATTACATGAAACATGAATTTGTATCCAGAAAACTCAATTAAATTAACCACAAGTTAACCCATGATTAATTTAATCTGAAATGCTCAACATAAGAGAACTTACGGAGCCGCATAGTACTTACACATAGAAGTGGATCAGGGAAAGATCAATACTGCGGAATATTCAAAGTTCATTATATTTTCATCAATATTTGCATAATGATACCATAGACTTAATAATTGTTTTCAAAAGTTCATTCTATCCTTCATCAATATTTGCATAATGACATATAATAGACTTAACTTTTGACATATATGGGACAATCATAGTTCACGGACGCAAACACGCATATCCCATAACATTATTTGCAATATATAAAACCAATAAAGATTAATACTGCAAAATCATCTTCCAAATCAACTTTAGAATTTAAATAAATAAATCTAAAAACATTGCAAGATGAAAATCGTTGGCAATAGCTATGTGTACTCACAATAATTGCTATTCCAAACCCTAGTTATCCTTCTTAAAACACAAGAATAAATTCTCATAAGAAGTTTCCTAGACATAAATCAAGTTTCTTTGATAACATCATACCTTTGAAAGGGTCCATCATAAGAGGTATCACTGATATCCTTGATTCTTTTGACCGTAGAGACTCCATATTCATGAGTTAGAACATTTACTTTCCGATCAACCATGCGGGCAAAATGCCTAGCTTTGACTCAGTCCATGATGAGTTTATTCTGATTCCTGATCAAGATCTTTTGATTATCAAGGATTTTGGTCCGGACCATCAATGAGCTGATTTATCTGCAGGTTGAAGATTTGCAAATTCGACCCTCGAGTTATTCTGAAAAAGAATCAAATCCTTGACAGATTCTCCAATTTAGGGGTTGTACTCTTTCCTTTCAATCATCTTTTTCAAGACAAGTTCTTGAACATAATCACATCCTTTGAAGTCTTCTTCCATCTCAAGATTCACCACTTCTTGATGTCTTGAGGAGTTCTCCATTTTATTTTATTTTATATAGGGAAAGAAAAAACAATATAAAATATAATATATATATATATATATATATATATATATGTTTTATGAACAAGATAAGGACATCCTTGTTATGGAAACCCTAAAACTCCCAAGAAAGACACGGACGTTCGTGGACTAGAAGTGAAGGGTTAATGGATCAGAAAAGATCAAAGTGAAAGGAAATACTCTCTGTTTTCAGAAATCTCTTACCATCATGACTCAATAATTAAAAGATTTAATCAGAGCATAAGGAAGAGATACACTAGTTACAATAAATGACTCAACCTTCACAAATGAAGAAAACGGCTAAATCAAACACAAGAAGAATGGTAACCTACAGTAGACTTGAGCACATCGCAAATGTCATCCTTGTAACTCTCAAGTTAGATACAAGGATGAATTACCTAGAGTTAAGTAGCAAAATGAGATGTAATCCCACCGTAGTATTGATGAGATGAGTTGTAAATATTGTTTATAGGTGAAAACTATTTCTGCTGGTTTCAGTAATTTTTGGTGTGTGGATGAGAGATGAATCTAAACCCTAAACAAATGCACTGCACGGGAGTGCTTTTGATTCGAGTGATCAATCTGTACAATTCTGGCCTAAACCAAGAAATGGCCGTTCCAGACTTGCTTCGGTCACAAAATGAATGAGATGGGGTTGATCTTAGGGAGGGAAGCGAAGAAGGTGTTGAGATTATGAAGGTGTTGGCTGTTTATGACTTGTATCAGAATGTTGAACTGGCTTGCACAATGAAAGCTATCAGTTCCGGGTGTTTTCTGGATACCGATGACAACACTTGGTTTTTTTTCTGTGTCGTTTTAAGATAGGTCGAAGAACCTATTTATACAAGTCATTGAGCGCAACCCTTCATTTCGTAGGAAGTGGAGTGATGGAGTAGTGGGGTCGTCTGTGAGTGATTGTCACACGATCACGCCTTTGCCCACTTCCCTCATCATCGTTAACCGTTCATGCCTCCTGACACATTCTTGGAATGACGCGTTGCACGCTGCAGGCTGTAAACCGCCAGACCAATACCCTAGTAAGTATCCCCCAGTTTGTGACATGCTTGATGTCTCGAATAAGCGGATCATGGGACCCACCGCAGGAAATAGCATACGGTGCTAAGTTAAATAACTAAGTTATTTAAGAAATTGACATGAAATATCGTGTGTACTCGATGTATGTGATGCATTGAAAACAATCAATACGTATGAAGCATCGCTGTTTTAAAGATTAACCGAATAAGTCGCGGATTAAGCGTCTTAAAATAGCATCATGTCCAACCATCTTCGAGTGATCGTTTGGAGGCCGCATGGGCGAGCCATCCCCCGGCCGATCATTCCATGTGGAAGAGTGGCGGACGATGATCATCAAGGCGATTTGTTGGCCGCTTAACCCTTATCCTAGGATGTCCGACCAAGCTGGTAAAGTTGGACGGATGAGATGATCTACGACACATATTTGCGACCGTTGATGGAATTTTGGGGTTTTTAAGAGGTGCGCAAGCATCACTCTTTGGTTTGACCGAATTCAAGCATGGGCGTTATTTTTGGTGGAAATTGAATTATTGTCCCTACTTCTGATGGGTCTTCACAACTATCCCTATCAGCAATATTTATATCCCTCCATCTTTAAAAAGAATCTGATTTTATTAATAATCCCATAAATACCCTCTATACATTTCTAAAGTTTCAAGGACTCGTCATTACTTTTGAGTTTCAGAGATGAAACTTTCTTCTCTTCCTTATCACCTCCGCCATCACCGTCTTCTCCACCTCTTTTTCGCCGGACTGTATAATGATGGTGGTGGAGAAAATCAAATCGCAACCATATACCACAACCGCAACCACCATTTCAGAGTCCGGGATATAAGATTTTAGAGAGAAGAGATATAAGATTGAGAAATTAAAACTCCATATCTCCTCCACCATCACCATCACGACAACCGTAGGATATGTGGCGATGTCAATTTGCAGTGGCCAATGTATTATTCCTCGACTCACCGGTGGGTGTTGGTTATTCCTATTCAAAAAAATCCGAAGATTTGCTAAATAATGGAGATGCCAGTACTGGTATAACGATTGCAATCCTTGTTTGACCTTGGGTTTTCTCTTTATTGGTGCTCCTAAGAAGAAACGAATCTTTTTCTTACTACTGTATGTTCTTGTTTTGATGTTTTCGTTTGTTTATTCAGCTGAAGATTCGTTAGCATTTCTATCTAATTGGCTAGAGAGATTTCCCCAATATAAAGGAAGATAATTCTATCTCAGTAGAGAGAGCTATGCAGGTTTGATGAACATTCCTTAATTCTACCTTCTTCGTATCAATATGGTCAATAATTCATATCATAACATTGTTCAAGATCATTCCATGAACACGACTGCTATCGTTTTGGATGAAACATTTTACTGTTTAGTGATCCGTTTCAGAGCATCTTGTATTGAAGCTTACCATTATTAGTGTTGTAATCTTTGTTTTAGTACATTATGTTCCTCAACTGGCTGAAGCCATTGTGAATCAGAAATGGAGTTGTTGTTGTTGATTATATGTTTTTATGGGATCAATTGTTGTTGTTGACCCAATTTTTATGGGATCAACTACATTTTGTTGATCCATTTATGGGATTAACTCCTGTAGTTGACCCAATTTTTTATTGGATCAACTACTGTTGTTGATCCCATTTATTGGATCAATTTCTGTTGTTGACCCAATTTTTTATGGGATCAGCTACTGTTGTTGATCCTTTCAACTCCTATTGTTGACAATATTTCCTTTGGATAAGTAATTTTTTTGTAATTTAAATCATGCTTGTAGTTTAAATCATGCAATTTTCTTCCAATGTTGAACTTGTGGTGCAATGGTAGCATGACTGACTCCATGTCAGATGATGCACGTTCGAATCACGCCAAGTTTACTCCATTTACATGGATCAACTTTCATTGTTGATCCTTTTTTTTTTTTTGGATCAACTACCATTGTTGATCCCCTAAATTGGATCAACTTCTACTGTTGGTCCTATTTTTACTCGGATCAACTACTGGGTTGATACAAAAATATCTGAACAAATGGTGGCGGCGGCGGACTAGTGGTGGTGGCGGTGACGGAGTAGTGGTGGTGGAGGATTGTTGGTGGTGTAATGGTGGTGGTGAAGGAATGGTGGTGGAATATTAGTCATGGTGGCGGTTGGTAGGTGGTGGTTGTTGAACGGTGGTGGTGGAATGGTGGTTGAATGTTGGTGGTGGTGGTGCTAGTGGTGGTGGTGAAGTGGTAGAGGAAGAAATTTGTTTCATTTTGAAACAAAGAAAAATATTATATAGGTGAGGGTGTTAACGTAATCTAATATTAAATGGATAAGGTTATTAAAAAGTAGGGACATATTTATTGTTGTATAAGGATATATTCATTGGGTGTCAAAAGTAGGGACATATAAATAATACTCCCTTAGTTTTGATGGGACCGACCGGGCATGCGTGTAGATGGCCTGCCAGTGTACATGTCCATACCGCTTTGTCTCATGAAGGCTTGATCTAGGCCACTCAAATTGACTGGCAAAGATGAGTGGTCGTGATCGGTTGCGACAGAAATCCATTGCCTCAAAGGATTTAGAGGCCGCGTGACATGCCACCTTCAGGCGTGCGTTTCGAGGCGCTCGGTCGTGGTTCTCCTAGGCCGTCCGGTCACACGCATAGGTGGGCCCACAGTGATCACGTCGACATCCTTGGGACCTCTTGAGTCTATATCTACACCCTTCGTTTAGGTTGGCGAAGATGGATGGACGCAATCGAACTACGACATATATGCTGTAGGATCAGAATATCGCGACATCAATACCTCGCAAGATCAATAAACGACAGCATTGCGAAGGTGTCGCAGATGAGTAATATAAATGACGCAATGACTGACAGCCAAAACACGAGAAAGATGTGAAGACCTAGCGAAATCTAGGAGAGTTGCGAGATTATATATTTGTACACTTGCGACATTTCGCAATTCATTCCCGAAAATAAAGGACAGCTTAGCTGTCATCCATTATGTAATACCCTATATAAAGAGCCGAGCAGGTCTATTGGAGGGGGATCTTTTTTCGAGTGTTGGGCAAGTCATTAAGAGAGAGGAAGTTTAGAGTGATTGTAATTCTTTAACTGATTTCCATTTCATCTTGTAAACATTTTAAGAGTTTAATCAATAAAAATTACAATTGTTTATCTTAAAAATGATTTGATTGTATATATTCTTGTGAAGGGTGTAGTGTAGGATTTCCTGCAACTACATATTGGCGCTAGAAACAGGGAGAGAGTGAAGATTGACGCCGTGATTGGAAAGAATTTGGAGTAATAGGGAAGGAATTTCATATAATTTTCAACAACTTACTGAAATTGAGAAATGGCTAGAAGAAGACATGCATCCGAACAACCAACAACTGTTAGGAGGAGTAGGAGACTTGCCGGAGAAAGGATAAATGAAATGGGGGAATCCTCAAGAATGAACATAAGAAATAATGAAGAAAATCAAATTCAATCACCAATTCAACCAGTACCGAATAGAAGCGTGGATTATGATAGAGTAAGCGTGCATACTTGGAGATCAGACTCCGCGAACGAAAGGGGAGAAGAACAACAATTGGTAAACAATGGACAAGAGGAGAGAGACCGAGAAGGGATTGGAGAAATAATTCATGGAAATGAAGAGATCTCAGCATTAGAGGCATTGAGACAAACAATACATGAAGAAAGGCGATTAGAGGCAGAGGAACGTGCAAATTTGACAAGATAAAATCATGAGTTGAGGATGGAAAACATGAGATTACAAAACAGAAGGTCGAGAAGCACTTGCAAGGTCAAGCTCAAGATCGGTTAGAGAGGAAATAAGGAGAACTTTACCTATAGAAAATCTTGATGAAGAAAATCGAGAGGAAGCGCAAAATCCAAGCATAGAACATTGCGAGAGAAGAGAAATGATGGAAGATCGTTATATCCTACATCCCGAGACTCTTCAAAATTGGCGAAATGATGGAAATCAAGGTGTTTATGGGTGAAAGTCGTTTCTGCCGATTTCAAAGTAAATTCGGTAGGTGAGTGAGAAACTGGTTTAAACCCTAAACAAATGTGCCGCACGTGAGCACTTTATAGATTCGAGAGATCAATCTGTACAAGTCCGGCCTAAACCAAGAAATGGCCGTTCCGGACTTGCTTCGGTCACAAAGTGAAGGAGAAGGGTTGATTTGGGGAGGGAAGCAAAGAAAGGTGTTGAGACCGGGATAGTTACGGGAGAGTAGTGTCTCGACTTGTATCGAAAGTGAAAGCTTAGGAAGCTTGCAAGAGATGAAAGCTTTTTGGAGAGCTTGCAAAGTTGCCTTTTATGAGAGTGTAGTATTTCTTCTCCGACCGAGACTTGTTGTCCTGGTGGAAATAGGTAAGACCTATTTATACAAGTCGAGACCGAAACGTACCCCGGTCTCATGAAGGAAGAGAGTAAAGGGTGAAATAATGGGAGGAGGTGGTAACCGCATGGTGTTTATGGGTGAAAACGTTTTCACCATTATTTCCTCATTTATTTGACCGCTTTATTCCTTTTTCACGCTTTCTTAATGTGAGCGTAGTGTACTGTACAGTCTGTGACCGCCAAACCAAAACCCTGGAAAGCATCCCCGGTTGTGTTGATATCTCGTTGGTTCCACCTTAAGTGCAAGTGGCGCTGCTAGTGGCGCGTGTGGCATGTGCGGAATGCCCTTGTTGCGGGTTGTACTTCGAGCGCAAGTGGCAATGCCGAGAGCGCTAGTGGCGTGCGTGGCATGTGCCAATGGCATGTGGAATGCCTTGGTGGTAGGTTGTATGTTGAGTGTAAGTGGCAATGCCAGAGCTGCTAGTGGCGTGTGTGGCATGTGCCAATGGCATGTGCGAGTAATGCCTTGGTGGTAGGTTGCACGGTTTGCAAGTTAGGCTACCGGCGTGTGTGTTTGGCATGTGCCAATGGCATGTGCGGAATGCCTTGGTGGTAGGTTGCACGGTTTGCAAGTTAGGCTACCAGCGTGTGTGTTTGGCATGTGCCAATGGCATGTGCGGAATGCCTTGGTGGTAGGTTGCACGGTTTGCAAGTTAGGCTACCGGCGTGTGTGTTTGGCATGTGCCAATGGCATGCGTGGCCATTAGGGCCGTGGCCTTGGTAGGAAAAGCTACCAGCGAGCATGTTGGCATGTGCCAATGGCATGCGTGGCTGACTTGGCTTAGGTTGCATGGTTTGCAAGCCTAGGGCGCTATATTTGGCATGTGCCAATGGCATAGCGGCTTGGAGATATGGCTTGTGGTACGTGTTGGCATGTGCCAATGGCACGTACGGCCATGTTGACCTAGTTGCACGTTTTGCAAGCCTATGGCGCTATATTTGGCATGCGCCAATGGCATAGCGGCTTGGAAATATGGCTTGTGGCACGCGTTGGCATGTGCCAATGGCACGTGCGGCCATGTTGACTTAGTTGCACGTTTTGCAAGCCTAGGACGCTATATTTGGCATGCGCCAATGGCATAGCGGCTTGGAAATATGGCTTGTGGTACGCGTTGGCATGTGCCAATGGCACGTACGGCCATGTTGACCTAGTTGCACGTTTTACAAGCCTAGGGCGCTATCTTTGGCATGTGCCAATGGCATAGCGGCTTAGTTTGGCATGGTTGCCAATGAGTGTGATATGTAGTTTTGGCGTTGCTGCCATGGTGCGCAGTGTGCCGCTTGGTTTTGGCGTTGTTGCAGTGGCGCGCAGGGTGCGGCTTGGTTTGGCATTGTTGCCATGGCGCGCGATGTCTTGCTTGGTTTGGCATTGTTGCCATGGTGCGCGGTGTGCGGCTTGGTTTGGCATGGTTGCCGTGGGTGCGACTTGTGCGGCTTGGTTTGGCATGGTTGCCGTGGTGCGCAGTGTGCGGCTTGGTTTGGCATGGTTGCCGTGGTGCGTAGTGTGCGGCTTGGTTTGGCATGGTTGCCGTGGTGCGCAGTGTGCGGCTTGGTTTGGCATGGTTGCCGTGGTGCGCAGTGTGCGGCTTGGTTTGGCATGGTTGCGTGGTGGTGCGCGGTGTGCGGCTTGGTTTGGCATGGTTGCCGTGGTGCGCGGTGTGCGGCTTGGTTTGGCATGGTTGCCGTGGTGCGCAAAGTGTGCGACTTAGTTTGGCATTGTTGCCATGGTGCGCAGTGTGCGTCTTAGTTTTGGAATTAGGGTTTGTGTCGAAAACCCTAATGCAGTATTTTGAAAAAAAATACCCCTATTAATTATTTTTGAGTTAAATGCTCTTAGTTAATGTGTTGCGGGTAACACTAGGTCATGGGGTTTTACGATTTTACCCCTTGTTTAAAAACCACCATCTACATTAAGTCCCCTGCTTAGCTCGGAACGGGGGCTTTGTTGCAGGTAAGCATAAGATAGTGACAGGACTATCAACAGCAAACCGTAAAGAGAATTGAGGGGCTTGTCTGACCTTATAAATAGGATTTGGGATCCTTGCCTCTGGGAGTTTTGCACAAATAGGGAGGCTGGCACAATTGGTGGGGCCGGTGGAACTTGGGCGACGTTGGGAAGTTGCGTGAAACTGGGAAACTGAGTGTGCTAGCTGGTGGGACCGGCGCAAGGTGTGGAAGCTGTGCGTGCTTGCAGGCGTGACTTGGGTGGCCATTGAGAAGTTGGCGCAATTGGTGGGGCCGGTGGAACTTGGGAGACATTGGGAAGTTGCGTGAAACTGAGTGTGCTAGCTGGTGGGACCGGCGCAAGGTGTGGAAGTTGTGCGTGCTTGCAGGCGTGACTTGGGCGGCCATTGAGAAGTTGGCGCAATTGGTGGGGCCGGTGGAACTTGGGCGACATTGGGAAGTTGCGTGCCCGGGAAGCGAGTGTGCTAGGCCCTGGTGGGACCGGCGCAAGGTGTGGAAGCTGTGCGTGCTTGCAGGCGTGACTTGGGCGGCCATTGAGAAGTTGGCGCAATTGGTGGGGCCGTTTCTTACGCACGATTTTGGAAAGGAAATCCTTCCCTATTTCAGAATCCTCACGCCTATGTATATAAAGTCCCTTTCTCCCATCTTGTACTTTCATCTTTTCATCCTTTCCTACGGACAGTAGTCATAAAGAAGAACCAATTTCCGGTATGTCTTCCAGTATTTCTCTTTTTTTTTATGTAGGTGTAAACCCTAGGCGTTTTTCTTTGCGCATATAATTTCCTGGCGTGTCTCTTGTAGAAAATATTGTATGTATGCAACCCAGGGAAATATTGCATATATTATTCGAACCCGTAGGAGAGTGCTCCATATATTATTTTGAACCCGAAGAAGGTTGATGTAGACGCACTTGAACCCGTATAAAATACCGCGTATATAATTTTGAACCCTGAAGAAAATACTGCGTGTGCGGTCTTGAACCCGTAGAAAATACTGTACATGAATCTCGAAGAAGAATACTGTATATATGCTCCATACGACTTCGAACCCGCAGGAAATATTGTATATATGATTTTTCGGCCCTGAAGAAAATACTGCGCGTGCAGTTTTTGAACTCGTAGAAAATGCTCTATATAATTTTGAACCCGAAGAAGGATACTGTAGGCACACTTGAACCCATATAAAATACCGCGTATATAGTCTTGAACCCGAAGAAAATTCTGCGTATATAGTCTTGAACCCGAAGAAAATTCTGCATATATAGTCTTGAAACCGAAGAAAATACGCCCTCCTCTTTTTTATTATTTCGGGTTTTCTTTTGTTGGGCGCGGTTATGTGTCAGGGAGATAATCTTTTTTTTTTTTTTACAGGTATCTTGTTACTAGGTTGCTATTAAAAGATGTTACCTGGACAAAATTTCGCTTCCTCAAAGGATGTCCATAATTCCAAACCAAACACGGATGATGAGTTCTTCGCCAAAAAACTCGTCTCTGCTCGGAAAAATCACCCAGGCTTCGTGCCAATTTTGTTAACCGGTGGTGAAGATGACAGGAAGACACGTTCGATTCGCCCAGAGAATACTATACGGTTCTGTCTTCAAAAAGGGGTATACTCCTCTTCTAACATTGATTTCAGGATGTGTCAAAGCCCATTGCGTTCTTTTGGTAGATGGGTTGAGTTCATGGTGAGTAAGGAGCGCATAAGCACCAACCTGACTCGAGCGCAGATTATTGATGCTGTCAGAGCTTCAGTAAACCTCCAGATTAGGAAGGATATCCCGGGCTTGGTTGCTTTCATCTCCAGATGGTGTTCGGACACCCATACAATCATATGTAGATGGGGTGAGATAACTTTCTCCTTGGAGAGTGTGGCTCTCTTGCTGAATCTTCCCAGAATCGGGAATCTTAAAATCCAATTATCCGAAAGTGAGGTGAAGATGCGGGATGACCTTGCCGCTAAGTTGGGAGATTACGCTCGAAAAGACTCGGCTGCGAAGTCGAAGGATTACGTGGAAAGAGGATAAAAGGTGCTTTTTATAGTGGTGGATGTCTCGGTGGTTTCGGACGAGTTGGAACACGAACAGAAACGGTGATCTTCATGTTGCAGCATTTTGGCTCTCCGGTTGTCTAGAGACATTTTTGATGACAGTTCCGGCAAGAAGGAAATAAGACCAGAGTTGCTAGAGGTTCTTTGTGAAGTTAGCAAAAGGTGAAGTTCTTCCCATTGGCAAGCTATTCCTCGGTTCCCCTGTATGTGCATCCGGATCACCTAGTTGCGAACACGCGAGTTTCGAATGGTTTCATGAAAGTGAATTCATATGTGCACGTTGCTTTCTGCAAGTCCGGCTATGGGAGCACTTTGAGAAGTATGCTCCGAAACCGATGCCTTCGATTCCCGCGAGTTGGGGGGTTCCCGAATTCTTCGATGGGTGAACAGGCGTCCAAAGGTTGGCGTGAGCTTGGTTAGTCTTCTTGATAAGTCGTACGAAATCAATTTTCGCCCATGGGAGCCGGTCCATAGGTCAGTGACTCAAATTGACACCTTTGCTTCTGCTCCACTCACGTATTTGTCTTCTGATGGCGATTTGAGCGTTGGTGAAAACTTGTTCGTTCAAAGCTGCTTGCCCGGTTATATGCCATCTTTCTTTATGGGGTCTTTCCAGATAGCTGCTTACAATATTGACCGTCTTGCTCGTCACATGGGTTTCGATCAAGGGGTACCTCTTGCTTACCGGCCGGTGCTTCCTAAGGATTCATTGCGTGCCGCCCTCAATGCCAGTGCCCTCGAGCCGGTATCCGCCTTCCTTCTTACAAATGGGAAGAGTAACCGACGACCTTTGGCTATAATGAGTTCTGGTGCGATGAGTTTATTATGATCCAGGCTTTTGTGAATAACGTGGTGGAGAACGTTCGTTGTAAACCTTCCCCAGCGAGTTTGAAGAAGTATCCGATGTTGAGAGACCTCAGCGAAAGTTGCCTAGCAACTCGGAAAGTCCCCGAGGCCAAGGAACGGAGAACGAAGAATCGTCTTTGGCGGGTTCCGGACGGTTTCAAAAGACCATTCCTCAGCTCTCGTGTCTTTCAGTTCTTCCAATAATTAGGTATGTGTCGCCTCTTCTTTGGTTTTTCTCAAAACACGTGAATTTCTGCTGAAAACATGCGTCTTGTTTCCTCCGGGGCTTCGGTAGTGTTAATTCTTTCGCTGCCCTTGCGCGTTGCCAGGAGACAGCGATTTTTTCAAAGAATTCCAGCAGCACTGAGCCTTCTCATAGCGATGATGAGTCAGAGAAAGAAGAAAGCTCGACAAGTGAGAGTGGTTCCTCTGGCGTCTGGGTTCTTTTTCGGAAGTGGTTCGGTGAGTTTCGCGTTTCTTTTCTCTCTTCTTGTTTCTTCTCTTTGAAAAATGTCTAACTCGAGTTCGCAGGAGGAATCGATTCGGAGGATGATTAGGGTAGAGGCACACGAAAACTTGCCTTTGGTGACCACCATTTGGTGACTTGGAGATGGGCGTTAGCCAATTGCCGGCACGAGATGTGGCTCAAACGGCGGATGATTCTCTCGATGGTTGTTGCCGTAGACATGGAGGAAAACCCTCTGCGAGTCGTGAGGCCAGAGTGCGGGCGCCATTTTTGATCCTCCGTACTTGGTTCCTTATCCGGGTCATGTGCTGGTTGGCGGCTTCAACGTGCCGGCTAAGCACGAGGCGTTGTACACCAGAATACGGGAGAAATACGGACATATGGCCACAACCAAGAAAGTCACTAGTCGATTTGTGACTGATTAAGCGTGTAGAAGAGGCTTTATCTTCCATCGAGGATATGCGTGAGGTGACTGGTCACACCGTTTCTGAAGACGTTATTGCCAACTGGAAGCACCATCACGACGTGTGCGTAGAAAAGGAGTTCAACACTTCGTGGTTTATCGAAGGCCTTGTTGAGATCCAAAAGTTGAAAGATGCGGAGTCGAAAGCCTTTCCGCTCGAGGAGATTGCACGACAGGAGGTAGAACTCGAAAAACTTTCCAAGATGTTGACTATGAAGAGAGCGGCTCTTGAAGATGCAAAGTTGACTTTCTCCAAGAAGAACAGACCTCTGTTGGATGATTTTCCTTGAATGTTTCTCCGTTAAACTTTCATTTAGGTTCTTTTTTCTCTTTTTTTTTGAAAGACATATTGGATGTCCGGTTCAAAGTTTTTAGGTTTTGGTAGACATCTGGTAGCTTTTGAGGATATTGGATTATTTCTGGGATAAATGGTTTTGATAATATGACTCTGATTATGTTTTGGGAAAGGAATATTGCCTTTATGAAAGTGCGTGCTAGCAATAGGCACAATACTCGGTAGTATAATGGTTTTACTAAGAACCTAAAAACAAATCGTATATCTTGCTTGATCTGAATTTAATCACTTCATAGGTTTTGCGAACATGCCTCTCTTCATGTAAAGGCGGTTTCTTGGTAGCATCGCCAAACAAGTCCCCAATCACCAGTAGCATCTTGGCGAGTCCCCGGTTTTCTTGTATAGGTTTTACAAGCTGGCAAGGCCGGGTCGTCGGTAGTTGCGTCGGATTAGTCGTCATCCCCTAGTCTTGACATGCGGGTCGAAGAACGAGATCGACTTGATCGACATTGTAGCCGATAGATCAATCCTCCATTTGTGGTCGCCAATTGTTTATGGGTGAAAATCATTTCTGCCGATTTCGGTAAATTCGGTAGGTGAGTGAGAAACTGGTTTAAACCATAAACAAATGTGCTGCACGTGAGCACTTTATAGATTCGAGAGATCAATCTGTACAAGTCCGGCCTAAACCAAGAAATGGCCGTTCCAGACTTGCTTCGGTCACAAAGTGAAGGAGAAGGGTTGATTTGGGGAGGAAGCAAAGAAAGGTGTTGAGACCGGGATAGTTACGGGAGAGTAGTGTCTCGACTTGTATCGAAAGTGAAAGCTTAGGAAGCTTGCAAGAGAAGAAAGCTTTTGGAGAGCTTGCAAAGTTGCCTTTTCCGAGAGTGTAGTATTTCTTCTCTGACCGAGACTTGTTGTCCGGTGGAAATAGGTAAGACCTATTTATACAAGTCGAGATTGAAACGCACTACTGGTCTCATGAAGGAAGAGAGTAAAGGGTGAAATAATGGGAGGAGGTGGTAACCGCATGGTGTTAATGGGTGAAAACGTTTTCACCATTATTTCCTCATTTATTTGACCGTTTTATTCCTTTTTCACGCTTTCTTAATGTGAGCGTAGTGTACGCTGCAAGCTGTGACCGCCAAACCAAAACCCTGGAAAGCATCCCCCAGTTTGTGTTGATATCTCGTTGGTTGCACCTTAAGTGCAAGTGGCGCTGCTAGTGGCGCGTGTGGCATGTGCGGAATGCCCTTGTTGCGGGTTGTACTTCGAGCGCAAGTGGCAATGCCAGAGCTGCTAGTGGCGTGCGTGGCATGTGCCAATGGCATGTGTGGAATGCCTTGGTGGTAGGTTGTATGTTGAGTGTAAGTGGCAATGCCAGAGCTGCTAGTGGCGTGTATGGCATGTGCCAATGGCATGTGCAGAATGCCTTGGTGGTAGGTTGCACGGTTTGCAAGTTAGGCTACCAGCGTGTGTGTTTGGCATGTGCGGAATGCCTTGGTGGTAGGTTGCACGGTTTGCAAGTTAGGCTACCAGCGTGTGTGTTTGGCATGTGCCAATGGCATGTGCGGAATGCCTTGGTGGTAGGTTGCACGGTTTGCAAGTGAGGCTACCGGCGTGTGTGTTTGGCATGTGCGGAATGCCTTGGTGGTAGGTTGCACGGTTTGCAAGTTAGGCTACCAGCGTGTGTGTTTGGCATGTGCCAATGGCATGTGCGGAATGCCTTGGTGGTAGGTTGCACGGTTTGCAAGTTAGGCTACCAGCGTGTGTGTTTGGCATGTGCCAATGGCATGCGTGGCCATTAGGGCCGTGGCCTTGGTAGGAAAAGCTACTAGCGAGCATGTTAGCATGTGCCAATGGCATGCGTGGCTGACTTGGCTTAGGTTGCATGGTTTGCAAGCCTAGGGCGCTATATTTGGCATGTGCCAATGGCATAGCGGCTTGGAAATATGGCTTGTGGTACGTGTTGGCATGTGCCAATGGCACGTACGGCCATGTTGACCTAGTTGCACGTTTTGCAAGCCTAGGGCGCTATATTTGGCATGCGCCAATGGCATAGCGGCTTGGAAATATGGCTTGTGGCACGCGTTGGCATGTTCCAATGGCACGTACGGCCATGTTGACTTAGTTGCACGTTTTGCAAGCCTAGGGCGCTATATTTGGCATGCGCCAATGGCATAGCGGCTTGGAAATATGACTTGTGGTACGCGTTGTCATGTGCCAATGGCACGTACGGCCATGTTGACCTAGTTGCACGTTTTGCAAGCCTAGGGCGCTATCTTTGGCATGTGCCAATGGCATAGCGGCTTAGTTTGGCATGGTTGCCAATGAGTGTGATATGTAGTTTGGTTTGGCGTTGCTGCCATGGTGCGTTGATGTGCGGCTTGGTTTTAGCGTTGTTGCGGTGGCGCGCGGGTGCGGCTTGGTTTGGCATTGTTGCCATGGCGCGCAGTGTGCGGCTTGGTTTGGCATTGTTGCCATGGTGCATGGTGTGCGGCTTGGTTTGGCATGGTTGCCGTGGTGCGAAAGTGTGCGGCTTGGTTTGGCATGGTTGCCGTGGTGCGATGTGTGCGGCTTGGTTTGGCATGGTTGCCGTGGTGCGCAGTGTGCGGCTTGGTTTGGCATGGTTGCCGTGGTGCGCAGTGTGCGGCTTGGTTTGGCATGGTTGCCGTGGTGCGCAGTGTGCGACTTAGTTTGGCATTGTTGCCATGGTGCGCAGTGTGCGGCTTAGTTTTGGAATTAGGGTTTGTGTCGAAAACCCTAATGCAGTATTTTGAAAAAATACCCCTATTAATTATTTACACCGAGTTAAATGCTCTTAGTTAATGTGTTGCGGGTAACACTAGGTCATGGGGTTTTACGATTTTACCCCTTGTTTAAAAACCACCATCAACACAAGGAAATAGGCAGCGTCAGGGGTGGAATAATCCAGCTGATGAAGAAAATCCGGAAGAAGGAAGAAGAATATTGCATGGGAGAGAAGCACGGAGGAAGCAAAAAGAGATTGAAGATGAAATTGAAAGATATTATGCTGAACAAGCACGTCTAGCCTGCGAGAGGGAAAGATTAAGAACAGAAATGGAAGAACAGGAATTGGAAGAAGCAATTCGCCAGAATAATCATGATAATCGAGAAAGAAGGCGAGAAAAAAATCGCAACTATGGTAATATCAATGAAGAATATGAAAGAGTACAAAGGAGAACCGATAGGCGACAAAGAAGAGAAAATGATAGATATAACGGTGTGCGAATTCGTGAAAGAGATGAAGGAGAAGATCGCATAGAAAGACGAGAAGAGAATGATGAAAAAGAAAGTCAAAGCGAGACATGAACGCAGGAGAAGAGAGGCGGAACTAAAAAGACCGGTAGATTCAAATTCGATGTAAATGAACAAATCCCGAGAGAATTAGCAGAAATGAGAGGAATCTTTGAACAAGTAAAAAGGGAGGAGGAAAGAGACAATTGGATGAGGCCATCGAGGAAGCTGCGAAAACTCCATTTACACAAGAAGTACAACTAGGAGGAATACCCCCAAAGTGTAATTTACCTGCATTAACCAGCATTTTTGATGGAAGAACTTGTGCAATATAACACATCAAAGCTTATGTGAGGTGTATGTTACAATGGGAAAATCATGATGCTATATTGTGCAAGTATTTTGCATCAAGTTTGACAGGAGAAGCATTGAAATGGTTTGAAGGTTTACCAAGAAACACAATCACATCATTCAACCATTTACAAGCTATATTTTTAGGGGCGTACATAAGTAATAATTCCTCGCGACCGGGTATTGAAGATGTATTTAGGTTAAAACAAAGGGTTGGCGAAAGTTTGAAACATCTGACCTTGAGGTGGAAGACAATGTGTAGCGATATGGCTGGTCATGTGGATGGGAGATATCTCATTTTATCATTCATTAATGCTATGTTCGCAACCAATCTGTTATACATTCAGGTTTTTAGAATCAAGAATACAATCACCATGACTGAGTTGCGAGAACTTCAGGAGGAATACATTGCTCTAGAGGAAAAGCAAAATGAGATGGAATCATACCCTGTCGCGAATGCAAGTTCAAGAGCTGCGAATGCAAGTTTGTTACCTAAATTGATAAACACAGTGGCGAGCACCTCGCAAGGTCAACAAGAAATGATAACGGATGATGGTCAACAAAAGTTAGTAGCCATGGGAAGTCGCAATCAGGAAAAATTTTAAAGAGAAAGAAACTTTTATAACCGTGACGGAAATAACAAAATTCAAAGACTTGATCAGCCACAAGAAACTTATGGAGGTCAGAGGAATAATTATCATAGAGGGCAGCGAGGTCATAGGGTAGTATGGGAGGAAATCAAGATGCCCCCACTGAACGCTAGTGTGGAGAAAATATGGGAAGCTATAATCCTGATGGAAAACATACCCGCACCATGGAACATGGGGAATGAACCGCCTCCAGTGACAAAGAAGTCATGAATTACATTCTTATCACCATTTTCATGGACACCTAACAAATGATTGCATAAATATAAAAAGAATCATCCTCGAGAATGATAGACCAAGGAAGCTAAATCATTTCTTAAAATGTGAAGAGAAGGCTCAACCATTACCACCACCACCAGAAATTCACAAGGAGTAAACACAACAAAAGGAAAAGAAACATTTGTAGTAGAAGTTGGAGCGAAAGCCAAAAACTTGTTCTCGCAACTCTATCGTACATTGCACGGGACAATTGAAGATTTTCATGATAGTGTTCTCAGTAAGGTTTTCGCAAGAGATGCTGATAATAGAAAGTAATGAACATCGCGAAGACATCGCCACTAAAGGAATGGCAAATGCGGATTATTTCTTTTCTGCGAAGAGGTACCTGAGGGAGGAGAGATGCATGACAGCCCATTAGTGGTAAGATTGGAGATTAACCCAAAACCTGTTGATGATGAAGATGATGAGGCGAAAAATTCATGGGCAATCAATAAAATCTTAATTGATACTGGAAGCTCTGTAAACATCCTTTTTTACCATACTTACAAGACTATGGGGAGGAAAGACGAAGATACGATACCTTCAACTTATAAGATTTATGGTTTTAATGGTTTGCTAATAAACCTAAAGGAGAAGCTCATATGTGAATACCATCGAAAGGATTATCAAGCGAAATTTTTGTTTTGCGTAGTCGATGTGGAGTCCCCTATAATGCATTAATTGGGAGACCTTGGTTACATGAGATCTTGGGTGTAGCATCGACTTACCACCAGTGCATCAAATTTCCTCATCCCAGTGGTGTTGGAGTTATAAAAGGAGATTGGGCTGAGGGACAAAAGTGCTATGAAGTTGATGTGGAATCTTGCGAGGAAAGGGTTGCTCAAAGAAGAATCTGGAAACGAACATCAAAGAAGAACAAAAGAAGGGAAAGATGATGGTGGACTTAATAGAAGTGAGAGATGAAGATACATTGCGAAACCAATGCCTGAAGAAAGTTGGAAATTACGATGGTTTCGCAAAAGGGAAGGAAATATCAGGAAATTTAAATGAAGATGCAGAGAGCAACAGAAGTAAGAAGTGTAAGAAATGAATAATTGATTTTAGATTTGTGTAAAAAAAAAAAAAAAAAATTGAGTGACAAAGACATGTCAAAAGTACAAAGAATATGACGATCGAAGAAGGAGTACGCGAAAGTCTCGCGGGACAGAATATATGAAAATCTGGTTAAATAATTACAGCGAGATCACAACAAACGAAGCAAGACTATGCGATAATTTCGCAAAGATAATGAGAAGAAATAATCAAAAATCAATGATATATACGAATGGGACGAACATTTATGGCGTACACCCTAGTTCGCGAATGATATTTCGCAAGAGGCAAATGTAAGACCTAAAGTGCGTCATATAAGGGGTATCTCTTGACATGGCTCGGGAAAAGGTTACACCGCCCACAGAACCTGAGTCATGGAGATTTGGGGTCAATAAAGCCCATCCAGGAGAGATATATACCTTGGATTTCCAACTATATAAGGTTATACCCTGGTTGGACGACCGAGGGTCTCTTCCAAGGAGTCAATGTATGACCAAGGCGCCAAGGTACACGGTTGAGCCAAGAGTGCCTGGGGCATTTGAAGTGTCTCGGCCATTCTTGGCAAGTCTTGGCACATGCTGCACACGACCCGAAGAAAACTCCACTTAGGGTGCAGTCTCGTAACCATAAGCCCTATAGGTATAAATGATAAGAGGCTGCGAAAAAAACTGGTTGTTGTTAAGACCGGATGGGAGGAGCTAGTCTTGTATGGCCGATGTACGCCTCCTTGAAGGGGCAACCATGGAGATGATAAGGGCGGCACCCTCCATTAGGGAGCTGATAAGTGTCTTAAGACGCAAATGTCATGGGGCTTTATTTTCGCAAGAAAATTTAGGCTTGTCATATTTGTATGATGATCCTGAAGAGGCAATAATACTAACGCGAGGATAAGACGAGATCAATGGGTCTTTATATGAAAATGTAAATACGTCCTGCGATTTCGTCGCAAGACGGCAATGTCATGGGACTTTATTTTTGCAAGAAAGTTTAGGCCTATCATATTTTTGCAATAAAATTATCCTGCAGAGGCAACAATACTAAAGACATGATAAGGCAAGATCAATGGGTCATTACATGAAAATGTAAAGACGTCCTGCGATTTTGTCGCAATGATGTGGGGTGTCGCAATAAGACCTTTAACTAGGGAGGCAAAATAATACCACACAAGAAAATGAGTAAGCAAATAAGCTTGCGAAAATGATCATATGCAAACAAATAAGTTTGCGAGTATACACATGGAAACAATCGGGAAAAATTTGTTTGCGAAGACTAGCGAAGAACGGTTATGATGGCGAGGCATATTATTACTTAAAGGTTCTCGACTAAAATATTTCATTTGAAAACAAATAACAGAGGCAAATATGGGAATGAATAGGATATAAACTTGTTATTTATTTTCATATGATAGATTTACCCACTCATAATATTGATTAACTGTATTGCAAGAAAGAATTGTTCTTTTAACATATGCGGAAAAAGACAACAAAGTAGAACTTGTATTTGAAGATCCAAGAGATTTACAGTAAGAAGTTACAAAAATGGAAGACTAAAAGGATAAATGTACAGATATTACAAGAAAATAAAGAAGAAAATGGAGCTATTTCTTAGTTCATTCTTCTTTTTCATCAGACTCCTCTTCGCTAGCATCACTATCAGAGACATCCAAGGAAGGCATATCTTCAGGAATCTCATCAAGAAGACAAGGATATGATGAAAGAGGAATACTGTGGTCATCGCAGATTTGTCTAATAGTTTGATTGCTATGAAGCGGACAACATCATTCTCGAAATTCGCTACTGGTGAGTTTGCAGTTGCTTCTTCAACTTGGAATACTTGTCATTGCGAAGAGAGAAGTCCTTTGCAAGCTGTTCTTTCTCAGATTCAAGTTCTTTAATTCTTGTCTGAAACCTCTTCTCAGCTTCTGTGAACATATGACAATGAATTAGTAACTTAATAGCAATCTCACAAAAAAGAAGCGGTAAAGTAAAGAAGAACAATTAACAACCTTCTCTGTCAGAAATCATATCTTTAACCAAGGCAGTATGCTCAGCGTGAAGGCTAACGTTAACACCTAAGTTATTTCTGGCATTATCTAGAACTTTCGCAGCCCAAGTGAATTCATCATCACTATTTATGAGAAGAAGATAACGAGTTTGATTTTCTCTCTCCTTAAGTATAGCATTTTGACGAAGAGATTCATCCCGTTCAATTTGGACTTCAAGAAGAGTTTTTTGAAATTTCGCTAATGCTTGGGCACCTTGATTAGTAATGCGATCTTTGTCATCTATAAGGCTACTAATTTTCTTCCTTAAAATATTAGTTTTCTCGTGGGAACTAAGGTATAAACGTTTAAATCGGTTGGCTAAACCTAAACTAGATCTATGATCAATTTCTAAGAGGTGAAATTGGGTTTGAAGTTCGTTTAATGGAAGAGATCTAATTTTGTTATTTGAAAAATTGTTTAAAGATTCGTTGAGATGAGCAAGAAGAGCATCACTATCCATAGGCTCGGGAAATGAGTGAAGAAGAATGGCTTCATCAGAGAGATTATAAATGTCTGCGAAAATAATATGTCAGATAAAGAAAAATAAATGATAGAGTAAAAGCAAGGAAAAAAGAAGAATCTTATACCATAGAGTTGCTGATTAGCACTTTGAAGGCTAGATATTTTATTCTTCTGTGTAGAAGATTCAGCTTCTAGTTGTTGAGTCTTTTCGCGAAGAACCGCAGAGTCACTTTCTAACTCTTCATTCTTCTTGCGAAGTTGGAGATATTTCTTTTCAAGAGTGTTGCGCCTTTTCTCAAGATCTGAAACAACAACAAAGGAAGCTCTCCCAGACTACAAAGAAAGATAAAGAAATTATCCAAATATGATTTAAAATTAAAATTATGAAGAAATAAAGAAATACAGACGTAGATGTACCAAGGCACCAAGTGCATTTAAGAAGCTAGGAGTCACTGATCTGGAAACCCCCTGAAGAGAATCATTACCCTCTAGCAAAGAAGCATCACAGATGTTCGCGAGAGCTTCGCATGTATTAGAAAGGCGATCATCTCCAATTCCTTGCATGGAATCATAGAAGATATTAGACAATAACGCCATAGGGGATTCAGTTGGATGATCCTCCTTCGCAAAAGAAATATCAACTTCGTCATCATCCTCATCAGAATTCTCGCTGGATAGAGGACTTGAGCGAGAAGAAGAGTGAATCTTCCATTTTTTAGAAGGTGGAGCAGTGGATTTTCCCTTGCGAAGAGGACCTTTACCCTTTCCTTTGGCCTTCGTGACTTGGAAGTTTCTTCTCAAGAATCTCAACACCAATCTTCACACACGAATGAAGATAAGAAACAGAGGAAACAATATTGTTAAAAATAGCAAAAGAAAATATGCTTACTTCATCCGTGATTGAACGGAGTACCGCCGAGTACTCGCCTTTGGATTCCTTTCGTAACTTCTTCTTAATTAGATGATCTAAAAATTTCGCAAGATTAGATATAAGAGGAAATGAAGATTGCAAAGTGAGTGAAAGTTAGGAAATATACCTCTTTTGCTTTCCGGGCCAATTAAATACCCAAGGATGATAATTTGCGAGATTCGCAGGGAGTACATTGGGACCTGAAATGTAAGGTCCGTTCAAAAATAGCGGAAAGACGCACCACTTTTCATCTTTGGAATGGCGAGGAACATTGTTCTTGCCGGAGTGCCAATCGATATCTTGCATGAGTATCTTGTCGCTGGGAATGTTCTCTTTTCTTTTCAACCGTGCACCCCAGCGAGACCTATCGTTCTTCATATTTATCACTTCATAATTTTCAAAAAAGTTTTCTACTGAATACTTTTCAGCAACTATCTCTAAGTTTGCGAATTTAGGATCTCTGACTTTATCAGGATATAGAGATCCCTTACCAGCTCCGCGATTGGCGAATTCAAGCATTAAACGGATGCAATCCCCACTTAATTGATAGATAGCTCGCGAGAATTTCTCATGAGCAAGAATTTCATAAAACAAGGGCAATTCGGGATCGTAGAGAGGAATGGGAAGACCTGCGAGGAGCTGACCTAGCGAAATTATGATTTTCTGATCATCACAATGATGATCAGTAAAAAAATTTGCAAAGAGAATAGATGAAGATTCTTGATTGGGAATGGTGGATAAGGTGAAACCCTTCTCTTGTAAATTCTTTTGAGTCTCACCCAAAAGGGTTTCGTATCTACGACCAGGTGGAGCCATTCCCAGAATATGGGAATGAATAGAAAGTTGAAGATCAAGAGAAAGAAGAAAAGGAAGATTTACACTAGCAGGAACGTAAATTGCGGAGGAGGAGAGTTGAAGAAAAATTACAGAGAGAAAGTAAAAAAAAAAAGAAAAAGAGGGAGAGTGAGAAAACTATATATAGAGAGGAGTTCTCGAGAAGATAAATGCATTTAATGCGAGAGGAGACGTGAATGGTCAAGAAAAGAAAATGGTTGAAAGAGACGTGTCAAGAAAATAGCGGAAGAAGAAACACGTGTAATAAATTCTGTGTAAAAGTACGGGGTCATATCAGAAACAGATAAAGATGAACAGGTTGCGGCATTTCAAAAATACTAGTTCTCATGACATTCTCTTCTTCGCAGAGAAGACATGAGAAGAGGCAAGATGTAGGATCAGAATATCGCGACATCAATACCTCGGGAGATCAATAAACGACAGCATTGCGAAGGTGTCGCAGATGAGTAATATAAATGACGCAATAAATGACGACAGCCAAAACACGAGAAAGATGTGAAGACCTAGCGAAATCTAGGAGAGTTGTGAGATTATATATTTGTACACTTGCGACATTTCGCAAGTCATTCCCGAAAATAAAGGACAACTTAGCTGTCATCCATTATGTAATACCCTATATAAAGAGCCGAGCAGGTCTATTGGAGGGGGATCTTTTTTCGAGTGTTGGGAAAGTCATTAAGAGAGATAAAGTTTAGAGTGATTGTAATTCTTTAACTGATTTCCATTTCATCTTGTAAACATTTTAAGAGTTTAATCAATAAAAATTACAATTGTTCATCTTAAAAATGATTTGATTGTATAGATTCTTGTGAGGGGTGTAGTGTAGGATTTCCTGCAACTACATATGCATCGCTGCAAACCCTAATTAGGGTTTTTAAACAGTCATGCACGCGTGACTTTGGCCAAACGATTTGGCAAGCCACGCTTCCCCTTTGGGAGGTCTGGCCGTGTGGGGCCCACGTTGGGCTGATGGTGAACATATGTGCACCTTCCTGATGGTCCTAAGTTCGATCTAAGCCATCCAAATAGGCTGGCTAAGTTGGATGGTTGTGATCAATTTAAGACACTAGTGGAATTCCGCGACCCTTGAAGCATCATGCCCGCCATGGTTTGAGCAAACGTTTTTACTGCTCCATGGCCTCACCGTGAGAAACCGATCGGGTATGGGGAGATTGGGCCCGCCAACGTATGTGTTAGAGCTTCCCTAATCATTCATAGAATAATCTAATCCGTCCAACCAGGCTGGCGAAGTTGGACGGTCGTGATCGTTTTAAGACTGCCTTAAGCGGTTTATGTTCGATCGATTCTCCACAAAGAAGCACAGCCACCCTACTTAGGGTTGGCGTTTGACTGCGCTAGGAGATGTTCGTGTGATGCCCGACCGGCTAGGGCATAAGTGGTCCCGCCGGTGGTCATCATGACAATCGCCTATTCTTGCCAGGGTTTGTCTAGGCTTGTTAAATTGTGCGGCCAACTTGTGTGGCCGCGATCGTTTCTGAGACTGATATGGACAGTCTGGATTTCCCTTAAGGAAATTAAGTATGCTCGATCGTGCTAACCAAAGCGCGTCGATGCGAGACTCTCTCTATCAGAGAGTGATGTAGCCTGTGTGAGTACTTCGTGAATGTCTCAATATTGGCACGGAGATTCATGCTACTCACGAGAGTGAACACTCGATCGTCATGTCATGTCAATAATGAGAGTTCAAGTGAGAACACAACACGGAAAATACTAGGCAAATCATGCATTAATTATTAATGCTAGTAAAATTCGAGAATATTTGGGATTGCTGTTGCACGCACCATTCTGGGTGAATTTTTCGTATTTATTGAATTGCTTCAAATAAATGGAGTGAAGACGTTTTCTGCACTCATCACTGTTTAAACGGCTTTTCCCTTTGCAGGGTGACAGTGCATAAAAATATTGGTTTTACAATTTTAGCCCTGAACTAAAATCCACCATCAACAAATACCATTTGAGAGTTTGAATCTAGTATTCCTCACCTTCCTTCGGCTATTTCTTATTCCAAAAGAATTCGTCATAACCTTTTTAGAAAATCCATCGGAGGAAATTTTCTGAGGACTAAGTCTAGGACCTCTAGAAATTGGTTCCAAAGGATTAGAAGAGAGAAATCTCCACCTTCTAAATTTAGTTCCACCAGACTTATTCTCATAAACACTTGGAATGTGTATTTTTGTGGTGTAAGAATTTTCACCATAGAAGAAACACGATTCCTGTAGAGATTTCGAGATGAGTGACCATTGAATTCCCTTTTAAGAGAATTCTGGTTTTCTGCAGGAATGAAATCCATTGTAGATGTCTTCAGACATTTACTATGTCGACTGTAAAAAAAAGTAGATTTTGAAGATCAAAAATCTGTTTCTTTCTAGCAAAACAATGTTGAACATAGTGATTCTTTTTCCTACAGAAAGAACAGGTTCGTGGAAGAGAAACATCGGAAGAACCCTGTTTTAAGTTTATAACCCTATTAGAAGACTGTGAGTTATGTAAACACTTCTTATCAAGAACATCCTTTGGAGAACTTTTCTTCATGTGCTGTAATTCAGCCTGAGAAATAGTAATTGGTACAGAAAATTTTCTCATTAAAACAGAGTTTTCCTTTTTCAAGGATTTGCACTGTTCCTGGGCTAGAAGAAGGGATGCATCCAGTTTCTCTTTCTCAACACGAAGCTTGTTCAAATCTGATGAGTGAGTCTCGATCAAACGTTTTTATCTAATTGAAATTTCATTAACAATATCCTCAAGAGAACTAATCTTTTCAAGCTGTAGAGTAGTTTCTTGAACAAGTTTTTCGATATTGTTAGAGAAGGACTCAACGATGCTATAGAGTTCCCGTTCTCGACCAAGAGACTTCTCAAGCTCATCAATGAGCTGATCATGTTTTTCTTCAAGAGTCTTTATCTTAGTTCCTTGAAGATCAATAATCCCAGCGGATTTTTTTAGAATTATGGAGAGTTCCATTTCAGCTTTAGACATAGTATTAAATGTCACATCATAGGGAATGTTATCAGAATCTGATAGTAGAAATTCTTACCAAAGACCAATGTTCAAGTGTCAATCAAAGGTTGAATTAATTTAATTGATTTAATTTCTGATTATTATATCAACAACCAAAGGTTGGATTAATTTAATTGATTGAACTACGCACAACCTGTGATATTTCAATTATATAGAAAATATAATGCAGAAAAGAAATATCTGATTATTTAAGTTTTGTTAACGAGGAAACCGCAAATGCAGAAAAACCAGGACCTAGTCCAGATTTGAACTCCACGCACTATTAAGCCGCTGCAGACACTAGCCTACTCCAAGTTAACTTCGGACTGGAATGTAGTTCAGCCATAACCATTCTCACACTGATCAAGGTAGAGTCACATTCCTTACGCCTCTGAATCCCAGCAGGACTCTACGCACTTGATTCCCTTAGCTGATCTAACCCACAACTAAGAGTTGCTATGACGCAAAGTCGAAGACTTGATAAACCAATCTGTCTCATACAGAAAAGTCTATTGAATAGATAAATATGTCTCCCATAGAATTACCTAAGGGTTTTGTTCCGTCTTTTGATAAATCAAGGTGAACAGGAACCAATTGATACATCAAACTTATATTCCCGAAGAATAACCTAGTAATATCAGTCACCTCACAATAATCTTAATCGTATGGCAGCGAAACAAGATATTGTGGAATCACAAACGATGAGACGAAGATTTTTGTGACTACTTTTTATCTTTCCTATTGGAGATTAAATCTCGAGCAAATCTAAAAGAAGATAGTACCCAATACGATAGAAAACAACAAGATTAGAAAACGCAACTACAAAGAAAATAGTTGGGTCAGGATTCACAATCCCAATGAAGTCTTTAAGTCGTTAACCTATAAGGGTTTTAAGAAAAACCTAGGTTAATGGAGAATCGACTCTAAGTCGCAACTAGTGTCATACAAGAGGTGTGGGGATTAGGTTTCCCAGTTGGTAGAGTTCTCCCTTATATAGTCTTCAAATCAGGGTTTGCAATCAATGTTACCTTGGTAACAAAGCATTTAAATATTCATTGTTAGATGAAAACCCGATTAGAATCAAGCTAATATCTTTCAACCGTTAGATCGAACTTAGCTTGTTACATACAAATGAAAAGTGACTTCATTTAGATATGGGTAACCGTACCTAAACGTGTACACCTTGTTGGCTCAACAATAATTAACCGAAGTTATACATATGAACACTTTCATATCAACCTTATTCATCTTAATCAGAACTAGTTCAAATGACTCAAATGAAACTAGTTCTAGATTTGTTCAATTGTTTATATTCTCATATAAGTATACAAGACACAATTGAAGAAAAATCTATTTTGATTCACTCGAATAAATTCATGAACATTATAGCCACGGTTTACAAAAGATTGCATTCATTATTATGTAAATATATTAGTTGATGAACAAACCGATTTTAGAACATAACCTACTCAAGTATGCGAACGTGTACGCATACCTAAGTGGTCGGACTAAGTTTGGGTTCGCCAGTACGCGAACGGGTACGCATACCACCAAACTCAGTTGAACTCCGGAACTTGAACTTATGCCAGTATGCGAACGTGTATACATACTAAGTTCCCGAACTTTAAATATTTCATTAACCAACTAGTACGCATACGGGTATGTATACCATGGTTCCCGGACTTGGAATAACTTGCAACAGTTAGCATACAAGTAAGCATACTGTGCTATATCCAATCATGGTTAATTTGTTCTAAACTCTTATTTCAATCATTGAAACATTCTTAGAAGACGAAAGTAGCTTTCTCACACATCAAGTGATTGAATGATCAATGCTAAACATTCCGAGTCTACATTAAATGACTGTCTCACAAAAATCATGTAAGATGTTACCAGGTGATTTTCACATGATCATCTTTTGACTTTCGTCAAGAATATAAGATGAACTTGGTTAAAGCGAAAGCTTACTAACACATATTTCGAGAAATATGTAAGTGAGTTAAACTCAGCTCGAAATATCAAATATGTATAATCGAAGTCTATATAGCTATACGACTTTTGTCTCAAATAGGATATAGAGTAGATAGACTTTAGAGTGATAGATGAGTTCAAGTCTCCACATACCTTTTGTTGGTGAAGTTCCACAAGCTCTCCTTAGTAGTTCTTCGTCTTCAATCGATGAACGCCGTGAAGTCTAAAGCTCAGCTACACTTTCTATCCTAATTCGAAACTTATCTATAAGTAGACTAGAAATCAAGACCTATAGTTTTGGCAACTAAACTTGACAAACAAGCTTGAGATATCAACGCTTGCGAGTTCGACCGAGCAGTGCTCTAACAGATCTAAAAAAAGATCAAATTATTCGAGCTCTGATCTTATACAGAAAGCAATTAAGCAAAAAATTAGCATAAAAGCACAAAACTCCTTCAAAATTAAAAAAGAGTGAAAATGTTAAGACAAAATATACACACTATAATAAATTCTCCATTAAAGTTCAAAAGAAAGCCTTACAGAGAGATATCCTAGGAAAAAAAATGCAGGCTAAATAAGAATGAAAGAGTACTAATTGACGGATTTAAAAGAAATCTATTCAAGATTATCATTTTTGTCATCTGAATCATTTTCGACAACTGCATCAGCTGAATCTTCAAGAGCGGTAGAAACTTGTTCCAGAACTTTCTGGGTGAAAAGGCATGGACCGGGATAGAGTAACCCACTCTTGAATTGCCAGCTGGTCTTGAGCAGCTTTAAGTTGAGAAAAACAAGAGTGAAAGCTCGGTTCTCGGCAATGATTCGCTAACCTCGAACTCATTACAACAAGAGGTAGAAGCTTTCAATTAATCTTGAGTCTTCTTGAGACGAGTAGATAACTCATCATTTCGAAACGTCTCAAGAGTGAGATTGTTGTTAGTGTAAGATTTTGAAGAAGGTGATATAATGATAAGCTGTAATAAATGTTATTCAGAGATAAGGATAGTGACGTTACAAAAGGGGTTTTAAAGGACACTGCAGGACCTAAACCCTAAAGGGATAAACTATGGAATATCCCATGAACAAGCAGACAACTAACGGAAAGCAAAAGTAGTAACAGATAGAGAAGTGTAAACAAAACACTCTCTTTACATCAGTCAATGAAAAAACGTAACTATAAGCTCTAATACTCCCCCTCAAACTGAGGCAGGGGTTTTGCAGAAGTGCATCAGTTTGTCACGGAGACTGTCGAAGGCTTGGAAGGATAGTCCCTTGGTAAGAACATCTGCAATATGTAAGGATGAAGATACGAACTCAACATCAATCGTGTTAGCCTCGAACGAGATCTTTGATATAGTGATAATCCATCTCAATGTGTTTTGCGCGAGCATGGAACACAGGGTTCAAAGCTAAGGCACGAGCACCCATATTATCACAGAACAGGTGATGAGGAGTGGTGACTGCAATGTTTAGTTCTTCTAGAAGAGCAGCGAGCCACATAACTTCAGAGGCAAGGGTAGAGAGAGCTTTATACTCAGCTTCTGTAGATGACTTGGAGACTGTTGGTTGTTTCTTCGACTGCCAGGACACCAATGTAGAACCAAGAAACACACAAAAGCAGTAGTTGAACGTCGTGTATCAAAACAGCCTGCCCAGTCCGAGTCAGAATAACCCGAAATCTGAGTGATATCACCTGAAGAGATAGTGATACCAGAACCAATAGAAGACTTCAGGTACCTGAGAATGCGCTTAACTAGTGTCATGTGTTCCGTTGTGGGAGAGTGCATGAGCTGTGATGCATAGTTGACAACATAAGTGATGTCAGGTCGTGTATGAGTTAGATATTGAAGTCCATCCACAATGCTTCTATACTATGGCCGGGTTGGAGAGAGGTTCACCATCATGGCATGAGAGTTTTGCACCACTTGTGACAGGAGTAGAGAAAGGTTTGCAGTCCATCATGTTGATCTTCTCAAGAAGTTCCAGTGTGTACTTAGTTTGAGTCAGTAGTAGAGAGCTGCTACATGTAGATTTAACAACTTCAATGCCCAAGAAATAGTGGAGATCTCCCAAGTCCTTCATTGCAAAATATGAGCTCAAGCTGGAGATGAAACTGGAGATCAAGCTGTGAGTATTTCTTATAAGGAGAATGTCATCAACATATAGAAGGAGAAGTAATATATTTTCTCCTGAGAAGTAAGTGAACAATGAATGATCAGAGGCACTCATAATGAACCCAGAGGACATCAAAAAACCACTAAAATTCTCAAACCAAGCCCCGGGTGCTTGTTTCAACCCATATAATGACTTCTTAAGTCACAGACATAATCGTGGATGTACTTCATCTACAAAACCTTTAGGCTGCTGCATGTAGACTTCTTCATTTAGTTCACCATGAAGAAATGCATTTGAGACATGAAGTTGTCTAATAAACCAGCCATTTGTCACAGCAAGTGTAAGAATAGTTCTAACTGTGGTAAACTTGATGACAGGGCTGAAAGTCTCATGATAGTCAATCCCATCTACTTGGTGGTATCCCTTTGCCACAAGTCTAGCTTTATGTCTCTCTAGACTCCCATCAGACCTGAGTTTTACCTTGTATACCTATTTGTTTCCTAGCACATTCATGGAGTGATGATAAGGCACAAGTTCCCAAGTATTATTTTGAATCAGTGCATCAAACTCACTTTGCATTGCTTGAACCCATTCAGTTTTTGTAGAAGCTGTTTTAAAGGTTTTGGGTTCAGAGGTATTAGTAATTTCAGAGGTGAATGCAAAGTGAAGTGGGTGAGTGATAGTATAATGAGTCACAAAGTCTGGTAGATATTTTGGTTTCACAATACCCAGTTGTGATCTAGTGACCATTTGATGAACTGTTGGGTGTGTAGGTTCAGTTGTATCAATAGTTGTGTCTGTTTCTGGTTCATTAGTAATGGGTAATTGAGGTGACTCAGGTATTGAAGGTTCAGAATCAGAGAGTGGTTGTGTATCTGTATGGGATAGTGGATACTCAGTGATTGGGAAGATGGCAGCATTGTGAACATCAGTAGTTGATGAAGAGGTACAAGTACAAAAATGAAAAGTATTTTCTTCAAAAACCACATGCCTGAAGATGAAAATCTTCTTGGTGGCATTCTCATAGCATCTGTACCCCTTGTGCATTGGGATATAACCAATGAAAGTACACTTTGAGGATTTTGGACTGAGCTTATCATGTCTAGTTGACCCCAAGAAAGGGTAATAGGTGCACCCAAATACCTTAAGAATAGAGAAATCTGGTGCTCTATGAAATAAGATTTCATATGGGGTTTTGAACTCAAGCAATTTTGAAGGGGTTCTGTTAATAATAAAGGTTGGCAAAAGAAAAGAATCATACCAGAACTGTTTTGGCATACAAGCTTGAAAGAGCATTGTGTTCCCCCATTTCCACTATGTGCCTATGCTTCCTCTCACCCACTCCATTCACGAGGGGTATTTGGGCATGAAGCACAAAGTGCAATTCCCAGTCATCAAAAGCGGTCTTCATCTTTCCCTTTACTAGCTCACTGTCATTGTCAGTCTGGAAGTACTTGATTGTTGTAGAGAACAAATTCTCATTTAACTTCTTGAAGTGTTGAAAACAAATAACACTCTCATCTCTTGTAGTCATAGGGTAAATCCAGTGAAATTTCTTGTAGTCATCCACAAAAAGGATGTAGTATTTGTACCCCAAATTGGAGAGAGTTGGTGCTGGCCCCCATACATCACAATGAATGAGCTTAAGTGGTGCTGTGGTAGACCTGAAAAGGTAATCTCTTTCTCTTCCCCAACTGACAAGAGTGACATAAAGAATCAGCTGCAAGCCAGCTTCTGTAAGATGGGAGTAGAAGTATGTCCAAGCCTGTTGTGCCATGTAGTTGATGTAGCTTTGAGAGTCACATGGGCTTGAATAACAGGACCAGAAGCAGCAGCAATGGGATACAAGTTCATATGCATCTTCCCTCGGCCAAGAGGTCATTGTGTGTGAAGGTCCAAAATCTTGTAGCCCCCAAGGAGTGAACCCAATTGAGCAAGAGTTCTCATGGGTAAATTTCCCAACAGAGATATTAAGTTCCTATGCAATTGAGGTACATACAAGACATTTGGAAGGGTGAAAGATGTTGTATCAGTGTGTAATGTAGAGGTACCAATCATCTTAATTGGTAGATGTTCTCCACTGCCAACCAGAACTCTCTCAGGGCCAGTATAAGGTATGGGGTTTTGAAGGACTATAATATCATTTGTCATGTGAGAGGTAGCCCCTGAGTCAGGCAACTAGTCTACAGCTGCTGGATAAGTAGATTCTTCAGAAATGCAAGCTGTGTGACAAAAATTAGCCTGAGGTGTGTAGAAGGAGATGAAGATTTTGAGGATGTATCTATAATAACACTTGTTAAAGATGGCCTTTCTTTTGCAAATACGACGGTGTAATGTTCTTGAAATCGGTGATTTTGTTGGTATGTGAAGTATTTGAGAGTTGAGGTTTAGGATGTTGAGAGTTATCAGTAGAAGAAGATGATGACGCAAAGGTATTTTTAGTGAAAAACGCAGAAGACATGGCGGCATCAAGATTTCTGTTAACCTCAGTCTCATGGCCAGAGAGCCATTGTTCATGTTGTATCAGTCGAGATCTCAGGGATTCAAAAGTGTATGGAGTATCACGATTTTGAAACAAAATAACAAGGTTGTCACAAGATCTATTTAGGCCATTTAGGGTATACATAACCAGATCTGGTTCAGGTACATGTTCATTTACGGCAGCCAGAGAGTCAATGATCTCTTTAATGGTTTGTAAGTAGGCAGACATAAATTGAGAACCCTTTCGAACATTATGCAGCTGACTACGAAGCATGGTTTTTCGTGCAACAAATTAATCAGAAAAATGTTTAGCAAGAGCATTCCATACCTGCTTAGAAGTAGAAAGACCCAAAATAGCTGATGAAACAGAAGGTGTGAAGGTTGCATTCAAACAGCTCATAACAAATCTATCCCACTTGCGCCATTTTGTAAACTCTGGGTTTAAGATCTCTATGTTATTCACCAAGACAGAAGGAGATGGAGCCGGAATAGATCCATCAATGAACCTAAAGAAGTCTGTGCTTATCAGAATAGATTCCATCTGACTTTTTCAAACCAAGTAATTTGTGTCATCAAGTTTAGAGGGAACACACTGAGTGATACAGGTGAAAGGTAGAGATTTGTAGGAAAACACATAAGCAAATATGGGATTTTCTGGTGGAGGTGGTGGTGGTGGTGGTGGTGGTGTATTATTATCATCAACAGAAGACTCGTGATTTTCAGGGTTTGGTAACGTAGCCATCTTGATGATGTAATGATAAAACAAGACGTATTAATGCTGTGAAAGTGATGTTTCAAGGTGTTCACAGATCCCACGAGGTATCAATCAATGAAAACCTCCTGATACCATGTAAGATTTTGAAGAAGGTGATATAATGATAAGCTGTAATAAATGTTATTCAGAGATAAGGATAGTGACGTTACAAAAGGGGTTTTAAAGGACACTGCATGACCTAAACCCTAAAGGGATAAACTATGGAATATCCCATGAACAAGCAAACAACTAATGGAAAGCAAAAGTAGTAACAGATAGAGAAGTGTAAACAAAACACTCTCTTTACAACAGTTAATGAAAAAACGTAACTATAAGCTCTAATAGTTAGCGTGTGCAATATTACGATA
>JAJJWW010010866.1:0-43475 GCA_023531295.1 Papaver armeniacum
TGATCTTTATAAGAGAGAGTGTTATATCGGCTCAACGATTTATCTGGGAATGTATCGTTTCGGCTTTTACTTATTACTACTTCTCTCTGTGCAAAAACTAGGCCTTACCGTAACGGCACGGACCTTGGCATTGGTTACCAGTTGAGTCCCGAAAACTTATCAACTCCTTCTAATGCCAAGACCTTCTATATTGCTCCCAAAATTGTATGGTAGATGCTACACTCACCGCATTTCCTCCCTGGTTTCATCTCGATTGGTAAAGGTGAATGTGGGCTCCATGCACATGTGAGTTGCGGTATTAATCTCGGGTTTCGAAATTGTATTGGCTTTTGTATTTTAAATATGATATTAGCCCTTATATGTCTTGATTCATATTGGGTTCACAGAATAGGCAATTTCGTTATTTTATTTCCCCCCGTTTTATAAAAATATAGATTTTCTCATAGGATTTCTCCGTTTTACTATAAAAATCTTATCTATTTCCCAGTTTTCCATATCGAAGGTGCAGTATATACGCGAACCCTTGCCATCAAATGCTTTTGTATCGTTACCTTCTTTTGGGTTTTCATTTACTGTATATGAATTTTTGGGCAGATTCCTAAGATAATTTTGCATTCCTTTCCCATATCCAAGCGTTTTAAACATGTTTTGTGTGTGAGTATGATTATTTAAACTGTATGATGATCTTGTGTTTAATTTTTTTTTGTTTTTTCTACAGAGTCACGTCGTCCTGCCTAGTTTCTCTTCATTTTTTCTCATCCAGGACTATCATTTATACACAACGCCTGGACTAAAGTCCTCTTTTTAGATGGTCCGGCTCATTAGGATATAAAGTTATGTTCCTTAAATTGGTTCCCAACATATAAATGATTTCTATTGGATCTTCTATGTTAAATCCGAACAATATAGGTAAGAAACAAAGCCATACACGATTCTACTTCCCTAATATAAGAAACTGGTGCCAACAACTTATTGGTATATTTTTTTAAATGAGCTTCAACATACGTAGAACCGTGAAAAATGGTTAGTATAAGCCTGGAACCCCAAATCAATCACATTTACAAACATTGCTCACATTCACATTCAACATAGAACTTGAAATAGTCGCAGTTAAGTAGTACAGATATGCCTTATTGATAGGAATTAGTAGTTTAATCCTATATATCTTCAAAGAAAATTTGATAACATGATAAATCTTATCATATCAACATGATTACACTTTGAATCTCCTAAAATTTTACTGCGTCTCTCAAATATATAAAAGGTACTAAGATTAACATGAAGAAAAGGGAGCTACAGCTCAACAAAATGCAGTAACAGAAACATCTCCCTTATAAAGCAAAGCAGGGATAACTTAGCCTAGATAAAGGACGGTGGGGATTTAGTTTCGGGAAAGCTAAATCTATGGTTGTGGGTGTCCACACCCAAATTGATCTCACGTGTGTTGTCATTTCCGTGTGTGGTTCTAAGACGCGACATGCGTGGTCACCCATTTCTATCTCACATATGTTCATCCCTTTCGTCTATCCATTTTTACGGTGGAACCATCCTTTCAATCATGTTTTCTACTTGATCGTGAGAGGCCTCATGAGAAGGGATCTGCTGACAAATAAAACAATATCAGGAATCATCATTCATGTTTCTTTGAGTCTCTGCATTTTGTTTTATTTGTCAGCAGCTCCCTTCTCATTGAACTCAACTAATCGATATCCTCCATCGAAATCTCCACGTACTCCTCTTTGATTGCACATTTCCCCATCAAATCTGTTAAACCTTTCATTGTATATGACTTATCTTTTATTGTCATGTTGCCGATCCTCCAGATTGGTTGAGAATAGGATTTTTTTTTTCATTCAAATTGTATTTTTTTGGCATCGAAGAAAACATACCGTATGTTACTTGTATTGAAAGCATTACCTTTCTTTGATATAAAATGCAAGGTTGGAATTAAGATAAGTTCATTCATAGGTTTCACTGACTTCATAGACTAACTTTGAGTACCTAGATATTGCTTGACATAGGCACCAGCTACAACATCCACAATGGGTTGTGTATTCACTCCATTGGCTTCAAGGTTTCTTGTTAATTCAGAAGTTGAGTCACCCCATAGTGTGACCTTAAGTTTCATGCCACTGTATTCGGATTAAACATGTATTAGGTTAGGGTCAGAGATCTTCACCAAAATAACGTTGAAGGACAAGATGTAAATGAATTTAGCTCGGTATACTGTAGATGTAAATAATCCACAGGGACAGGTGGAACCATCCTAGACGATGGCGTACCAAGAGAAACAAGCACTAGAAGTATTGAATCGTCTCACCAGATATGGGCGCGAGGAAAGAGGAACTGAGACAGCCCGTGAGGTCGACATAAAGGAAGAGAAAAGTTCTGATGTGATGCTCATCGGGTTCGAGGACAATAAATGCACTGACAGAGTTGGTGAAGAGATAAGAAGAGCTCGGTCAAAGTGAGACTTGGCCAGGGACCTAAAGGGCGACGTCGGTCACCTCCACCAAACAAGCGACATCGGGTAGTGGGATATCGGACGAGGACACCACTCGACTCGGCTAGATATATCGACTTGAACAAATAAGAATATTGGCCGAAGCATCAGCTGGTCGCCCGAGAAGAACATCAAGGAAGCTACACCAGGCCCAACATCGTAGTATTGATGTATCATCATCTGTGACTATAAATAGAGACTATGTAGAGAGGTAAAACCCAAGTAAGGAGAGAAAAAGGAGAGCACACCTAGAGTATTGAGAGAAGCATCCATCTTGTAATCGTGAACCAAGTAATAAGATCATCCCTTTACCCCGTGGACGTAGGTAATCATACCGAACCACGTATATCTTGTGTTCTTCTATGTCTCTTGCTTGTTTACTTCATTATGTATGTTTGAGATTCTTTGGATGTAGTGGTAGGATTTTCTACAACTACATTCTGGCGCCGACTAAGGACACCGTGTAACATCTTCGGATACCTTGAAATCGATTGCCAAAAGAGAGAAATCCAAGCTCCTAAGTCACCTTGCGTGTTAGTTGAAGCTAAGGGAGAAACTCTTTTGGTTAAATATGTTGGTAGACAAAGCTTGCAAGGTGTTTTTGTTTTATAAAAACGATTTTCTTAGTAAAACCTTGTTATGTTTTGGCGTAGGACTGCTTTTAATAGCATCAATCCTTTTTGCTTTCGGTTAAGTCGAGTTGTCAAGATTAAATCATTAAACTAGGATGTTTGCTTGAGTTGTCCAAGCGAGTTATTAGAGGATCCGCAAGCTCCCGAAATAACATCTTTTGATGTTGGTAGAAGCTAGAGTGAAATTCCATCTCGCTGGCAACATTTTCGTCTCAAGACTCTAAGGTTGTTTAACTGTCAAAAATAGCATCAACATCGTTAAAAGAGAGATTCAACAGCTCCTATGAACATCTATTGATGATAGTCGATGCTAAGTGAAAGACTCTAATGGCTGAAATGCATAGGTTGCTAGATTTATCGTTTAAAGTTTACCTTCGTGATTAAAAGCTCGATTTCGTTACATTTGTTTTCACTTACTTAATCCTTGAAAAGCTCACGGAATTTTAGTTTAAAAGGAAAAACTTGTTTAGTTATTCTCACCATATTAATTTCGTCGAGTAAGTACCATAAGATTTCTTACCTTATGAGCGAGGGATTCCGGTCGGGAAAGTTTGATTAATCTTCTTACGTCGAGTTAAGTGTTTTCCGTTGAGTTAAACTTCTTGATTAAAGATCGCCTCATCTTCGATCTAAGTTAACCGTTATAACACTTCAAAGCTCCCGAATGGATCATCTTTGATGATCGGTAGAAGCTAAGTTGAAACGTTATTTTGCCGTTTAAACCTTCTTAGTGAGTTAAACAAAGTACAATGGTGATGGAGGCAAGACTAACTCGAAGTCATCGAGTTTAGTTTTCCGGAAACTAAGGCTGGAAGGAGTATAGTGAGCGCTTCGTTAATAAGTCTCATCTTTATCCTACACTAAAAAGCCTCACAAAGATCCGTAGAAAAACCGACCAGGATTAGCAATCCGTATAGAAAGAAATCATTTGGTGAGGGTTGTCGTTATTATCGACCATAGCCAAGAAAGAAATCTTCCGATCTAACGTATGGATGGTTAATGACTTCTGGCACTAGGAATGTTAGGACAAATAATGATTAATGCATAGAGAAAGTAGCGAAAGCGATGTGTCGAGATAGCTTTTCAAAGATTGTCCTTTACGGTCAAAACCACTTGATTGCTGAAATCAACACGCTAGCATAAATGGAATTGTACTACAAAAACTTTTCCACTGTGAGAACTGTTGTACTTCATCCTTAACCTTTCGAAACAGTCAAGTAAGTGTTGTGTACTTTGCTGACGTAGGTAGGGACGGGCGGACGGGCGAGCGAGGCACAAGAGCAACACTGAAGGTGATGGCGAGCACCTCCAGGACGAGTAGGATTCTCAGGAACCGGGCCACATCGGGATCTAGTGCACAAGAAGGACTGACGGATTCCCGACAAGAAGACCGTCGGCAAAATCATCAAGGCGAGACTCAGGCACCAGGCAGAGGCATGGCAACTGTCGACGAGGAAGTCGATCTAGGTCGAGACGACGATCTCCCACCCAGAATACTGAGGATCAACCCGAGCCAGATGATGCAGGGGGACATGGTGGACGGAAGAACTGCATCGGATACTGAGGAAGAGGAGGAAGTGCAAATGATGCAGGAGGAACAGAGGCGAGAAAGGCAACCGATGGAGTATCAGCGTGCACTAGAACAAGAAGGAGAGAGGCTTAGACGAGTGCGCTTAGGAATGGGCGACCTCAACCGAGACATCCCACCAGTAGCAGCTGATCCTCCCGTAGCTCCAACCGTTCCCCCCGTTATCCCCTTGGCAGAACCTCCAACCGCGCCCCCCCCAATGTAGCAGGAAACCAAGTGAATGGCCACTCTAGCCATGAGAGCACTGACCCAATGTTACTTGCTATCTTGGCGAGCCAAAGAAGGCAGGAAGACCTTATGAGGGAGCTGCAGAGAAGGAATCTAGCCTTGGATCATGAAAACTACCAACTCCGCAACCGAAGAGCCGGGTCAAGAGGATCGTCAAGTCGAGGCGCTTCTAGCAGTCACACCCAGCCGAGAAACACTCCAACCCCACCCCCGAACCGAGAGCGCACGCCCGACTCCAATCGCTCAAGAGGAGGGTATGGTACACCTGAGGATTCTTCGACCGAGGAAGAGGCGACGAACGAGGGTACGGATGCGACAACCAAGCAAAAGATCAAGCAACTTGAGCATATGGTAAAGAAGCTGATAGGAAATGGCGAGGACGATAAGTTGGCAGAAGTAATCAATGAAGCACAGAAGACACCATTTACTAAGGAATTGGATCGGGCTCCTTTCCCCCCAAAGTGTACGTTGCCAATCTTCCCATCTAGGTTTGATGGCACGGGCGACGCTGGAGAACATATCAAAACGTACATCATGTCCTTGTTGCAATGGAAGAATTACGATGTGGTCATGTGCAAATTCTTTCCAGTGAGTCTGGAAGGTGAGGCAAAGAACTGGTTTTACACCCTGCCCGATGAATCCGTTGGCAATTATCTTTGTCTTGGTAGAAACCTTCCGGAAACATGCATGCAACAAGATAGCTCGACCCAGAGTTAATAAGATATTTTTGCTTGCACGAAGATTTAGGGAACCATTGCGGTCTCTAACAGACAGATGGAGGAAGTTGTGTACTGACATCGGGAAGGTACCGGTCGATCAACATATTTTCGGGTTCGAAAATTCATTGAGGAAGTCGGATCCTATTTGGATAGCAATGTACACCGAGAAACCTAAAACGTTAAGGGAAATCAGGAAGATGCAAGAACACTACATCGCCCTAGAAGAAATACAGAAAGGAGCATAGGATAGGGGAATACAAGAAGCCAGCACTACAGTAGAGGCAATCCCACGAGAAGATCCAAAGCGACCAGAGAAGAGGCCGAGCACACAACATCAAGGGTCAAACAAGAAAATTTGGGTCGAGAAAGGAAAGAAACCTCGCCACGAACCCAGATCTTACACTCCACTAAATGCACCATTGGAAGAAATATTCAAGGAAGTAGAAAAGAGGAATGACATCAGATACCCGAAAACAAGGGGAATCCAGTTTGATGAAACAAGGAACCATCCCGAGTTTTGTCATTACCACCGATTTAAGTGGCCATTCGACCAATGATTGTCGGGAGGTAAAAGATATCGTCCGATCTCGATCCGAGATGGATACTTGCGACACTTCGTTAAGACATCGCCGACACCAGTTCAGCCCGACGCACTAGTGCATCAAATAAGAATCAATCGTGGTACCCAGTTCGCCTGTAACACTATATCCCACTCGGCAACTCATGGGTTTGACTTGGGTACCGGTATCACTTCAAGGATTCATAAAAGAGATCGAGCAGGAAAGGAAATATTTAGTGTGGCCAAAACTCTACCCATGGAACCTTGGATGATGCAGTCGATCACTTTCTCAGCAAAAGACGTCCCGTCAAATGGTCAAGCACATGGAGATCCCCTAGTGATAACCTTACTTATCGAAGAATGGGGTGTCCGAAGGATACTAATGGACAATGTGATTGATCGAGGTCCTCTTTTACGATACCTTCAAAATTATGGAGTTATCTGATGACATCTTAATACCGTCGACCTATCGAATCTACGGCTTCAACGGTACAGTGACAGTACCAAAAGGAGAAGTCACCCTCAGAGTTTCGGACGGGGAGGGATTCCTATACACACTCACCACCTTCTGCGTGGTCGACGTTGTGTCACCTTACGAAGCAATCCTTGGTAGACCCACGGCTCAGAATCAAAGGAGTAGCCTCAAGATACCACCAAAGACTGCGGTTTCCATCCTATCGAGGGGTAGTGGAGGTGTTGGGCGATCCCCAGGCGGCGCGACAATGCGTACAGATAGATATCCAGCAGAACGAAGAAATGCGATCGAGGAAGCGCCAAGAAAAGAACAAAGCTAAGGAGATAATGGCGGGAGAAGAACTAGAAAAGGTGATATCACAAGTGATGTGGTTTTGAATTGTTGTAGAAAGTGGTAGTAAAAGATATCGTTCACTCAGACTTGTGAAGATTCAATTTTAGATTCAAACTCAATAGAAAACTTACGAAGTTTTTATCAAGATTATAAAAAGCACCGAGACTCAAGATTCCACCATTGACCAATTAAGTGATTCAACCTAATCAATATTCATGCAATTCTTTGCGTTTGAAGTGATTCTAATTTATTGCCTCAAGTAGATTTTCGAAGTAACAATTGTAAACACTAAGCATGAAACATCAAAAGTCTTAAACTAAGCATGCTCCATCAAAACGAATCACAATCATTCAATAAAAATCCTAGTTCCATGCAAATAATCATAAAAGAAATTGCAAAAATTAATTAAAATAGAAATATACCACTTTTCATGGAACAATGGCTTCCTCCGTCGCCTCGGCTAAGGGATTTAGCTCCTCATATTATTCACGTGCTCAGAATAGGTGTTCATAGCTCAAAAGTGTGAAAAATAAGAGAAAACTAATAAAGCAAATGAGTTTGTAATAGATATAATTGTTACAGAACTCCTTTATTCTGAGAAACTGTTGCAGAACTGTTGCGAACTCAATATAATTGTTGGAAAAATTGTTACAAAGGCTTTGAATTTGAAAGAATAGGTCACGGGTTAAGCGACAGTCTTCTTATGATGTTCTCTGGTTTTTCTCATCCTCTCGCCTGTAAGTTGTGAAATCGACTCTGCAAGCTTTTGTTTATCTCTGCAACTCCCCCCAAAGTGCCGACCCTTTTTACGTGACTCCCAGCACCTTTTATACCCTTCTTCCCGATCAAAACTCGATGAGATTCCCTAAATAATTCCTTTTCTTTCACCGGAGGTCTCAGGTTCTTTTCTTTCTCTTTTTATTCTCTTGTGCATCCCTAACAGAGTCCCTTCTCACCAAAATCCTTTCCAAATATATACTCAATCCAACAGGAAAGATATTCTCCCTTTTTCTCACGTAACTTCTCATTCCCAGCAAATCCCGAGTATCTCTGTTTGAGGTCTTCCCGTTTTACATTTGCAAGAACAAAACCTTCCCTGTTTAACTCCATGAAAATCTCCACATCCTTCCCCTTTATAAACCTGCGAAGATATCTTTCCCAAATCGTCAACAGAACCGAGAATGTTTCCACCTCCTCTGTTTTATCGTGAATCACTTTGTGGACCTATTTTTTCGATTATGAACTCACTATCATCCCTGTTTTATCCAACCAGGCCCAATCCAAGCTAGTTCCGTGAGAAAATCCGAGTAAAAATCGTCAGAAATCTTCCCAGAAGAGTACGCAGGTGTTGAGTCCTTTTTCCCGCCAAAATTAAGTTCAAAAGAGGAAGAATTGGGATGCCTCCTAACCATCTGCGGGTGCTGATAGCAATGGGGTGGAATAGCAAATCTGGGGTGTGAATAGAAGGTGGTCTCCCCTTAGTAATTTGGTTACCCCTTAACCAAAATGAGAGTCTGAATAGTAGGTGTCCTCCGGGTGCAACTTTTCGAGCCGATTTCTCCAAAAACGTTTATTTCCCAAAAATACCTACAAACACATAAAACACCATAATAAATACGAAATCGAGTGCCAATAATATATAGTACTGAGATCAAATTAGACACAAAAATGTGTCTATCAACAAGCCATCACCACCCATGAAGCTGGCGAGAAGGAAATCTTATAGCAATCAAAGGAGCCGACAATGGTCGATGAACCAAAGCCCGATTTCTCGGCCTTAGAATCTACTCGACAAATTAATTTAGGCACTGAGGAAGAACCTAAAATGGTGAGGATAGGGACTCTATTGACGGATGAACAAACACATCAGTTGATAACTCTTTTGAAAGAACACATGGACGTATTCGCTTGGCAAATGCACGATATGGAGGGAATTGACCCAGAAATCTGCTCACACCACTTGAGAATAGATCCCAAGTTCAAACCGATCCGACAAAAGATGAGGAGAATCGCACCCGAGCTACAAGTAGCGGTGGAGGCCGAACTAAAGAAGTTGCAAGTGGCAGGAATCATTCATAAGGCTCAATATCCACAATGGATATCTAACATGGTGATAGTCCCTAAAAGGAATGGAGGTGTTCGAGTCTGCATCGACTTTAGCGACTTGAACAAAGCGTGCCCGAAAGATAGCTTCCCCCACCCCAGCATCGATCAACTAGTAGAATCCATAGTTGGATATAAGGCAATAACGCTCATGGACAGGTACTCGGGGTACAACCAGATTCCCCTGGCCCCTGAGGACCAAGAGCACACATCTTTCTTCACACCCAGAGGGTTATATTGTTACACCAAAATGCCGTTGGGGCTGCGAAACGCAGGCGCCACCTACCAAAGATTAGTAGAAGACATGTTCGAAGACAAAATACACAACACCATTGAGGTATATGTGAACGACATGCTGGTCAAGATCAAGGTGGCCACCAACCACATCGACGACCTCCGAGACATATTTCAAACCATGAGAAGATACAAGATGAGGGTGAATTCTGCTAAGTGCACTTTCTGGGTTACCTCGAGTAAGTTTCTAGGGTACATAATTACCGACAAAGGTATCGAAGCCGACCCAGATAAGATCAGAGCAGTCGTAGAAATTCCATCACCCGTGACAATTAAAGACGTACAACGGTTAAACGGGAACTTGGCAGCCTTGGGGCGATTCATCTCTCGATCATCAGAAAAGTGCAAGGACTTCTTCGGGACATTGAGGAAAGGAGAGAAGTTCAAATGGACCGAGGAATACGAAGAAGCTTTTCAGAAGATTAAGCAGCATCTCGCGAGCCTGCCAATATTACAAAGGCCCAAGCCCGAGGAGGTACTGACCCTATATCTTGGGGCGACCAGTTATGCCATCAGTGTCGTCCTAGTCAAGAACGTAGGAGGGGAGGAAAAGCCGGTGTATTTCATAAGCAAAACCATGAACCCAGCGGAGAATAACTACACCAGAATCGAGCAACTGATATTAGCATTGGTGTTTGCAACACAAAAACTTCGGACGTATTTCCAGACTCACAAAATTCGGGTGCTCACAAAATCCTCCATAGAGTCAATACTCGACAATGCAGCCAGGTCGGGGCGGATCTCCAAGTGGAACGCACAGATCAAGCAGTTCGATATCTTCTACGAGATGAGAACAACAGTAAAAGCACAGGCAGTGGCCGACTTTCTGGCATACTTCCCCTTGAGCGACGAAGACGAAGTAGAAGACATCCCCGGAATGGAGGAAGACCAAGAGGATCCGTCCGACTTACTCGAGACCTATAACCCGACACGATGGGAAGTTTTTGTGGATGGATCATCCAATAGAGACGGGTCAGGCCTTGGATTGGTCTTCACAACGCCAAAGGGAAAAAAGATGGTCCACTCGTTTAGACTCGAATTTAAGGCAACCAATAACGTCACGGAATACGAAGTTGTGATACACGCTCTGCGCCTGATAGTGGAGATGGGAATTAAAGATGTAAGATTAACAAGTGACTCTCAGCTGGTCGTCCGACAAATCAGCGGGCAGTACGCTATACACGACCCCTTGTTACAGAAATATTGGGAACTCGCCCAATTTTACATCGTCCAGATACCAAACATCAAGTTTCGGCATATCTGTAGGAAAGATAACCGTCACTCGGACGCTCTAGCATACATTGCTTCCATGTTAACGGATGCAAGTGTTGAAGTCATCAGAATTATGCGAATCTTAATGCCAACGGTACCTGAGACAGTGGACATCAACGCACACGTGGCAGCAACTACGACCGATCAGTATAAGGCTGATGATTGGCGAAAACCTATCCATGAATATCTAGAAACAGGGAAACTGCCCAAGGGGCGACCCGAGATCAACAAAATCAAAAGCAAAGCAGCTGTATATGAGCTCCGAAATGGCATTCTGTACAGAAAATTATACCTAGGACCATTATTAAGATGCCTGAGTAAAGAAGATGGGCACACAATCCTGAACGAATTGCATTATGGGGCCGCGGGAAACCACAACTCGGGCCGTAGCCTAGCCTATGACGGAGCCAAGACTATGGGATATTTCGGCCTTACATGAACGAGGATGCAAAGCATATGGCCCTCATCTGTGACGAATGTCAGAAATTCGGAAAGAAGATACATGCACCAGCAGTGACATTAAACTCGGTAATCAGCCCTTGGCCTTTCGCCAAATGGGGGATCGACATCGTGGGACCATTGCATGTCGGATCTGGGCAGAGAAAATACTTAATTGTGGCTACCGACTACTTTACTAAATGGGTAGAGGCCGCCCCATTGAAGTATATTCGGGATAGAGATGTTTTTCGATTCATTTGGGAGCACATCATCTGTCGCTTTGGAGTACCAGCGGCAATCGTCTCGGACAATGGAAAACAGCTACAGGGCAAGAATATCGACTTGCTATTCAATACCTACAACATCCGAAAGAGCAAGTCCACACCCCTTTACCCCCAGAGTAATGGACAAGCTGAGATCACAAACAAGACCATCGCCGACAACCTGAAGAAGAAGCTTGATGGAGAATACGGAGAATGGTGCGAAGAGCTTTACAACATTTTGTGGGCTTATAGGAAAACTCGCAGAGAGGCAACCGGATTATCGCCTTTCATGTTAACATATGGGACCTAAGCCATCCTTCCAACAGAGGCAATGATACCTACAACAAGGACCGAGGCGTGGAGGCGAAACATCTCGGCAGATCTTATCCTGGCCAAGATGGACGACCTAGAAGAAACAAGAGAGATGGCTCTGCAAAAGATGGAAAATTACCAACGAAGAATACAACGAGAGTATAACAAACGGGTCCGACCAAGAGAGTTCCAGAGCATGGGTAAATGGGTATGAATTTAATTGTTATTTTAAAGCAAATTTAGGGGACAATTGGTGCTAAAGGACCTGAAACGGATTTTATGTTGAGGTTATTGAACGTGATAAAAAAAGGCGGAAAACTAGTAGCACGATGGGGAGGACCCTATACCATTGTCGAGAAGTTCGGTGAAGGAGCATACAAGATACTAAACCGGCCAGAACACCCGAGCCACGACCATGGAATGCTAAGCGACTAAAGCTATATCACCCATGAGAGCAGGTATGATATATTGTCATCTATTTCCTTAAAAGGCCACGTGGGGTTGGAAATGTGACAATTGCGTCTAAACGGCCGTTTCGCGTCTAAACGGCCCCGAGGCGATGGCATTGTGCAAGTGTCGGGGCGGCTTACACTCGAATGGTCGTTTCGAACCCGGGGCGATGGCATTGTGCAAGTGTCGGGGCGACTTACATTAAGACGGCTATTCGAACTCGGGGCGATGGCAGTGTGCAAGTGTCGAGGTAGCCCTAGGGCCCTGGTGGTTGGAAACCAGTGGCCGATTGTCGAGGCATGAGTACTCGACAGTCGAGCAGGCAACATTGCTCCCCTCGCAAGTGGCCGAAATCACTTGCCCAAGAAAGTTAATTGATAACTTCTTGGGATATCGATCCTATAGAAATTAGGGAGTACCAAATACCCTACCACTAGATCTTGAAAGACGGTGATGAGATACCTCAATCGGGACATGTCATTGGGCCCGGTGACCCTCCCTGTTGAGTGTGTTCGACAGAAACGGCATTTACGCTAACTGATCTACTCATTTTTATGCACGTATACACAAATTAGTCGTAAAAATAAACCACATATCATCGGCACAACATAAGTAAGAGCGTTAACGTGAACATCAATGTCAGAAAGCAAGAAAAACAAAATCACCGGCGCGTAGCAGAACCCCATTAAAAGAAAATGTATGAGAAAATAAAGTTGTTCGAGCGGATTACAACCCAATGCAAAGGGAGAAATAGCGACGCAGCGCTACTAGCCTGTTTGGATGTGAATTTATAAGCTACTTATTAACTTCTATAAGCTAATAAGTCGAAATCTAGGGTGGGAGGCGTATTATGAAACGACTTTTATAAGTCTATAAGTATCTTTTTTTTGAAGCCAAGATTTTTGGCTTTTCACTTCTTAGAGAAGTTGTTTCTCCTCGTTAATACCGCCCATCTACTTTTTCCTTCCCTTTTTATCTTTTCTCCTCGATAACTCACTCTCTTCCTTTTCTTTCCCTTCTCCTTCCCCTGTATCTTTTCCTTCAGAAGATCCTGAGAGAAAACAATAATCACATAAACAAAAATTAGGGTAATTTTTTTTTCTCTTTTCTCATCAGTTGCGATTCATGGTAAGATCGATGATGAATTTTTTTATGAGATTGATGTGATTCGGTTTTATTATTTATATCTTTTAAAAAAAGTCATCTTGTTAATCCTGTTGATGTAGATCTGATTGTATACATCTTTTTATCGTTGTTAATACATGTTGCTTTTCTTATTTCACTTTTTTGTTTGCTAATTTTTCTTTACTGATAGTGATGAATGTAGATCTACAAAGGTAGAAATTAAATTGGGTTATGGTCTAAACCCCCTTAAAATCCCTGTCTCTACATATTGTTTTTCTGATTTTTGGTTGCATTAGGGACTTGGATGTTAAAACTAATAAAGGATGAGGTTTACATGTTTTATGTTTAATTAGGAGATATTGATGATATTGTTCTTTATTGCTTGTTAGATTAATTATGGATTCAAGTTCAAAACAAGCTACAATGCCTTCGTTTGAAGAAGCTAAAGAGGTTTCTGCCAATTGGTCTATTGTTCATGAATCATATTTTATAGACTTGATGATAGTTAAGGTTCAAGCAAGTGGTGAAGATAGGCAATTGGGAGGATTCTCAAAACATGATTGGAGTGATATTAGGAAGCAGTATTATACGAGGTTCGGGCTGAAACATAGTTTGAAGGAATTTAAAAACAAATTTACTAGGTTGAAGGAACGGTACAGAGATCATAAGAAACTTGTGGAAGATAATACTGGGCTAGGATGGGATCCTATTTTGTGTACGGTAGATGCCTCAAATGAATGGTGGGAGGACCATCTGAAGGTGGGATTCTATTGTTATACATTATGCATCTTTCATTTTAGCAATCTAGCAAAGATATTTTTCATTAAATTACTAATTGTCTACTAACTCACAGAAATATCCACGAGACAAGGTGTTTCGTGATAACGGTTCCCGAATATTCGAAGTTAGAGATGATATACGGTGACACAGTGGCAACGGGAAATCTTAGACAAACATAAGACGGTGGTTTTGATTCTTCTGATGGTGAAGATGAGACAAATATGTTCGAACAATATGTTCCTCAAGCTAGTCCTATACTACCATTACATGGTAGTACACAGGTTTCTAGTAACAATGGTGTCGCAGGTAATGTGAATGATGGATATATGGATAACCAACCTCGCGTACCCTCCCGTAACCCAAGTGGCAGCAATAGAAGTACACCTGTTTCCGGCAATAGTGGTGGTATAGCTGATATGATGGAAGACGGTGTGGATGACCGTTTTCGTCATCGCTCGCGTACACCAAGTGGGAGCAATAAACGCCCTAGGAAGGAAAACAAGGCAAATGAAATTGGAGAATCACTGAAGATATTAGCTGAAAATGCTAAAGTTGAATTAGAGGATAAAACTAAGTACTCAATCTCTGAATGCCTAGAACTTCTGGATTCGATGGGAACACATATTGGAAGGGATACATATGTTAAGGCAGTAAAAGTGCTTCAAGACAAAGGATGGAGAGAGACATTTATAAAAATGTCGGAAGATCGGAGGAATGATTGGATTGATTCCATAGAAGATGGGGATTTTTAGAATGATGGCACTCATAGAGTTTAAGCTATCAGTACTTAAGTAGATGAATACTTTTTGGTTCGGCATATATACTAGCTAACTATAGGTCCAAGGAAAATGGAAGGGAACATCTGACTTTGCATCCTAGGTCAAGCTATCTTTTTTTGGTGTTCATATTTTGGTTAATTTTGGGTATATAATTTGTGAGATGCGGTAATGTCACTGTTTGACATGGTGTCATGCTCTCTCTTTTTTGTGTGTAATGAAGATAAATCTACATATCCATGTAATAGCTTGGCTTAGGAATATATCTATATATATGGTTTTCATTTTACTAAAAATTGTTGTCTCTTATGTACTATTTTTATTAGTTATTTGTATTCTGATACAATTTTTTTATGGATTTATCATTAGTTAACAGGTTAAACATGAGTTCGGATAATGAATTTGAAAAAAGCAGTGAAGATAAAGTTGTGGAGTTGGTAGTGAGGTATGTGCTAGAGAATAACATTGGAAATTGCATTCCAAAGCAGCCGTACCGGACAGACTCATTAACTGGTAAGCAATATGTGTTTAATGTACTAAATGGGAATGAAAACCGGTGCCCAAAAATACTTCCGCTAAAAGTCAACGTATTATATGACTTGTATGTTATATTGAGACATCGAGGGTATTTACGCAAAACTCGCCATGTTGCCGTTGAAGAACAAGTTTGTATATTCTTATATACAATAGGACACAATGAATGTAACAGATTGGTTGCAGATCGGTTTCAACACTCCAATGAGACCATATCTCGTCATTTCAAGACCGTTTTAAAAGCCATATGCAGATTTGCGAAAGAAGTTATCAAACCTCCAGATTTTGGCACTACCCATCCGTATATTATGAGTAGGCGCGACAAATATTATCCTTGGTTTAAGGTATACTCTTGTGGTATTGCATATTGAATTTTTTTAGGTTTAATTACACAATACTGCTGACTAATTTCATTAATTTTTGTTACTGGTAGGATTGTGTTGGTGCAATAGACGGAACACATATTAGTGCATCTGTTCCAACCGGTACAGCACAAATACCATATCGGGGAAGGAAGACTTGCCCACCCAAAATGTTATGTGTGTTTGCGATTTTGATATGTGCTTCACTTATGTTTTGGCTGGTTGGGAAGGCACGGCTAATGATGCAAGAATTTTCATGGAAGCAATCATCAATCCACAATCAAAGTTCCCCCACCCCCTGAAGGTGAGCTTTCACTATTGTGATACTTCATTGGTTTAATTAGGCGAATTAGATTATGGGGTTGGCCATGAGAATTGAATTGTTGTTACTAGTCTAGATTATTTAAGAATACTAGTCTAGATTAGGCGAATAAGTTTTTAAATATACGAATGAAACAAAGGATTACATAGTTTCTGGACCCTTCCAGTGAAGAGTGTCCATTCTATTATATATTGTTTCCATATAACAACGGAAAAGTTGGCCATTCTTCTGACAATACTAATATTAATAGTAGTTCTGACAATACTAATAGTAATGGATTGGTCTCACAAGTGTGAACGGAAACTTGTTTGTCCTGACATTAGTGAATGGAAACTGATTCATTAGTGAATTCAGTTAATGGAAACTTGTTTGTCCCGATAAGTGTGCCCAATATTAATTTATTTTTCTAAGCCACCCATCCTTGGATCCTCCACTCATTTCCCGATAAGTGTGCCCAATATTAATTTATTTTTTGCTTGAATGTGGTGTTGTTCCCTTCGTGCTTTAGGTAAATATATTAATGTAGGCATAACTACAAGTCGCATTGCATAGACAATTAATTGTTCCAAACTGCAGGTGTTGTTGTATGTGTATGTGTTGGTCTAGGCAGTGTATATAAGTTTTTACTCACTAAGTTTTATTATTTGGACAGGAAAATACTATGTGGTAGACTCGGGATATTCTAATATCTTCGGGATATTTAGCTCCATATAGAGGAGAGCGGTACCATCTCAATGATTATCAAGGAACCAGGGTACCTAATAGCGCAAGGGAAAAATTTAATCATGCACACTCGTCGTTGCGTAATATTATTGAACGGTGTTTTGGTGTACTCAAAGCTCGCTTTCCTATTTTGAAGATGATGCGTTATAGCTTCTTACGATACATAATTTTATTAGGAAACACTTGCGTAAGCAAAGATATGATTATATCGTTATAGCTTCAGTGTTTGCGATACATAATTTTATTAGGAAACATGCTATTACGAATCAAGAATCCGGTTTATTCATCGAATTTGGAATTGACGATATGATTATCGAAGGTGAAGGACCAAGTGATATTTGATTGAAATGACCTCTTACGACTTATGCCAATTTATCCGCTAGTGAGGCTCAAAGAAGACGAACTCATATTTCTAAAACGATTTGACATGGATTCTTACAACGAGATGGGGTTCGCCTAGGCATGTCCATGTATTACCGTCTTCCATTATGAAAAATGTGTATTAACTTTTGTAATTTTAAACCATTCCATACTAGTACAATTGTAGAACGATTATGCTTGGTATTTATGGGTTATAAATTTTTTTCTTTTTTAAGGATTGCCGCAATATTGTTGTTATTTATGGGTTAATAAACTGTTGTTCAAGGATTCACCTATCAACCATTAATGACTTTATTATGTATTTCGACTTCTGCCTTTGTTATGTTGCCAAACTTACTTATTAACTTTTTTACTTATAAGTAGAGCAGTTGCCAAACTAACTTATCCACTTTTTTGCTTCTGAGAAGTCCAGAAGTACTTATGACTTCTACTTCTGTATCCAAACATGCTATACAAAAGATGAGCCTACTCTTTGGGAGGAGCTGACCCCGGAACCGCCCTCTTGGCAGCAGCATCGGCTCGCTTCTTATCAAGAACCGCCTTTACACCGGCTTTGACCTTCGCAACGAGCTCATCATTAAACTTCGCCTTTTCAGCAGCAAGGTCGTGTGTCAGCTGCATCGACGCCGCCTCCGCGGTGGCCACCTGCCCAAGTAATTGAGCTTCCCTTGCCAGCAGCTGCACCTCTTTTCCCTTCAATCGGGCATTCTCCTCTTTCAGCGATGCTACCTTCCTTTGCTCGGATACCAAAACACGGGAGAAGTCAGTAACATAACAACAACATTAGGACAACAACAATGAAAACACAATACAAGGGACACCACCTTCAAGTAAAGGGGTGACTACTCTAACGGTCTCTTCGGACTTAGACAAGCTACACTCAAGGGAAGATATATTAGAGGAAAGTTCTAGATAGCGTTGCTCGTTAAACTCATTGGAGGGGCAGTATTTCTTATGATCATTCCATTCGGCTCTCTGCGAGAGTGTGCTATCTGCAAGCCTGATAACTGAGCTCGAACCCACTCCAGCTCCTCAGAGACTTTCTTAGACTCTCTAAGCTTCTCAAGAGATTCTTGGCTACACTTTTCGGCAGCACTCTTCTCCCCCAGAATCCGAAGGAGATCTGCGTGCAAATCTCGGACTTGAAGCCTTAACCGTCCACACTGACTTTCTAAGTTATCAACCAACAGCGCCTTGTCGGCAGCGATACCCTGGAACCGAGACAAGCTCGCCCTAAGATTATCGATCTCCTCGAGGACATACTCAAAAGTCACATAACGATGCAGCCGGGTTTGAAGACCTTCAATCTCGGTTTCCAGACGATCAATTTTGTCATCCTTATTGACAATCATTTGTTGTAAATTCGAAACATGACCCCGTTCTATGTCAATTTCCCTCTTCAACAAGCGATACCTCGTGGCAGCATCGGCCTCCATACTAGAAGTTTCGGCTAGGAAGGTAGTACTAAACTCAGGATATTGGCACTACAGAATCAATCATAAACACTTGAAAGCTAAGTAAATACCTTGGGTCTCGGCTAGTTGCTTCTCCAGCCCCCGGGATCGCTCGCGCTCTTGCTGTAATAAGAGACGAAGGCCCTCTCTCTCAGCGATCTCCTTGCGCTGAATGGCAGCGTTTAAAAACGAGCGATTGATATCCTACAAACACCAACAGCATTAGCACTTACCCCATGGCGTGAATGCATAACCTGATCAACATAACTCACCAGCAGATCGAAAGTGCTCTTTAGACCAGCATCATACAACGAGACAACCTTGATCTTATCTTCATCCTAAAGAGAGGCAAATTCTGGAGAAATAAGAGCTCCAAGGGAATTACACATAGGGCCCGAGACAGTAAAAGAGGTGGTACTGCTTGAGTTAGGAACCACAGGAGAAAGAGGTTCCAGTAACTCGCTCCCAGAAGTGATGTTCTCTTCATCACGAGTAACCACATCATTTCCACCACCACCAGACTTCTCCGTTCACTTCTGCTCCTCTTCACCACCATCGACCTCATCCTCTCCATCAAAAAGATCCTCATCATCATCACCATCAGATTCAAGATACACAACACCGTCAGCAAGAACAATCCCTTTACCAGCTGGCTGCTGGGGCATAGTTTTCTCCGGGGCAGATACGTCGCCCTTAGTCTCCTTGCCCTTCCCACTAGGCTTCCCACCTACAAGGGTAGACGAAATATCAGAAGTTTTCTGAGGCGACTTCCTCAGGAAATGGGATAAAGGCAGCCGATCCTCGAAATCCTCACCATCCCTCGCCGAAGCACCTCCAGCTCTGTCAACTCTCAACTTCTGCACATGAGCCGATGTCATAACCATTCAAGGCAACAAATAAGGGCAAGTACATGTACTGCAAGAAGGGAGCAGTATATTTGTTACCTTCCCTATCTCCTTCTCGGCTCCTGCGCTAGAACCCCTATCCCTCTTCCGAAGAACGAGAGACTCAGAAGGAGCGCTCTGGGACTTAGGCTATAAAACACAAAAATTAAAACATCACCCTACTAGTCACCCGAGCCGATCAGCTAAATCAAAAACCGGGAAACATGCTTACCCGATCCACGTTGACTACCCAGAAGGGATAAGACTCGGCCGGAGGAGGAAACTTGCCACTCAGAAGAGGACCATAAATAACTAAAGGAACTCGATCCCAAGCCGCGTCACTAGTATGACGGGCATGTCTGTTGGAAATCTTCCCCTCGGGATCCTCGTCCAATAAAAGCTTCTTGACACCTTCAGGAAGAGTCTTATGGCGATGAGGGATAGCAGCAAAACCGGTGAGATCGCCATTGGTAGCAGTCCCGCTTCGGTAATTATCAACAAAACTAGCAGGAGTGTAGTCGCCCGCCTGAGAAGAATTATAGGTGGACCAAGAAGTAGGAGTACATTCACCTCGGCTGCGTCTCTCCCACTCGGATATGATTCGAAAGGTGTTGCCATTCCATTGAGCCAAAGCACGGGATGGACGGATCTTAGAGAAAGCTTCATACCAAAATGAACGCTAGGATCATACAAAGGAAAACCCAACCCGAGCTCTAACTGACCCCTGGTGAAGATGGTCGCCTCGGCCGAGTGCGGAAACTTCATAACATCATCCTTCTTCAAAACGCATTTTTGTCCCGACAAGAGCCTGACGTCATAGCCATGGAGGTTGAACTCATTTTTGAACTGTTGGATCAACTGCTCATCCGATAAATCTTTAGCAATTCTCTTGTCAGTCCTACATGAAAAGGAAGAAGGATTATCAGAAAAGATGGAATCCAAAGCACGATGATCATGCTTAGAAGGGCTTTCAACAACAAACAGGGAATCAAGTGGTACACCGTCTTCGTCAGAGAAGACATAACTCACGCACCTCTTTTCCGTCATGGAAGGAGTTGAAGACGCCATGGAAGTTAGTTGAGGAAACGGCAGGAAAAGTGAAGATACGACCGGAATCAGAAGTTACAGCGGCAACGGAAATGAAGAACAGCAGATAAAACTTGAGATAATGAAAAAAGAAGGGAGGAAACCTGTTGAGAAGTATAACCAATGACGATGAAGAAAAAGAGGAGAAAACAGAGAAGGAGAGAAGAGAAACTTCTAAGGAAATAATAAAAGAAAAACCAAGGTTTAAGGGTCGGGCTTATAAACCCCATCTATTGTAACCGGCGAAGAAGGTAAACAGGTTGCAATAACTGAAGAGAGTGGGGAACAGCATGGCGTGAAACCCGGCATGATCGAGGACGTGGGAAGACGAGGCGGTTTCTTCCCCTCGTGCCGATCACACGAGCGAAAGAAGGGGCATAAATGTAGATGTAAATAATCCACAAGGACAGGTGGAACCATCCTAGACGATGGCATACCAAGAGAAACAAGCACTAGAAGTATTGAATCGTCTCACCAGATCTGGGCGCGAGGAAAGAGGAACTGATACAGCCCGTGAGGTCGACATAAAGGAAGAGAAAAGTTCTGATGTGATGCTCATCGGGTTCGAGGACAATAAATGCACTAACAAAGTTGGTGAAGAGATAAGAAGAGCTCGGTCAAAGTGAGACTCGGCCAGGGACCTAAAGGGCGACGTCGGTCACCTCCACCAAACAAGCGACATCGGGTAGCGGGATATCGGACGAGGACACCACTTGACTCGGCTAGATATCTCGACTTGAACAAATAAGAATATTGGCTGAATCATCAGCTGGTCGCCCGAGAAGAACATCAAGGAAGCTACACCAGGCCCAACATCGTAGTATTGATGTATCACCATATGTGACTATAAATAGAGACTATGTAGAGAGGTAAAACCCAAGTAAGGAGAGAAAAAGGAGACCACAACTAGAGTATTGAGAGAAGCATCCATCTTGTAATCGTGAACCAAGTAATAAGATCATCCCTTTACCCCGTGGACGTAGGTAATCATACTGAACCACGTATATCTTGTGTTCTTCTATGTCTCTTGCTTGTTTACTTCATTATGTATGTTTGAGATTCTTTGGATGTAGTGGTAGGATTTTCTATAACTACAAATACCTTAGGTTTTCTAGAGTCAGTTCGCACAAGAAACACGTGTTGCAAGAATTTCGCTTCAGTTGCATCAAGTTTGTGTGGCTGGTCAAAACACCAACGACATCTCTAGACACCAAAAAAAAAAAAAGCAAATATTGTATTAGTTAATGTACTAAGGATGGTGGGGAGCAGTATATGTAATATTTGTTGGACTTACCAGTAAGGTATGTGTTGGCATTAGCAGATGCAAGTGCCTCAAACTCTGTGAATACGAAATTGTGGCGAGGAATAGCCGAGGTGGAGGGCTCAAGATGAGTAATATCAGTATTCCAGTTAAAATATGCACGATAGTCATTTTAGGTAGGGCGGAAAATTTTCTTTTCCGGGGCAAATGTCAAATTATTAAGACCAAGTAGCATCCCTTCTTGTAATAGTGCCTCAAATTTCCATATGAATTTTTTCTGAACGATTGCATGTAATAGATCACCCTGAGATACGATATAACAACATATAAAATAAAGGACATGGTTGTTGAGCCTGTACAAACTTATTGAGTCATCTAGTAGGAGCAAATCTAGGATAGTAACCTCGTTAGTTCTCATCAAGTCAACCTCGTGCCACATCCGAGTGATGCGAACTCTGGTCACCCATGGTCCTACACCATTCCTGGCTGAAAATCTATCAAGGTGAGGAATGCAAGATCTTGTACGGCAGGGGTGGTGGTTGGCAGGACTGGAGAGTTTGCAGATGCCATGCTAACTACCTACATGTTTTTCAAAAAATACAAATAAAGTTAGGAATAAAATACAATCTGATAATAGCAGGAACGGACGTTGAATTTTGGTTGATGAAAAGCTACAAAATATACCAACCTGGAACAAATATAGCTAAGAACGATGATAACAGAGGGGAGATGGCTATGAAAAGCGTTGGGTGAGTGTGATTCAGCTTCGAGAATGAGGTGACCTTTATATAGGATTAACATTTTCATTAATTTCAGGGGTAATACAAAACATGAAGGAAACGACTCTCATTATTAATCGCATCAATCGCATGAAAACAATTCTTTTATATCAGTAAGGGACATGGAAGGCCAAACGAACAATTAAAAGAATAAGAGTGTAATGGAAGAATTGAAAGGCAATTAATATAATCAATCAATCGATCAAAACCAATCAACTGAAACTAATCAGTCAATTGATCGAACTGGGACAAATGAAAAATCGATAGGGGTCTTATCAATTAGGTCAGATTAGGCATACACATGATTAAAATTAGCTTAAAATAATTTTAATAATACCAACATCCGGATTGTTAGAATACGGGAATCCATCTCAAAACTAATTGGAAATGAGTGGAGAGGCCCTAAGAGATTATAAACCGCAGGATCTTAGATTGTCCAACAATGTGGGACTAATAATCTCAACACGCCCCCTCACGTGTAGCCTCGTTGGGTCTAACACGTGCACGATAATTCGGGTGACGCGGAGTAAAGCCGCGGTCTAATGACTCGTCGCAAATAGCCTGCTCTGATACCATGTTAGAATACGGGCATCCAACTCAAAACCAATTGGCAATGAGTGGAGAGGCCCTAAGAGATTATAAACCGCAGGATCTTATATTGTCCAACAATGTGGGACTAATAATCTCAACACGGATGCATAAGCATAAAATTTGCAAAATATAAATCAATAAGACTGTCGGACAAATAAGAAAAATCAAAACTAAAGGACGGGTAGGACCAATAGTCGCGAAATCATACCATCAATCCCTTTTTTTTTCTCAGCCATCTCTGGTGAACCATGAGAAAAAATGATGTTGGAACACGATCAAAACAACGGAGGATAACCCGATCGGAAAAGATGGATCCCTCGTGAACCATGGTGCTACTCAGCAGGGAGGGAAAAGCAGCCGAAGATGTTTCGACGGGAAAATAAAAGAAAGAGACTAACAAAGGTGATTAACTAGAAATGACCCCACATGTATCCGTGTTGACCACACGTGAGATAGATTGACGGGTGCACAACTACAGCCACAATTTAGCTTTCCATAGGAGGAGAAATCTGGACCACTCTTTAACTTGCCTAAGTTGTCCAAACTATGCTTTATAAGGGAGATGATTTTATTCGAAGAAAAAAATTGAGTAGTAATATTTAAAATAAGTTGAAAACTGAAGATATCTGCAAAATGGTACAAGCTTTTTTTCATTCAGGATTTTTATTGAAGAAACTTAACTGCACTAGAATCGGTCTCATCCCCAAAATCAACTCAGCTCAAAAGCCTGAAGATTTCAGGTCTATTGCACTTTGCAATACTGTTTACAAGTTGATATCTAAAATTATAGCATTAAGGCTCAAGAATCATATGGTGAATATTATATCTCCAATGCAACCTGCATATGTTCCAGAGAGGTTGATCTCTGAAAACATTTGTATAGCGCAAGAGTTAGTTCAAGCCATGAAGAAGAAGAAAGGAAGATCTGGTCATTTAGCTCTAAAAATGGATATGTCAAAAGCTTTTGACAGGCTGGAGTGGGTGTTTTTGATTGAAGTTCTCAAGAAGTTTGGCTTCTCTGATAAGTTCTGTCAGCTCATTTTTCAATGTATCTCAACTACAAACATTGAAATTATGATAAATGGCTCTCCATTCTCTTCTTTCAAACCTTACAGAGGCATTAGACAAGGGGATCCTCTCTCCCATTATCTATTCATCCTTGCAATGGAGGATTTTTCTAGAAACTTAAATTATTGTGAAAATACAAAGCAACTCACATGTATGAAAATCTCAAGATCTGCTCCTAAGATTAACCACTTATTGTTTGCAGACGATTGTCTCTTGTTCTGCAAAGCAAATTTGGATCAAACAAGAAAGATACTTCAGTTGATAGAAGAATTTAGCTCCTGTTCTGGCCAGCTAATTAATTTTCATAAATCTGCAGTATATTTTAGTAAGAATATGAGTCCTTCTCACTGACAGACAATAAGTGGCATTCTGCAAGTAAGACAAATGGATTTGAATGAAGAAAAATACTTGGGCTTACCTTTCTTTATTGGCAGGAACAAGAGAATTCCATTCTATATTCTCAATAATAAAATGGAAGCAAGGCTCACAAAATGGAGATGTACCAATATGTCAGAGTCAGCAAGATATGTAATGATAAGAAATGTTATAATTGCAATCCATGTGCATCATATGTTAAGTTTCAAGCTTCCTGACACAACCATCAAACAAATGAATTCTACACAGCAAAAATTCTGGAGGAAAAAGAAACAAATAAAGGCAAATAACTTATAACTTGGAAGAGTGCCAATACTCCTAAAGATGAAGGGGGATTATGGTTTATGAATCTTCATTTATTCAATAGAGCTCTGCTGGCCAAATATGCATGGAGATTATGCACTGATAAAACTTCAATTTGTGCACAATATCTTCAAGCAAAATATTTTCCAGATGGTCAAGTTTTTGATATCAAGAAAAATTCTAATTCTACTTGGTCCTGGGCAAGCATCAGTTCTGAGCTGAATTTCATTCAAAAATACAGTTTTTGGTCACTTGGTAATGGTCACAGTATATTAATCTGGGAGCATAACTGGATACATGGAGCTAATGCACCACCAACACTAAAACTAGAGCCACAAACTTTACTCAATACAAGTATTATACCAGTTTTTTTACTGATGATTCTACTGGATGTGATGCTGATTTGATTCATTCTCTTTTTGAAGTTCAAACAGCAAGTCTAATTCTCAACATCTCCATTTTTCCTAGCTATGAGGATAAAATGGTTTGGACCCTAGAAAAGAATGGATTATCTTCAGTTAAATCAGCTTATAGGAAAATGTTTGAGGAAAGAAATGTTATTCAAGCAGTAAATCCTGGTATGAAGAGTGTCTTCAAAAAATTGTGGAAATTACCTCTTCTTCCTAGACTTATCCAAATTATACGGAAATGTGTGAAGGATGTTCTTCCTACTATAGATAAGTTGTCATGTTATCACTGATGGGGATTACAATTGTCCTTTCTGCGGCCAAGTTCTCGAAACTTCTTCTCACTGCATACTTGAATGCTATCAGATTAAGATGGTCTGGTTCGCAGTAATGGGTCTTCATATTCAGTCTAATAATATTATGAAAGAATGTATATTCAATCACTTCATGAAGCTTCAAGCTGGCCAAATTGATGAAGATATTATCTGCAGAATTGCAATTACTGCCTGGTGCATTTGGTCGTAAAGATGTGATAGAGTTTTCAAATGAACTACTGTCACAATTGATTACATTATCCAAAACTGCAGAAAATATATCTCAGAATACACTGAAATATCTAGAAGGCACCCTAACAATATAAACATACAAACTAGAGCTAACTTGCACTGGAGTGCTCCTCCTAATGGATATCTTATTATAAATTCTGATGGTTCTTTTCTTAACAATACTGGTGGAATTGGTCTAATTGCTCGTGATTTTGCAGGTACATTTCAGGGTTGAAAATGCATCTTCTTAGCTTCGTCAGTAACCCCAGAGCATGCAGAGTGCAAAGGTCTGTGGGAAGCAGTTTCATGGGCAAAAGAAAGGAATTTGCAGCGTGTACGGTTTGAACTGGACTCTAAGCTAGTGGCTGAAGCGGTGAATGGCGAGAAGTATAAATGCGATTGGAGAATACATAATCTTCTTCGAGATATTAAGAATTTATTTAAGATTTTTAGTTTCTGGCAATGTTCTTATGTGCCAAAGGAAAAAAATAAATTGGCTGATATTCTGTTAAAGTTAGCTAGAGTAGATAAGTTAAACAAAATCTGGTTATTAGGTCCCCCTAGTTTAATCTCTGTACAACTAGCGGAGGAAGCAAACTATGTAATTGTTTAAACTTCTCAATATATCTCTTTGCAGTTTCAAAAAAAAAATAAAAAAAAATTGAAAACTGAAGTTGCAGAGACAATTTTGTGAAAAACTTTGTCGAACTAGCCAAACCTGATGGAACATGAAGAACAGTTCGGCTATTTCGCAAAAAAAAAAAAAAAATGTAGCTGAACTTTTAGTTTCGGTTACGTTGCAAGTTTTTTCTCCTAACCGAACTTTTATCTATAAACTATATATTGAGTTCGGTTACGTCGCAATTTTTTTGTCCTCACCGAATTTTTCTCTGAAAGCAAAAACTCCATTAAAGATGAGTTCGGCTACCTGTGTCTTCGGAAACATTAGCGAACTACACTTGCAGATGAGTTCGGCTACCTGTTCTTTAGATGTCGTAACCGAACTTTATTGCCGTAGCCGAAATCAGTTTATAAAATTTTCATTTTTTCATAAGTTTTGGCCAATTCAAACAACATTAACTAAATTTGAAGTATACATATGTACCCAAAACCCACGTCTCGAAAAAGTCCAAAACCCTCTTCTTATTCTCCCTCAATAATTATTCTTCTAAAAAAATCAACTTTTAAATTTAACCTCATAATCACTAATTAACTTAACTTAATCATTACACTAACTTAATTAGAAAAAATAATTTTGGTATTAACATAAATTCCTAGATAAGGGGTGACTTAGGTTTACTTTATAATGACCTTCTAAAATTGAAATAATGGTTTCTCATTAAAAAGGGATGGTGCCAAAAAAACGGTTCTTTTTTACCTACCGGAGGTCCAAAATAGTTTAAAACATGGAATAGACACTTACAACCCTAACGTCGTACATGTTTATTCCACGATCTCCTCCTTCCATCTTTTATTCCAACCGTTACAACATCAAAATTGTAAAACTAAAATCAAAACTGAAACTTGAAAATCAAAACCACTCCTCCATTACCGCAAATCAAAACCACTCCAAATCATTCTAAAATCAAAAGCAAATCTACATGGCTATTAAATCCATTAAGAGACAAAATCAAAAACAAAAACACTACTGGATTTTCGCCAGTACTAAAATCAAAGAAGAAAACTCATCAAAATCGTTTGAATATATTAAGAATCATTTCAATCTACTAAAAGACAATTCAACCTATAGGTAGGGCTGCACAAAACCGAACCAGAACCACAAACCGAACCGAAACCGTAGTATTTTTAACCGAACCGAATCCCAATGGTATATATATGGTTGTCAGTTTTAGATAACCGATACACTCGGTTTCAGTTGTGGTTCCACTCCAAAACCAGACCGAAAAAAGATTGTTAACCGATTACTACATACCCCTAGATATTATTAATCATGTCCATTGAATCTCATGTTCTATACATATATAAAACCCTAACATTATTTCTCTTCTCTTCTCTACTGCCTATTTTCTGCACCAACTTGTTTTTTCTTCTTCTGCGCGAGATTCATTTTGGATCGATTCAACACATTCACAAAACCCTAACATTATTTCTCTTCTCTTCTCTACCGCATCTTCTCTACTGCCTCTTTTCTGCACCAACTTCTTTTTTCTTCTTCCGCGCGAGATTTAGTTTGGATCGATTCAACACATTCACCTAAAACTAAAACCCATTTAATAGGAAATCTTGTTGTTTCATGATCTTGTTCAGCAAAAGAGTCAACAACTGCAGCTTCTGATCTTGTTATTAACAATACAAAGAGTTCTTCTTCTTCTACTACTGCTTCTAATTCAACATTTAGTTTAGCACATAGACTACGTTTATGTAGCCTTACTGATAAAGAGAATAGAGAATTTTATTATTAGATGTTATGAACTTAGGATTAATAAAAAGTCTTTTTTTTTTGAATCCATGGCTAATCATTTACTAGTAATCTTATCTTTTACTGTTAATCGTATCTGTGCTGATGGGTCCTTCAGAAAATGGGGAACAATTGTTCTGGTAAATTGAGTTTTTAATTTATTTGATTTTTTTTTTTACATTGATCTATAATTATAGTGATTTTAAGTTGTGGGTTTTGTTTAGATTTTTCAATTGAAGCCATATAGAAGTGTATGGATGATGCTGTTTTTCTTCTTTTTATTTGTAAATCATGAATGATAAGAAATTAGTCACTTATTTTATTTCAACTATGTTAAGATCCGGTTGTACTTGAAATGGTGAATATAACCAAATGTAAATGTAATCCTTAATTGTACTAACCAACTATTTTAATAATAATAGTTAAAAAGAGAAGAAAAAAAAAATAGTTGTACTAACCGTTCGGTAATTAGCCTAACCGACCTGCTCGGTTGTAAACCGAACCGATTGTACAAATGGTTTTCACTGGTTGTGAGATTTGGAAAACCGAGTATTTCGTTTCGTTTTTGGTTTTTCCAATAATTGATGAAAACCGAACCATGTGCAACCCTACCTATAGAAATCTTCATAAAAATGAATAAAATTGGTCGAAACAAAAAGAAGAAGTGCAAGAATCTTACAAAAATAAGCAGAAGAAGAACAAAATGTTAAAGAATATCCGGGAAAAGAGATCCAGAGAGTTCCAAATGCAGTAACAATATATGATCCCCTAGAGTGTGGATACCATATACTCTGGTGATTGTATACATTTTATGTGATTCCTTTATAGATCCAACATTGTACTTAACCTTTTTATGCTCTATTATGAACTGATAGTGTATATATACGCTACATAAAAGTTGTTTGTTTGATTTTTGACGCATGCAATGAAAGTTTTTTTTTTTTTTTTTTTTATCTTAGAGTGCAGATACCATATTCTATGGTGATTGTATCCATTTTTTGTGGTTCTTTACTTTTTGATCAAACGTAGTTGATAAAGAAATAATAAATGAGAGTGCAGAATGTATATATTATTTTAATTTTTTTTAACTTATGTTATATTTTGGCAGTGCATATTGCTTATACTGCGGGTTAAATTATGTTTGGAAGGCACATCCGGAGGCATATTTATGCCCAATACCACGGCTTGCAAATAGTCTAATAAACTACCACGAGCTTTCAAATATATCCGACCCGGATACTATCTGTTAGAGCATTTCTCGGTTGAACCCACTAGCGTTGGTATTCAAGTTAGTTGTCAATTTTAGTTGCCAAAATGCATTCTTTATTTAGTATACTAAAGATAGTTTCAGACTAGATTAAGTCTAAGAAGTAAAATCGAAGCTATCCTTGAATGATGAAGTTTGAAGACCACAAGAAGACATCAACGAGGACTTCATCAACAAAGGTATGTGGTAATTGATTTCATTTGGATTCTTGTTCAATGCTACCTTTTTTAATCTATCGAAACAAATACTCACTCTATGGAACAATTCCTATGATGGTAAATGTACATTTATGTATATATATACTTGAGGTTATTTGATTCACGACTTTGGTGACAATAACCTTTATCCATAGAAAGGATCTCATGTTATAGTGAATGAGCTTACGAATTCAACGAGCCAAAAATCACTCAATTCCGAGTTATAAGGATGAAGTTATGAGTGATTTGTTAAAGTAACAATTATAAGTGTTGTTGTAATTGTTATAGTTCGTTAGTTGAAACAATCCACGAACTGTTTGTAACGGTTCATGGACTTGAACCCAATTACATGACTAATAGCCCTTTTTAGTCAAGTTTTTGATGTTTCCTTATCTAGGCAAGATAGCTATTACTCCAAACATATTTGATTACCATATTAAAGTGTTTGTGATTCCTTCCTAGTATGAATTGTGATTTATTCACATAAATACAATATTTGCTAAATTAATTATTTTGGCAAGAGTTAACTTAGGAAAGTTCAAGCAATCTTGTTCACTATAAATAAAGGGTTCGCGAGTGCTACACGTTTTGATCCCCTTTGGAAAATTGGTGTAAGCTTCATAAGGTTGTTTTCCATGTCTTCTGTTCTTTGTGAACAAGAGTGAGATAAAAGTCTTTGTATTGGGGATCACAAAGCCGAGTTGGATTTAATTTTCGTGATTGATTATACAACTTGTAATCTAGGTTTTTCACCTCTTGTCTATTCTAAGGTTTTCTCTTCTGATATAAAACCATTCAAGAGTTGTTGATCATAAACCCTAGGTTTTGATAAATTTCAGTTCCCGATCGTATACCATAGTCGAAATCGGAAGCTAGAAAGAAAACTTCGATTAAGGTATCTCGTAAAAATCCTTAAGAAGTTTTAAACAAGATATCTCTAGATTTATTCTAGTTGTTCTTGTTGTAGAATTATTAGGACTTAACTTGGAAATTGATCTTTGGAATTGCCCAAGTTCACTTACGAAAATCAGGTTCACGAACTCCTTGTGTGTACGGATACAAATTATAAGTTAAAACCATAATCTACAAGTTTGTTTCAGTATCTCTACTTGTATCTGGTAGTTGTTCGAAACAAACACAAGATTTCCAAAACCTTGATTTACATCTAAAGGGAAATCAAATCGGTGTTTTGTGAAAACAAAAGATCGAAAAGTATCAATCGTGTTGTTGTATCTTCTGAATAGAACTTTGTTCCGCCAGAAGATTTTCGGTAATAACTTCTAAAGAGAATTTGTGTTCTGCTAGAAGTTATACGAGAAGAATTCCTAAAGAGAATCGGCGTACTGCTAGGAATTCTATTAGTGCTCAAGCAGGTATTACATCTAGTCCAAATAGGTGATGAGTGCTTGTTGGTTCTTAATTTTATATTAATTTTGGTATTTATTGTGTTTTGTAGGTACACGAATAAAACCGGCTCTAGCGAAGAAAACGATTGAAAAGTATGTATTTGACCGACCAAAGCTAGTCTAAGAAATTACGGGCTTGATGAATCAGTTGTCGGAGCTAAGGGACATTTGACAAAAGGGAAGCTGAGCTTGGACGACTTGTGAGCTGAGAAGGCGTTCCTATCTTTTGCAACATCAAAACATGGGAGATAAACGGGGTTTGGAGATATATGGTAATAAATAGGAGTCATCGAAAGTAAATGACACCATGTTCTCTTTGAGATGGTGACAAAATAGGGAAGCTCAACGGACATTTGGACCTAATTAATTTGGTCTTCCTAAATAACATGTCATTGTCTCATTGCCCAAAAAAGGAAATTATATGTTAGTATCTTGATACTATGGTGATGACATTTAAAGGAAGAATACATCCATTTCTTAAGCTAAGATTTGGAGTGTTGTAAAGGGTGATGTGGCCACTCACTATTGGGTAATCTTGTTTAACATTTGACACATGGCGTGACTTAATCGGATAAATGATGTGGCATGAAGAATAAGAAGGGAATGCATATTTCTCATTACATATATATATATGATGGTCAAACATGCAGAGGGGAGTCCGGAGGGCGAAGATCCGACACCACTATAGCTTTAGACTATTTCTTTTGTTTTCAATTTTGTAATGGAAAGCTAGTTTTCTCCACTGGGCTAAGGAGGAAGCCAATAAATCGTGTAAGAAATTCCAGTACTCTTTAAATAAATATTCTTTTGGAGCTTAATTATTTTAATTAATCTCTCTTCATATTTAGCTTCATTTTAATTGTTTTGGATAGTCTTCGGCTATCGATCTTCTATAAGCGAAGGACGTTATACCGTTTTGGTTTACAACATAAGTAGTTATTTATTTTAACTGTAATATTTTCCGAGACATGAGATTGGGTTCGAACTGTCTCGAGTTATATCACAAATATTTTTTAGAGAGGAATGATTAATTATTTTACACAATTGATTTGGTGGAATCCCAAACCCTAGGTTTTTCTCCCATTGATCATCTTAGCAAGTTTGCCTTTTGTATTTTTCTTAATTAATCTAGAACCAAATCTTTTCAAAAGTCCGAGCAACGAATCTTTCTTACCACTTGTAAAAACTATATCAATAGGTAGTAAAAAATTGGTGTAACAACTTATAATCAGTGTGTATTTATTCTGGACTCGGTCCCGGAGTTTTTCTGCATTTGCGGTTTCCTCGTTAACAAAATTTCTGGTGTCTGTGTTATTTATTTTCCGCATTATATTGTTTATCTTTATAATTGAAATATCACAGGTTCTGCATTAATAAATCATTATTGATAAATCCGACCTTGTTTGTTGGATAGTATTTAGATTGATCTTGGATATTAGTCTTTGGTACCGTCCAAGTATTTCTCACATCAATCAGGCTCATAGATTTCTATCTGTTTGATTTGCTGATTGATTTGAGAAAATGATATAAACTCTTTAGTATTATTCTTTGATTGAGTTTTCACTCTCGGAATATTATTGGAGTAAGTCCTCTCAGATTGCCAAACGAAATATTGGGTGTGGTTGTTAGACCCCCGCTTTTTCAATTGGTATCAGAGCAGGCAAACACACTAAGACCTTATAAGTCCGTGTTTGAAGCAATCTGATTGTTATGGACATAAGTGCTATCTCTATAAACGTACCGCCAGTCTTCTATGGCACAAACTATTTATGGTGGAAAATTTCTATGTGTGCTTTTATTGAAGCGCGGGATTTTCAATCATGGGTTCGTATTGTTAATGGCTATAATCCTCCATTAGTTACAGTAGACGGTATAACTGTTGCAAAGGATATTGGTGATTATAATGATCTTGAGATTCTTGCTGGAAAGCAAAATTTTAAAGGATTAAATGCTATCATCCATGCCATTACCCCAAATCTTCAGCACCACGTTACTACGTGTAATAAGTCTAAAGATTCTTGAGATATCTTAGAAACCGTATTCGAAGAGAATGCCACGAAGAAAGATCGCGGCTTCAAAATCTAGCTTCTGAGTGGGAAAACCTTCGCATGTCTGATGATGAAACCTTTGATGAGTTTAACTAAAGACTTTCTCAAATAGTTAACTCATCATATTCATTAGGAAGAACAATTCCGGAGAAAGTTATTGTGTGCAAAAATATCAAGTCTCTACCATCAAGATACGAGTCTAAGAAACATGTCATTGAAGAAGCAAACGATCTTTCTACACTCTCCAGGAATACTCTTGTTGGAAAGTTAAAGATCTTTGATAATGAACACCGGTCTGGAAAAGAGATGATTTCTTTTAAAGCTGCAAACAATTTTGAATCTTCTAGGGATAAATCTGGTTCGCCAGATGCTAAGGAGTTACTCCACGAAAATTTAAAAAAGTCTTGAGAGACACGGAAAAGATTTTTTCTAAAGGTGCAACATCTCCTAATGATGTAGTACAATGCTTTAGCTGTCGTGGTTTCAGGCACTTTTCCTTAGCACGTCCTAGATGGAGCCGTAGACAATCGACATATGCAGCAGCTTTGCCTACTCTTGATGATGGACCTGAAAATTATGATCACCAAGAGTACGCAGGATAGGTTGCATTAGCTTCTGGAAAAATTCTTTCGGATCATCGATTCGATTACGACGCAAAGTGTTCCATGTTGATCCGATTGCTAATAATCTTCTTAAAGAATGTCACCAGAAAGCTGAAAGCACCTTTTTCAGTGAGAAAGTTAAATATGACAGACTTCGTAGTCGGAATAAAGACTTGCAAGGCCAACTTGATTCTATTGGTGCAAGAGATTATCTCAACGAAATACGAAAGCTTAAAGAAGAAAGTGCCGGAGGTCGAGATCGGGAAAATATTCTTCAAGCAAAGCTAGATAACTTGGAGAACATTGAGATGAACTTGTTATTTGATTCAAAATGAGAAGATCTCAAAGTTCAATGTGAATCATCCAAGAATGATATAGTTATTGCGCTTGAAAAGGTCAAAAGGTTGGAAGAAGAAAACTCGAGTTTAAAAGAGAGTTTGTCTAGAAATAGCAGCTCAGATAAATTAACCTCAATATTTGGAGCATGTAGAATTCATCGTGATACACGAGGATTGGGATATGAAGGAATAGACGCTCCTGGTATTTTTAAAGAGGTAAAATTTGTCAGAGCTAAAGTTTCTCTTCAACCAAAACCTTCCACGGTTGACAAAAGTGAAGTATCTCTGCCGACTGCCGATGACGAAAAGAGGAAATCCTGTCAAGTTCCAAAGAAAGCACATACACATTCAGGTAAAACTAAACATAACTTTTTCCATTCTACTATACATTGCTTTTATTATGGAAAACCAAGTCACTTGCAAAGGAATTGCAGATTTCTTAAACGAGATAAAACCAAATCTGATTATGTTAAGATGACAAGATCTGATGTTCCGAACTGGAGAAAAACCGAGTCTCGTAATATCAATTCTTTCAGTATTCCCCCCAAGAAGTTTCATAATTATATTGGGGATAAAAAGAAACACGTTGCTCCAAAAGCTGCTCAGAAATGGGTACCAAAGAAGATCAATAAAACAACGAGTGTTATTAAGAAGGATCTTCTATACAAGAGTTCGACAAGGGATAACATCTTAAAAAGGTATGGAACAATTATTGAAAGTTTCAAGAAAGTTTTTAAATTCCTAGAGTCCATGCATGATTTTGTTTCGAATACCTGTGGTGAGCAAGATTTTGTTCACCTCAACACAACCTGATTGTGTTGGAAGTGCATCCTCTCCAAGAACCCCTAGTAAATGCGGTGAGGATTTCAAAAGAATTGGGGCGCACATATTATGTTGGGTAATTTTTGAATATGTGGAATAATTTATTGTTTCGAGCTGAGTTTAACTCGCTTACATATTTCTCGAAATATACGTTGGTAAGGTTTTACTTTTACCAAGTTCATCTTATATTCTTGACGAAAGTCAAAATATGATCATCTAAAAATCGCCGAGTAACATTCTATATGGTTTGTGTGATACAATCATTTGGTGTAGACTTGGAATGTTTCGTTATGATTATTTCAATAACTTGAAAATTGCTTTGGATGCTAATAGTATGTGAAAACGGCTATTGTCATCCTCTAAGAAAGTTTCAATGATTGAAATAAGAGTTTAAAACACTTAACCATTATTGGATTGTGACATGTTGTGTACTCTTGCACATATGTTATCCATGTCCGGGAACCATAGTATGCGTACACGTATGCGTACCTGTTGGTTTGAGAAGTCCGGGAACCTAAGTATGCGTACTCGTATGCGTACTGGCGTAAGGTTCATGCCCGAGATTTTCTGTTGGGATTGGAGGTATGCGTACACGTTTGCATACTTGAAGGTTAAAGTTCTAAAATCGGTTATGTACATGAACTAATACATTTATATAATAAGGAATGCATTCTTTGCAAACCGTGGCTATAATGTTCATGAATTGATTCGAGTGAATCAAACCGATTTTGCTTCAATTGTGCTCTTGTATACTTCTATGAGAATATAACAATTGAACAACTCTATAACTAGTTTCATTTGAGTCATTTGAACTAGTTATGGTTAAGATGAATATGGCTAAATACCACATGTATGATTCTTAATTACCTAACTTGATTTGTGATTGAAATTCTTCAGTATAACATGTTAGAAGCAATAATCAAAGCCATTGGATGTTGGTTTTTATTGTCAAAGAAACTTTTTCATGCACTTATGGTAACACTTATTGGTGTAAATCCTTGTGGAAAAGGTTATTCTTCCTTCTAAGCATATCAAATCTTGTCTCTACAAGTTTGTATCTTAGAAAAGATGATCACAATACTTGATCTTCATGATTACATATTGTGTATTGTTACCATGAGATAGTTCTATTTTTTTTAGTAACAAGATCTCATGAGATACTTTCAATGAGTGGTTCTTAGCTCATATCTCCTTGTAGGATTTCTAAAATCCAATATATAAATCTTTCTCTCTGGAGTAAGGTCACTCTTGTTGCTCATTTGAAATGACATTTAACGGGGGAGATAAATGAACTTGTGCTTAATTGCTATATCTTTGATGGGTGATAGGTGTCTAAAACACCTTAATATTTATCTATTGTTTATGCTTTCTTTGCTAAGTTTTCTTGTAAATTATGTATCTTATGTTTGCTTTTGAGTGTTTAGGTATTTTGGAGTCATTTGGAACAAAAGAAAAAGAAATGTCGCTTAAAATGTAAAAAGTGATGAAGATACATTGGAGAGAAGAAGTGAATCTGAGAAATAAGAGACGGTTACTGTTGTTGGAGGAACTCGAAAGAAGGAGAAAGCGTTCAATTTGAGCATTAGGGAGCAGGCGAGTGACATGGGAGTCGAGCAAAGTCAATATAAGGGCTTCCATTTGGTTAACCCTCATCTTATCTATGGGTGCTTAAGTCATCCTAGATACCCCTTATCTACTCCATCTTGGTGGCTATATCCACTCCCATCCTACAGAAACCTAAAAATCCAATTCATTTCCTAATCATTGGTTTGTCTCTCTTTCATTCCACCTGAAATTAAGAGAGGAGAGGCGGCACCATTAAGATGCATAGAAATTGCGAGAAAGGAAGGAATCGAGGTGTTGTGAAGCTGATGCTATTTGAATATGGAGTGAGAGCTTCGAATTGAGACAGGGAGCTTGAGAAGATGGAAGAACTGGCAGGGAAATTGGTCGATTCTGGTGATGTATTGTCTGAACAGGGAAGAAGCATGGTTCGAGTTGCAGAAGGAAAGTGATGAACACGATGAAGGAAATTGAGGAATCAGTGAAGGAGAATTCGATTCAGTGAGCTGGGTGCTAATCGATTTCAGTATTAAGGTAAATCTGAGATTGATAGGGTTTTTCTTTCTGCAACTAGGGTTTTTGTTGATACTAAAGATTGAAGAATTGAATTTGAGGTTAAGCAATGGGATCTGGTTTGATAGAAAATGGGTTTGTGTTGGTGGTTGTCTGTGACATGGATAAGATGAACTACAGGATGTTGGTGGTGGTACTAGATTCATGTTAGTTGCAGGCAATGGAGCTGGTGATGGCAGTTGGCAATGCAGGGAAGCAGAAATGATGGGTTAGAACAACACAACAAGTTGATTTCTGCCAATATCAGCTATGCACACAGGGTGTCTGGGCAAATGGCTAAATGATGGTGCAATGCTGTCTGGTTATGGCTTTGAGAAGCTGCATGTATGAGCAGGTCTGAATTGCAGATGGGGTTGTTATAGTATGAATGGCTTTAGAATCTGGTGACTGTTGTGTGTTTGGAATTGAAACTTGAAAGTGAATTGCAATGGTGGTTCAAGTGCAGGTGCAGTCACTGGTGATGGTTGGATTATGAAGCTTATTTGAGCTGAGAAGACATTAAAATAGATGTTGTTGCAGCTGCAATTGCAGGTGCTGAGGATTGATGTTTGTGGCACTGGACATGATGGAACTGACATTGTTGGTGTGTGCTGCTGTGATGGCTGGAACTGGAATTGCAGGTCATAGTGTTTGTTACCGATTGGTTGAGCCTGAGAACCAAGTAGTGCAGCTGTTGCAGTGGTGGATTTGTGGCTTGAATGTTATGAGTTGGGAGCTGAGACTACAAGGAAGTTTCAAGAGATTACCATGGGACTGAGAAGTTACAGGTGCTGGGAGAAATGGAACTGATGGTGTTAGTCATGGATTCTAAATGGCATTGCAGGTGATAAGCCTGTGACTTGTAGTGTGTATCAGAGCTGATATTGCAGGTGTTGGTTGGCCTGAGATGGGAGAATATATGATGGAGTCCAGGTGAAGCAGTTGTAGTTGCAGTCATGTCCATGGTGATGTTTATGAGGCTGCAGTCAGGTTAAAGTTGTGATGATGGAGCTGTTGCTGTTGTGCAATTGCAGGATGGAAGCTACAACACTGAGGCCAAGGAACTGAAGTTGCAGCTGGAATTGCAAGAACATTACAGGATTGTGCAAGTGATGCAAATCCAGATTTGGGGATTGCAGTTATGATGTGAATTGATGGTGTCAGGTGGTGGCCAGAGAGAAGCTACAGGAATCCACAAAGGGAGTTGAGAATGAGCTGAGTATTGTAGGCATGAGTTAGTAATGAAGCGGCAGAGAGACTCATGGGACTGAGTTTTTGAGAATGCAACTGAAGTTAGGAGCTACAATAAATGGATCGAGTTGTATGCAAGATGGCTGAGTTGCAGGTGGTTGAAATAGGCAATGATATGCAGTGCAGCTGGTAAGGGTTGTGATGATCAGAATGAAGCTGAGGAATTGCAGGATGTAATGCAGAGAAAACAAGAAGAAGCTTCTATTTGGGGTTGAACTGGAAGACAAGTGGGATTCGGTTCAAAAATGGAGATTGTGAAGGCTCAAGTCATTTGCGGGTGTTAGCCATGGTCACAATGGTTTGTGATGAAGTGCAAGAAATAATGTTGTCATACAACGGTTTGATGTTAGTTGACCCGATATGGGAGAATATTTGATGGTTGCAGTGGCAGAGATGGAGCTGGTAAGGAAGGCATGTTGAAGTCGTAGCATTGGCGAATAGTATGGCATGAAGTAGAGTTTTCAGATTGTGGAAGTGATGGTAGTGGTATGAGGCAGAGCTGTAGTGTTGCAGTTAAGCTACATAATGCATTATCGTTGCCATTGGGAGTTGTGGTTGTGCAGGGTCAATATGGCGCATCATTAGATATGGCCTGTGCAAATGGCCTATGCCAAGACAAGTCAGCTCAATCAGCCAAGTCAGTGGATCGACTCACACCCCGACTCTGTCGACTCGAGTTAACTCGGCCGACTAGACCTTGGCCGAGTTGACCCGGTTGACCCAGTGATAGGTTTAACTTTCCCGGTCACCCGAGCTATTTTCCATAAGTGACTCCTCGGCCCCGCCATAATACCAGTTTTCAGGCGATTATTTTTGGGACATATTTTCACATGGGTATTCCTCACATATGGGCTTGGTGGATATCTTGTCATTGGACTTTGGGCTTTGAAGACCTAGTTTTGGAAAGATGAAAAGCTAATAAAAGGAGAAAGTTTTCAATAACTTTATCACGTATTTTTCTACTGGGAGTTTTGGGAGAGCGGCGACTAGGGTTTGCTTTCGTATATTTTTCATCTTCTTTATTTAATTTATGATTATGATGAACTCCATAGCTATGAGTATCTAAACACATATTATTGGTTATGGGATAAAGTTGATTTCTCAACATGTTATTTGAATCTATGAATTATTTTTGTCTCAATAATTTATTGTCTGTGATTCACAATTAATAGTGTTATATAGTTTGAATGCTTGTTTAGTTGAGTCCGGAATCGATTGAGTTTACCTTCATCCTTATTGCTAGATTAGGGTTTTCAATACGAAAAAGTTGTTTATCCCTGATTCTAAGTAGCATAATTGTGGGTAGTGCTTGTAGTGATATATCCTACTAGTCACAAGTGAATCATAACTTTTGTTAAAACGGATTAGTGCTTTTACACGTTCGTTTGCATTGATTAGTCTATTCCATAAAACTTAATGCTCTTGGGTAGTTAAATATAATTGTGCTTTTACACTTTAGGTTGCTTTCTAGGAAGAATTCACATATACATCTTTTAATGTGGTTGTGATGAAATCGGGGAATTAGCGGGATATTCTTGCAATCAAGGTATCCTAGGACTTTTAGTAAATGAGAGATTAAAATATCAATTCTAGTCATTTATGAAAATACATGTCTGTGAATGATACTATCCCGTGACCAATATCTTCTCCTTATTGATTATTCAAATTATTTTATTGCTTAGATAAAACAAAAATCCCCCCCTGGTTACTAAGAAACTGAAATTCTATAACAACAAAAGCCTCTCTGTGGGAACAAACTCTTTCTTATCACGTACTTCATTTATATTTAATTGAGTGAGAAAGTGAAATTATTTTTGCTCGGCTGACAACCGATCAATGGGAGAAGCGGTTGGAACATGTAGGGGTTAACTTGAATCTTAATAAACTCCTTGATGAAGTCACTAAATTTCGACTCTGTGATATCATCTAAAGTATAAAGTTGATATGTTTTCTTTTAGTCATGAAGAATCTCTATGAGAATTTCATTATGATCCCACAATTTTCGCACCTTTGCCAATTTTATATTGACAAAAAGGGTGAGAATTATTTTGTAGTTCACACTACATATACATATGGTTTACAGATCATCATGTAAGGGGGACTGGTTTTCATTGTGAGATGAAGTATTGACTAAGGGGGAGTGATACATATCACCGTAGTATTATTGTCAAAGTTGTGATACAATTGAACTTTGATGTTGTGTAATAATACTATGATGGATGTTCATGTTGTTATTGTTACTTTAACAGTTTAACTCCTATCTAACTGTAAGAGGATGGTAAATTGTTAAAGTTTGTGGGAATCCAACTCAAAACCAATGAGTGGAGTGACCCTTCCATATTATATTTAAGTTAATTAAGGGGATATTAGCAATGTGAAACAATTGTCCTTCCACACGCCCCCTCACGTGTAAGGCCAGTAACCCGGCCTAACACGTGGACCACGTACGTAATGACCAAAGTCGGGTCATGGGTGCACAAGTGACAAATTTGGTCACGGAATAAATAATCCTACACCCCGCGTACAGGCCTAGCCTAGCTCTGATACCATGTTAAAGTCTGCGTGCATCCAACTCAAAACCAATTGGAAATGAGTGGAGTGGCCCTTCAATATTATATTTAACTTAATTAAGGGGATATTAGTGTTAATACCTAAAAATCGCTCATAGGTAAAACAATGTACTGCTGTAGTACTTTCTTTAGGTTCGAAAATCAAAATCATACAAAACGAGCCTAAACCAAGATATTGGCCGTTCACATTTTGCTTCAGTTACAAAGAGGAAATGGGTTGATCTTAGGAGAGGGAAAGCAAAGAAAGTTGAGGAAATCAGTGGTGATTGAATTGGATGAGAGGTTATTGAACTTATGGAAGAAGAAGAGCTTGGAAATGATAAGATTTTTCTCTTCTGAATAGACAAGGTAGTCTATTTATAGTTGTAAGGAATGCTCATTGTTTCCTCATAAGTAGTGGAGGTTGGAGAGATGGAGAGATGGAGATAGTGGGATAATGGTATGGTTACGCCCATTATGTTTGGGCAGTTTCTAGAAACCCGTAAACCATTAATCAATTACTTAGCCACTTCCTTTAACCACTCTCAACCGCTTTCCACTACTTGTAACTTCCCTATCATGGGGTGTTGCCACGCCGCATGTTTGCTGTAAACCACCAGAACAATACCCATAAATAATTCCCCCATGTAACGTGTTTTGATTTCTCGTAGGAATTAGTACATGGATTTGTTTTTAGTCTTGTCTAGACTGTCACAGTTCTTGACTTCAAGGTTTTTGTCTAGACTGTCATGGTTCTTGTCTAACCATGGACTTTAATAGCCTAACCTAGCCAGACTTTGTCGAAGTGGCATAGCTTGAAGAGACAACTCGACTCCAAGGTTATGTGTGACTATTAATGAGTTTGCCATGAGATGACATTGTAATTAACTAGTCATAATAATACACGTATAACATAGTGCACCAATCTAGACAAGTATTCGTGGCCATATGGCTAAGCTAGGACAATCTAGAACGACTAGCATGGAGGTCGCGACTAGTTAGATGCTAGGCTAGGCTAAACTAGGAGGCAAGGAGTCTGTAGCCATATGGATTGTCTAGGCGAGACATGGCTAGGACGGACCTGAAGACAAGGTGATCGTGGCCTTACTAGCTAGTTGGCTAGCTAGGAAGCTAGTCTAGGCCATACTAGGAGCCAAAGGAGGTCGTTGTTGTGACTAGGCCAGGCTTTGACGGCTAGCAAGGAGGCCGTGGATGATTAGAAGCCAGACTAGGCCAGCTGACAGAAAAATGTGGCCATGGTTAGCCAGGCCGGTAGACAGGGAGGTCATGGCTAGTTAGGCTAGGGATAACGTGGTCGTGGCTACTAGATAGGCCAAACCGAGAGATAACAAGGTCGTGGCCTGACTAGCTAGTTGGCTATCTAGGAAGCTAGGCTAGGCCAGACTAGGAGCCAAGGAGGTCGTGGCGAGGCCTAAAGACAGGGAGTTCGTAACCATGGTTAGCTAGACCTGAAGACAGGGAGGCGTGGCCTGATAGGCTTAGAGCAATGTATCCGTGGACTGATTAGATAGTTGGCTAGCTAGGAAGACAAGGAGTCCGTGGCATGATTAGCTAGTTGTCTAGCTAGGAGATAATAGGGACGTGGATAGCTAGCCTAGGCCAAGAAATAAGGGTTCCGTGGCCAACTAGTTGAGAAGTTGGTGGCCTTGGTCATAAATATTAGCCTATCCAAGTAATTGGCCATGGCTATGCGTGGCTAGACAGTTATTGCCATAGAGAGTTACCATTAAGTGGCTTGTCCATGAGGTGTGCCCATGGTGGTCTGGCCATGGATGGCGTCTATGTTGGCGCTGACACTTTGTTTGTAGCATACAAAACATATTCGAGGAATTCAGCCGTGGAAGTTCTGCGACTCAAAGTAATGTTCTAAATAATATATATGCTTCTGGTAATACTTTTATTCAAAATAGCGTAGTAGCTTATCTTGAATATTCATAATTTGCACCATCAATGTAGAATGACTAATGCATGACAATTCATATGGCCGTACATAAGGTAATGAGAGTTCAGCCGAGTGAAGATCTAAAATCTTGCAGGCATAAAAGAGGCCAGTATGGCCATTAGCTGGATACGCATTCTCAATTCTCTTGCGAAATATGATGTAGAAGTACGAATCTATGATTCTGATGCCGGGTCAGAAATTTATACATATTTATAAACATATACAGAATACCGAGAGTTCAGCTGGGTGAAGCCCTAGTACATATATGATTATAGATATGTCTATGTGTAAGTTCAAAGGTGATTTTTACAAGTTTTTCCCTTATCAAAAACCCACCATCTACAATTAACAATGTTGGATTATTGTCCTTCCACAAAAATATACCGTAATGGGTCATATTTGAAAGTTTTTGATAAACATGAGCTTATTGTAAGCTACTTTTGTGAAAAGGACACATAGACAAAAAGCCCAAGTAGATAAAGTTAGAAAGTGACTATTCGCTCTACCTAGAACATAAAAACATGTAGTCATAGATACGAGAGATTAAAAAAAAAAAGGTAATTTGGATGATAT
>JAJJWW010010867.1:0-15871 GCA_023531295.1 Papaver armeniacum
CTCGTAACCATGATGCGTGTCGTAACCACAACAAATTAATTAATACTTTACTACCTAATTAACAAGTAATATAGGGTAGTCAAGGTCGATCCCACGAGGAGCACGAGATTCTAGTTGTAAAAGTTGTCACGAAAGGGGGGTGTAAAAAGCAAAAGAAAATAAACAAAGTAATTAAAAGGTAAAGTTGAAAGCAATAAGAGAGACAAGATCAAGGAATCCTTCTTCGTTGCGAAATAATGAATCAAGTTATGTTCTTTTCCACTTGTTATTAGTCCTGATTATCACCAATAGTAGGATAGCAGTCCGCTTTAGCTAGCCCCAAAATCCCTAATTTCAATGAGTAATGTGTCCGCTTTAGTTATCGATTCTATTCAAAAGAACCACCTTGAGGTAAAACTTACAAGATGTAATTCCCGAGAATGCATTAAGATTTATGAATTTAGGTTTAGTACTAGTAGTTAAACTCGGTTCGCTTGGTTCACTTTCTAGCGTTGTTTCTACACACAATTGCTCCACGGAATCCTCGCAAGGTCTCGTGTTTGCTACTTATGTAAAGAGTCAAGAAACGATTACTTATCTCTAACTTTCACTAGCATTAGATTAAACTAACAAATCAATTTAGCATGCATTCTAAACAATCTATCAATCAATCATGAATGTCTTTAAGATCACTCCTATTAGTAAAAACAAACGATAATCATGTGAAGAACTTCAAGATAGAATTAAAAACAAAAACTCAAATCATATTAAGAACTAGGAATTCATCCTCAATCAATAAAATTAACTACTCATGTTAAAGAGTTCACACAAAGAATAAGAAAAGAAAAGTGTTGTGTGTGTAGAGATGTGTAAAAGATATGTAGAAGTTGTAGAAAACTTCTCTATTTATAGGCTTCAATATTCTCCAAATCTTCTAAGGAATAGAATCCTTTTCCTTTTGCAATTCAATTTCCAAATTCAAGTCTTTCTCTTTTCTTCATCTTCTCTTTCCAAATTTGAGTCCAATTTTCCATCCAATTCCTAGCCCAAGTCTTCACACCCATGAGAAGTCCATAGAAAATTCAGGAATTTTGCTCGCAGGAAAAGCGGGATTGTGGTAGAAAACGCCGCCGGCCACCTGGAAATTTCTCCGTCGAGAGAATATTCGACGGAATATTCCGTCCGGTCCTCCGTTAAGACTAACGGTCAAATGGGTCAACCGTCAGTCAACAGTTAGTCAAAGGTCAAGGGGGAAGGAGAGTCAGACTCGAGTTAGCCGACTCGGTGAGTCGTCTTAATCGTCCGAGTCACTCAACTTGTTTGGATCGGCTCATCGGACTCGCTGGATCGATCTATCACGCAGCGACCGAAGTTGACTCGGGTGTGGAAAACCTACGAGTCTCGCCTTCTGGGATTACCAGGCCACATTCAGGCCGATCTTCAGCTCCATCCTGCACATGATCCTAGCATACATCTAATTCTTCCAAACTCATTCAGTGTTTCTCTATTCTGCCCACAACTCCACCAGAGTTTCTTTTCAATTCTGAAGAACAACTCGAATCCATAACACCCATGGAAATCACCGGCAACCATCTTCCTTGTTCTCGATAGCCACTACCAACAGCAATTTCATTGCAACATCTTCTCTGTTTAACACATTCGAACCCCACAGCCAACACAAATTACGCTGAACCCATCTGAACTTCTTACTATCCATCATCATCATCAAGTCAATACCGAATATCAACCACAATTCCATTATTCATCTCTCGAGAAACCCATCTTCATTCTTTCTCTATCTTCTCACCATCAACAGCGTTACCGATTTCAATCTACCAAACCCATTCTCTGACCACAGAACCTTTCACAAATTCGATCTCTGTATTGTTCAACAGCACCAACTCCCTCTATCAAATCACAAACTCCATTAAGACCCTATTTACCCAAAATCACAGCAAGATTGTCAATTATCTTCTTCTTCCCTGAGTCGATTGCAGCCATCATACCCATCTTTAGCATCACCAGAATCCCACCTTCTTTATTCCATTAAACCACCACCCTGACTCCATCAGTGAAACTCAATTACCACAAAACCTTCTCTTTTGTCTTCGATCACACCCATTCAATGTCTTCAAATCGGAACCATACCATCTCCTTCGATCTAGAATCTAATGACAACGTCTCAACATCAACCCTAATTAATCACCATCAATTACGGTTTCTCGAGTCTCGAAACTCAAATTCCTTTAGTCTAATTTAGATTTCTCTTCTCAATTTCTCGGTTCCGAATTCAACTGTTGTTTCAGCTCTCCGATTTTTGGCAAAGTGAAAATGATTTGGGAGAAGATAACCTCGATCTAGGTTTGTGTGACTTGGATGGTTACGATTTTAGGGATAGTGACCACCCCAATTGGGTGCCTTATTAAGTGGTTAGTTCGATAAGGGATACCCGGTTTCGACCCCTTATCCTTGGGTGATCCGTATTTAGTGTTCCTTCAAAATAGGGTTGCCCCTTAACCTTCAACCGGGCTCCATATAGTCAATCCCGTAAAATGACATTTTCGCCCTTTTGGCTCAAATTGGGTGATTTCTTCTTCTTTTCCTCCGTGCGACTCCAAAGTAGCTATAAAACTCAAAACAAGCGTAAAATACATAATTTACAAGAAAAATAGCAAAGAAAGCATAAACTACTAGATAGTAAATTAGGTGTATTCTACACCTATCAAATTCCCCCACACTTAGACTTTGCTAGTCCTCGAGCAAATCAAACTAAAAACTCACAACTTCAAAGCGTTCAAGCGTCCCAAGCATCCAAAGAGTTATGAGGACATAGAGTTTCGTGCATGCTAGTAATAAGAAGTTAGAAATACTAAAGAACATATTCTCATTCTTAAATGTTGAGTGAGAAATAACCACACCATAATGAGAGAATGCGTGTTTGAGAAACGATCAATAAGCATTTCGCCTTGACAAACGCATACTCACCAAATAAGATTTTATGATAATTGCACTCAAAAAAGACTGACTTTTTTATGGTTCTCACATGTGCGGTAGGAATGAAGAGAAAATTCTGCGACACGTTGAATGGTGGGAAGGACAACTTCCGAAATATTTTTAAAAACCCACATCTTTTAATATTTTGAAAAACCATTTTTACGACGATCTCTAAGAAAGGAAATCAACCATATTATCGAGGATGAGATTACTTACCACCTTCACATCCGATCGCCAATTATGATAACACCACTCTCCACGGCATCCAATAGAAACGTCTTCCGCTCCTCGCTTTTTGATCTCAGGTCTTCGGTTTCAACTATTGATGATAAACCCTTGAATTTCATAGATCCCTTAACAATTTTAACTCTTTTTACCTTAAATATCCTTGTCGCTTGAAACTACCTTATATATTTTCCTTCCCCACGGCTCATTCACAAAACAAATATTTCTCTTGTTTTTCTCTTTTTTCTTTCTTTTTTTTTTTTTTTTTTTTTTTTTTTTTAAACAAGAGAAATTAAATACAAAATAAACCATGGCCGTGGAAGAAGTATTTTACCACTTGATTCTTCACAACTTGTATCGTCTTGAAATCATAAACTTCAAAAAATTTCACCTTTTAATTTTCTTCGCTTTCATGAATTAGTCTTCATACTTGAATATAAAATTACCTCATTGTAGTGTAAGTCTTCAACATATATGTAGAATCCGCTCATTTGTATGTTGCTTTACTTGTATTTGAAATTTGCTCTTTTTCTCGTTAGTTGCTTGTAAACCTTAAACTTTTCCAACTTTCCTTGTAGATTTTGATGTCGTTCCTTGTTGATGATGAAGTGTTTCTATGGATCCGTTGTTGTCGAGAGAGAATGGTGATAACTGCAAATCGAACTACAAGATGGAAGATTTCATCTATGGACGTCACCCTCATGATTGACAAAATTAGCACTCAAGAGATCAAAGAGTAGTGCTTTATTGGTGGGAGGTTGGGTAGCTCACCATTCTACCCGGAATTAACTTACGGTGACACACACTCAAAAGAAGCTCTTTAGTAGATGGAAAATTTCTGGTCGGTGCCTCACATGATATGAATACGGGTAGTCTCCACTAATGATTGATCAAAGCAACTCTAATAACGCATTTCTCCCTGCACCAAATTCGCATCACCGGCATGATTAAATCCATTATTTAACACTCAAACAAACAAGAAATCCGAATGTAGTTCTCTAACATTTCCAAGTTCAATTATGTTGGTCAAAATCTCTATGTAAACATAACTAAAAATATGCTAGTGACTCTAAAATCTTTAAAAGTTGGAATTTTAAGTAAAACTTTTTTTTTTTTTTTTTTTTTTAAATTTTTTTCATTTTTTTGTAATTTTTGTTTTAAAAACATGCTTAACCACTCCCCACACTTAAACCTTACATTGTCCTCAATGTAATTGAATCCTCCTAGTAAAGTCAAGGTGGGAAATTTTAACATGATAAGAAACAAGAAAAAGAAATAACAAAAAGCAAAAAGATAAGAAATACAAAACCGATGGGTTGCCTCCCATTAAGCGCTTGTTTTAAAGTCGACGGCCAACTTGGCTCTTGTAAGATTCATTCCCCATATACTAACAATCGGAAAATTTGAGGATCCACCCATAATACCTGTTTTGCAAACAATAACTCCATACAAATATTAGCACAAGAAAACAATAGTGAAATTATCGCTCGATAGAAATTTCCCCACACTTATTCTCGTCCACACTCGGAAGTGTATAAAGAACATAGAATTCGGGAACTTCCATGTATTCCTCTTGGCAAACCTGCATAGTGTTAGAATCAAGTGTTTCCAATGGTGGATATCTAGAAACAAAATCATCCAAAATACTTTGAAGCACATACATTCAAACCAATAAGAGGTAAAGGAGAAGAATCAACATCACGAAGGGTTAGACAAACCTTTCACAATTTCTTGTATTATAGAATCCTCTTCATCCCACAAATTCAAGTGAATCACTTACCTCATGTATATCGTGGTCCTCTATTAAACCTTGCAACCATTCTTATAGTTTTCTACCTTAACCAAAGTCTCGGCATCATTAAAATCATTCGCAAGTTCAATTGGGTCTTCCACAAAATCAATGAATGTGGTTTCATCCTCACTAGTATCATCTCTTCAACATTCTCATCGGAATCGGGCCATTCTTCCCTCATATAATCTTCCTCGGTATAAATTATAAGATCTTCTTGTGAGGGTGTTACTTTGTTTACAACAATAGGTAAGTGACACCCAATCTCCTCCTTTTGAATAGGTGAAGGATCGTTATTATGATCCGGAGTTGGAATAACTTCCTCATTGTGGCAACGTTCATACACTTAGCGGACTCCATCTTTCCCTTAAGAAAGTTTTGCCAAGCAATAAATGCATCTTCCTCAAGCTCGTCCTTTTGAATAGGTGATTGATCATTATTAAGATCAAGGCTCGAGTAATCTACACTAGCGTCATCATAAGTCTCCAAAGGTTTGTTAATTTGTTCGTATATTTTCTCGAATTCCTTTGAATTTCGATGTGAGTCTTGCATCAAAAATTTTTGTTGAAGATCCCCAATCATGGCCAACATTTTATCGTAAAAACTAGAGAATTTACGATCATAAACAAAACTATCCTTCCATCCTTGTGATTGTCCACTTACATACCCGTCATAAGGTTGTTGATATGTATGAGAATATCCATAAGGTTCTGTAGGAAATTTATCATAGCCAAAATATTGGTTTTGATTGTATCTAAGGATGGTTGGAAGTTGTCATAATGTTGAGGTTGAAAACCGTATTGATTGTTGTAATATGCTTGCTCCTGTCCACCATACATGGAAAACCGATACGAAATAAGATTCAAAAACCAAGTTAGATACGGTATAGAATCCAACAAAGCAAGAATAAAGCAAAAGAAAAATAAAAACAACTAAAATCATCCAGCCTCCCCCGGCAACGAGCGCCAAAATTTGATGCGTGTCGTAACCACAACAAATTAATTAATACTTTTACTACTAATTAACAAGTAATATAGGGTAGTCAAGGTCGATCCACGAGGAGCACGAGATTCTAGTTGTAAAAGTTGTCACGAAAGGGGGTGTAAAAAAAGCAAAAGAAAATAAACAAAGTAATTAAAAAGGTAAAGTTGAAAGCAATAAGAGACAAGATCAAGGAATCCTTCTTCGTTGAAATAATGAATCAAGTTATGTTCTTTTCCACTTGTTATTAGTCACGGATTATCACCAACCGTAGGATAGTGTGTCCGCTTAGCTAGCCCCAAAATCCCTAATTTCACCGAGTAACAGTAAAGCAGTTATCATTCTATTCAAAGAACCACCTTGAGGTCCGCTTACAAGATGTAATTCAAAGGAATGCATTAAGATTTATGAATTTAGGTTTAGTACTAGTAGTTAAACTCGGTTCGCTTGGTTCACTTTCTAGCGTTGTTTCTACACACACAATTGCTCACGGAATCCCCTCACTTGAGGTCTCGTGTTTGCTACTTATGTAAAGAGTCAAGAAACGATTACTTATCTCCTAACTTTCACTAGCATTAGATTAAACTAACAAATCAATTTAGCATGCATTCTAAACAATCTATCAATCAATCATGAATGTCTTTAAGATCACTCCTATTAGTAAAAACAAACGATAATCATGTGAAGAACTTCGAAGATAGAATTAAAACAAAAACTCAAATCATATTAAGAACTAGGAATTCATCCTCAATCAATAAAATAACTACTCATGTTAAAGAGTTCACAAAGAATAAGAAAAGAAAAGTGTTGTGTGTGTAGAGATGTGTAAAAGATATGTAGAAGTTGTAGAAAACTTCTCTATTTATAGAGCTTCAATATTCTCCAAATCTTCTAAGGAATAGAATCCTTTTTCTTTTGCAATTCAATTTCCAAATTCAAGTCTTTCTCAACTCTTCATCTTCTCTTTCCAAATTTGAGTCCAATTCTCCCATCCAATTCTAGCTAAGTCTTCACACCTTTGAGAGAGGTCCATAGAAAATTTGGAATTTTGCTCGCCAGGAAAAAGCGGGATTGTGGCCGGAATTTGGCCGGAAACGTCATGCCAAGCCACTGAAATTTCTCCGTCGAGAGAATATTCGACGGAATATTCCAAATCCGGTCCTCAGTTAAGACTAACGGTCAAATGGGTCAACGAAATCGATCAACGATTAGTCAAAGGTCAAGGGGGAAGGAGAGTCGGACTCGAGTTAGCTTCGACTCAGCCGAGTCATCTTAATCGTACGAAATAACTGCTGTTGGATCGCTACATCGGAATCGCTGGATCGGTCGTAGCCGTGGCCGGTTGACTCTTTAGGTGTGGAAGCCGTAGAGTCTCGGCTGTTTCGGGATGCAGAGCCACATTCGGCCGATCTTGACTCCATCTGCACATGATCCTAGCATACATCTAATTCTTCCAAACTCATTCGGTGTTTCTATTACGCCCACAACTCCACCCGGAGTTTCTTTTCGGTTTCAGTAATGACAATAACTACGAATCCATAACATATGGAAATCGCCGGCAACCATCTTCCTTGTTCTCGATAGCCACTACCAATGACAATTTCATTTGCAACATCTTCTCTGTTTAACACATTCGAACCTCACCGACCAACTACAAATTTGAACCCATCCCAGACTTCTTACTATCCATCATAAATCATCAAGTCAATCTTGAATATCAACCACAATCCCATTATTCATCTCGAGAAACCCGTCTTCATTCTTTCTCCATCTTCTCACCATCAACAGCCAGTTCTGATTTTCAATCTACCAAACCCGTTCTGCGGCCCTGAGAACCTTTCACAAATTCGATCTGTATTGTTCAACGGACCAACTCCCTCTATCAAATCAGTCAAACTCCATTAAGACCCTATTTACCCAAAATCACAGCAGTACTTCTGTATCTTCTTCTTCCCTGAGTCGATTGCAGCCATCATACCCATCTTTAGCATCAGCAGAATCCCACCTTCTTTATTCCATTAAACCACCACCTGCAACTCCATCGGCGAAACTCAATTAACCACAAAACCTTCTCTTTTGTCTTAGCAGCGACACCCATTCTCTGTGTCTTCAAATCGGAACCATACCATCTCCTTCGATCTAGAATTAACAGCAACGTCTCAATCGAACCCTAATTAATCACCAACAATTACAGTTTCTCGATCTCAAACTCAAATTCCTCCCAAGTCTCTGATTTAATTCTCTTCTCAATTTAGTTCCGGACATGGTTGTTTGACTCTCGATTTTTTGGCAAAGTGAAAATGATTTGGGGGAGAAGATAACCTCGATCTAGGTTTGTGTGACTTGGATGGTTACACCAGGATAGTGACCACCCAAATTGGGTGCCTTATTAAGTGGTTGGTTACGATAAGGGCTAGCAGGTTTCCGGCCCCCTTATCCTTAGGCGATCGTATTTAGTACTCCTTCAAATAGGGTTGCCCCCTTAACCTTGGCTGGGCTCCATATATCAATCTCTGGCAAAAAATGACCTTTTTTCGGCCCTTTTGGCTCAAATCGGGTGATTTCTTCTTCTTTTCCTCGTGCGACTCCAAAGTAGCTATAAAACTCAAAAGCAAGCGTAAAATACATAATTTACAAGAAAAAATAGCAAAGCATAAACTACTAGATAGTAAATTAGGTGTATTCTACACCTATCAAACCACCTCACATTAAAAGCAAAACTTCCTTAGTCCCTTGTGATTAGGTTGAGGGCATGACTTAACAATTTGAGTGATGTTTCGTTCGAACATTTCAGTTTCAGTATCATCGGGTCTTTGTGAGTGGTGAGGTAGTTAGGATACATGCTCTGTTATTTTTCTCGCGTTCGTTGTGAGCATCATCCTCAGTAGTAGGTTTGATTACAAAGTATCTCTTATATGTCTTTGTTCAAAGAGTTTTAGTATGCATTCTTTGGTAAAAGTGTACTCGATCTAGATTTATGGTCATTCTGCAAGTGTCTTCAGATGATTCAGGATGTGGATATGAGTTTTGTTATGTTTTGTTGATTGTCTTGGAGATCGTTTTCATCCCGTGAACGTTTTCTAAGGTTAGTATTAAATTCACATAAATGTAGGTCACCATGATTTTTTTTATTTATGAGGATTTGTCTTTGAAAGATCGGCTTCCTTCCGGGGAAGTGACCAAGATCGCGATCTACAACAATAAGCGAGTGGAGAACCTCCATTGTATTCGTCAAAATGTAGATACCTAAAAGGTTGTATGCAGGCCGATATTAAAGGTTTTTATAAGATATGGCTCTTCATTGAAGGGGATAGAATTAATGTCAGGGTTCAAAGTTTGACTATGAACATGCCTCGTCTAAACCAAGATTAATAGTCTTATAAGGGATGCTTTAGTCACATAAGAGAAAGGATTAAGGCTGGTCTTAGGGAGGAAGGCTGATGAAAGAGAGAAATCAAAGTAATTTTAGGCTGCAAAAAAATACTAGAGAGATGTATTTAGGTGAGTACATTTGATGACATATTTATAGTTTTATCTCTCACGATCTTTAATTGGTGAGACAAGTATTACTTGTAGTGAGGAGCACTCTTATGTGATTAAAGGAATAACTAAAGACAAGTTGTATTGACCTTTATCCTTATATTTCTATAGTATCTCAAGACTATTTTCTTTAGCGGGTGATAAATACAGGATAGATATTTCTCATACCTTTGTGTATATCGCCATACCAAAACCCTAATTTTTTGTCCCCCATCGTGTTTATGAGTCAACTCTTGTCCGATGTATTAGTAGGCTATCACTAGGATGAATCACGTGAAAAGTGAGGAATACCTCGAAATTATGTGCGAGAACACGAGCATTTAGGCCGTGGAGGAGCCTCAACCTTATGTGACCGGATTGTGATAACTATTTATATGCTTACGGGTCTCTCGATGAACATGTGGATCCCTTGGAGGTTTGTACATGTTTTTAGATACATATAATTAAGATTCAAGTTCTTGTGAGCATGCCTAAGAGGATGAGAAGAAGGCATGCTCCTTAGGTGAGGCTTGTTCAATAGATCTCAGGTCACATAAGGCTTGCTGGGGTATGCTCAAAATTAAGAAACAATTCCATTGGAATAAAAACTTAATGCAGGCAAGAAGATTTTACTAACACACTGCTAGAGCAACTTAAATCAAGCAGCTCCACGTCCATTCGTTTTGGTTGTTTGTGACATCACCAACCATAAGTAACTAACTCTAGTTTGGTAATCACAAGCATTTTTAGCTTACGTAATTGAAGAAACATCTCATAAAGAACGTTTTTTTTTTGTGTTTATTGAAACATTGACACCATGTACTATAATTAGAACAAGATCAAGTCTCAACATATATGGATTGGGACCGCAATGAGAAGAACAAGTGGAATTTGCAATGGGAGAACAAGACTGCAACAATCTGAAAAAGATGGCATAAACATATTCTAAGTTGCAAAGATTGGATTGCGAGATTCGAAAAGCTTGATGTCGCATCTTTTGCAAAGCAAAACGAGCGCAAAATCTTTGCAATAATTGTTTCTGAGAATACCTTTCAAAGCCTACTTCACTGTACAATGACTACTAGTTTGGAGTTCTTAATCCATATTTGTTTCATAAAGGTTAAATTAGATTAGTTTGGCTCATGACATCAAGTTTACAAAATACACAAAATACAACAAAAGCCTTGTATCCTTTCAATGACACTACTGCGTAGCACTGTCTGCGACATATGAGACCATAAACCTGCACATGTGACAACGCAGCCTCGAACAACATTACTCGAATAAGTGCTAAAAAGCTTTGGTTTTCGACGAGGTTATGAGTTCCTTCACCCTCTAATTTTAGTGGTTCCTAACAAACGAAGTGAGTTCTTAATAAGTCTCTGTTTGCAAAAATAAGGTTCATAACAAAATGAACTTGTTGTACAAAAATAATAGGTCAAAATGAAATTTAACATACTGACGAATGGGTAAAAGCTGATATACTCAAACAGGACCCACGTTCGTATCCTACAAGTGGCAAGTAGTGTATTGCAACACCTAACTAGTAAATATTCTAACCATATCTTAAGGACATGTCCGTATCACTAAGTTCACTATCTCTTACCAATGAAAAACAGAAATTCATAAGACATAGGTGAGTTGGATCGACAATCACATACCTCGACGAAGTTGTGGACGAGTAGTAAGTTAACGACAACGTGGATTCTTGCTTTGTAGAGTTGGCACTTGATAATGGAAAGCAATAACACCATTTTTATCAACCTCCAAAGCACTCGGGAGGTATGGAACCAAAATGGTTGCTTCTTCAACATTTGAATCACCTGCATATTACTTCTTTACATTTGAATATATACAAAAATTGATGTCGGTTATATGAACCTATATAAATGGGAAAACAAAGCACTCTAAAACATAAAATGAGATAGTAATATTATGACTACACACTTTCACTTTGGGGCTTTCTAATTTTCCATCCTTTCGTACCACTTTCATTTGGGTAGTTTTATTTTTGCTTTTTCTTTCTCCATTCTTAGGGTCATGCAGGAGTACTTCTTTTTCTTTTCCTCATTCTTGGTTTAGTTTTGGTAGGCTTCTTTGCTTGCTTTTCCTTCCTTAGTCTTGATTTGCGCCGACGTTTCACTTTACCTTTCTCTCTTTGATGACTTGATTCTTTTAGCCTTCTTGTGATTTTTACATCGTGGAGGGCTCGCAGTGTTATGTTAGCACTCATAGGAAGCTGGAAACTTGTTTGACCCATGTTTTCATTGTTCTCATTTGCAGCGCTTATAATATTTCTTCTTGATCATCTTGAGTAGACTTGAAAAATTATCTAAATGCTTTAGTACTCCAGATCGACAACTTCTTCATAAAAGCACTAGAAGTTTCGGTGCTTGTACCTTTCATGGCTAAAGATAAAGCCATCGTGCTAATCACTATACGAGGGTAGATGACCATTTGTTGCCTTAAATTGGCTTCTTAGGCTCTTCAATACCAACACCGCTTTTTCGCATCTCTTGTCAGCGACTTAGAAAATGTGCGATGGGAGATCATAAACTTGGTGGGTATGCAATATCTTCATAGAGTGGGAACATATCATTCCCATGAACTGGAAATGCTTACAGCTACACTAAATAGAATTGTCCAAAGAGTTGAACATAACAGTACGAACACATGAAAATTCAAATGATGTTACCTTGTATGTATATATACTGGTCCAACCTGATCAACTATTTCTAGAATCAATTCTAGAGTTTTGTATATTCCTTTTTGAAAGAGAGCAAACATTTTTGCCGTATAATGTTAAAGCTCGAGATTCAAGTGGCCAATGACTTTTCAAGGTGGTTTTCTTTGCATGCTCTTGAAATCTTCAATTTTTTCACTATCTCACGACAAGTAAGAACCTTATCATAGTCGACTATCTAAACTTGTTTAGTGATAAAGTTCTTTTAAAATACTTCTTCAAAAAGCTGTTCATACCTTCACTCACATTGTGTAGTTGTCATATTTTGACACAAAAGTGTGATCGACCATACACTTGAGCCCTCTTCTCTTTTTTTCTTATATAAAGATTTCAACCATTTATTATCATCAATTTGTACTTTGTAAGCAAGGATTTCCACATGAACTCGAATTCTTCATCGTTTCATTCTCATATACATCTTACGAAATCTTTGGAGAAAAATTAAGAACTTGCAAATACATGAGAGAGGTGCTTCGCAGCGGTTGGAAAAATATGCCAAAGACAAAGTCGATGATAGTATCAGGAATACATTTGATTGCATTCATAATAGGGCGCTGCTTGTTCGGTGAAAATTATCTGTGAGATGTTTTCTGTTCATGGCATTCGAGAAATGTCTTAAACATCCATACAAAAGAGTCATGTGCTCGTCTAGTAATAAAGCGCATCCAAAAAAGATTAGTCACTTACATGATTATTTACCCCAATAAAAGTTGCAAACGGTTTATCATAGTCATTAGTTCCAAATGTTGTATCAAACACCAACACCTCACCAAAGAAACTATAGTCCATCCTACACTTAGCGTCACTCGTAAATAATTACACACGACCGGTTTGCATCCATTTCAATTGCATAAAAAAATATGGATTTTCTTTTTGCATTTCTTGAAAGTACTCTAACAAATGCTCAAGTTCCCAACAAATCTTGACGCCTTCTTCTCTCGTAAATGATTGTTACAATCCATTTGGGTATATTCCAGTTTTGAGACCCTCATGGTTCCGACACTTAAATATGCAAAAATATTTTCGACTTATACCGCGTAATGCATATTTTCAATTAATCTTGCTTGAGAACTCTATTTTCCGTTTGTGATCTCAATATATGCACTTGATCTGGAGAAGTAAGCACATGATTGTGTTTTCCACAAATTCTACTATGGGTATTTTGAATCATCACTTTAGGTTTAATAACCAACTTTGTCGCATGAATAGGTTCGTGAGTGCAAGCGTTGTTTCAAAGAGATCCCCTTGGATGTTGTCGATACTTTCCTTCATTTGAACAGGACTAGAACTCTTCTAGAAATAGTTTTATCTTTGCGGTGGGTAGTTGAATCTTTTCGTATACTAAAGCCAACGTATCTAGCACGACGATTATAGTAATCATATCAGCTGATTCTTAGGTCAATTTCATACCAATTTACGGCACCTCTTTGTTAATACCATGTATCGATCTTCATTCATTGAAAAATTATTTTCCACCAGACAAGTTATCATGTTCTGTTGGGGAGAGTTTGAACCACCATCACTTTGATTCGCAAGTAGTTTATTCAAGCAATATTGGCGAGGGGCAAATTATATTCAACAATACGTCTACTATCTAATAAATTCACCATGACATATTCACACGAACCATTCAACAAATAGTTAACGTTACTCTAGGTGATTAACAAGATTTGAATGTAAAGAGTCCTAATAGAACGAGAATTCCAATGAACTAAGCGTGGTAGTATAAGAAAATTTCCTCGTTAAGGTTCTCGATATCTTAAGATTTATATTTTCTATAATTTCGGATGGATAAGAAATATGGAGTTTGCAATTACTCACCTTCAATATTTCACAAAAAAAAAGAATTTTGACTTGGATCAAACATTGTACATATTTGGGTGACGTTCAAAACTCTAATAATATGATAGATTTCATCGATTGGGGAATTTAGAGATCGATTTTTAAACGGCAAAAACAATATACTCGCGCCAAAAGATTATACTTTGAATTTGGGGTTTCTTAAAAAAACGGAGGCTAAAAACGGCAAAAGAACGGAGTCAAATAATGATTAACCATAGTTTGGTGACGTCAAAAGCGACCCAAAATGAATGGACGTGGAGCTGGTAGAGCAAAATTTTCTCCTCCATTTTCATTAACGTACTAGAACTTGTCTCTATGGTGCACAAAAAAAAAAAGTAATATTATAATAAAATTGTATCAAGTAAAAAATATGAACAAAAATGTGTTATCGGTGGGAAAGTGAATTTTGTTAATTTTTGCATTTTGTTTTTGAAACATCTATTTATTAATACATGATTAAATTACAAATTTGACGTTGATATGTCACATATGACACCCAAAAAAGTCATGGAAAAATGTTTGACTAATAGAAAATGGGATTTCCTGGTTCCAAATTTCCCTATTTTTTCGAACTTTAATTGCACTGTTGCCTAACCGAGGCCAGCAAAATGATCGATTACTCCGTCCAAGAGATTGGATAACCCAAAGTGCCTTTGCAAGTTGGCTCCCCAACCTAGAATTTCTGTCACCCCATGTATCATATACAGCATGGTTTTAATCTTATTATGTGTATGAAAAAAACTGGTGCCATTTTTAGAAAACAGAAGCCCCCTTCATGCAAACCACAACACAAAAAACAATTATGCCACTTTGATACCAGATTATCCTTACAGTGCTTGCCAAACCTTAAGAATCTGGAGTGGACCCATCCAAAATCCTTGTCTTCTCCTTTTAGTATCAAACGGTTTTTTTTTGTGTGGAACTGGGAAAAAACTAGATTTTTGTTAAAAGGAGAGCAAAAATAGATCCGAGGAGTGCAAGAATCGTGACTAACTCAATAATATGGACCGATTTAATAAATTTGTATGAATTGGACAAAACTAACCTTGTCTTGGCCTTTTTACCAGTTACGATCGTTGTCAATTCCATTAGTGCGACAAATGTTGTTCATGCTATTGTAATCACAGAAATACTTCCTTGGTGTTTGGTCTCATCATTCAAATCTAAAAATCATTGTAGAGGCAGAATCTAAAGGTGATTTTGTTAGATCAATCAAATATCTGTTTTGTTTGTTGTATCAAACAGTTTTCAACCCTTTTATGTTAAACCTTGTTTTTGACGATTTTAGTCACAACACCAAATCTATCCAATATTCTTTCCATAAACACAAGAGAACTCAGATCAAAGAAGGATAATGAAATAATCAGAAACTAATCGGATATTTGCGAATCAAATCAATCATGCCAAAACGATGAAAACAAAGAAACTAACTCAAATCCAATTATAACCACCACCTTAACAACTTAACCAGCAGTTGGGCATCAAATTAATAACAACTGGTCATCGATGAAGCCTTAAACTTTCTCGGAAAAAAATCCTAATTAACAACAGTTGGGCATCAGATTAACAGCAACAGATTTTAATTATGCTTGATTCATCATTCGGTCATGGGATATAAACCCATCAAATCGTATTTGAAGAGAACAGCAAAACAACAAATTTGGCGAGGACGAGAAGGTTAACTTGGAAGGGTAACTTTGTCCGACTCATGTAAATATATTAAATCGGGCCTAGTCTTTGAGTTAACTGCGATTTTTGCTCTCTTGAGATCTGTTTTTGCTCTCCCTTTAACAAAAATC
>JAJJWW010010868.1:0-10887 GCA_023531295.1 Papaver armeniacum
ATCAATTGGAATTTCGCATCAGGGTACTTCCTCTTGTAATCAATGAGAGTATGCCAACCAAGGAGATTCTTTAGTGCCTTCCAAGGTTCTGTGTAGATAGCTAGGGTCTGGAGTAAAGGTTTTGTGGGTATATCTCTTGTAAGCCCTCCCGAGACTATAACTCGGCCACTAGGGCCACCTAGGGGTTTAAAGGCTTATTGCATACGCTAAATGCAATCGACGATGCCTGCGACAGTGAGTTAGGATTTTATTTTATTTTTGCTCGAGGACTAACAAATAATAAGTTTGGGGGTATTTGATAGACACATTTTTGTGTCTAATTTGTGTCGATTATATATCTTGATAGTGCTTATTTTTATACTTATTATGGTGTTTTATGTGTGTGTAGGTATTTTTGGCCAATAAACATTTTTGGAAAAAATCGCCTCGAAAAGTTGGTAAAAGCGTCCGGAGGACACTTGCTATTCGGACTCTCACTATGGATAAGGGGTACCCAAATTACTAAGGGGCACCCCCATGACACCCCAAGGCATCTGCTATTACCACCCCTACTCTGGATAGGGGCGACCTCTTCTTCTTCAAGATTCAAATGGAGATATTGGCGGGAAACAATGGCAGCAACGAAGCAGATTTGGAGTTCAAGTTTTGAGCGATTTCTATGTAGATTCAATGGCTTATTTTTGTTGGACTAGACCTGTAATAGCATAAAAGGCTTGGTACAATGGATTTGATCGAACAAATTGGGCTAGATAGGCCGGGAGAAGAAAACAGAGGCATTGGAATTTTACCGGGTTCTGCTATCGACCAGAGACTGTTTAAGTCGGAGTTCTTACGTGGAGATGGATTGGGATTCACTTGCTGATTCAAAACAAGGATTGTAGGAGGCTTAGATTCGATAAAGTCGTGATATATCTTCGGTTTGGATAAAACAGGGCAGTGGATATTCGTGGAAGTTTCTTGGCTATATTTGTGGAAGTTAGGTGCTGGGAAGGAAGGATATAGATTCTGGGATTCTTATCTTTCAGTTTTTGGAAGTTTTACGATTCACAAACCGCGTAAATCAAATGGGCAGAGAAGAAAAACTCTGAGACTTTTGGTGCAAGGAAAAGGAGATGAACAAGGATATTCTCGAGTGATTTGGGGACCTGCGGTGTATATAAGGGTTGGGAGAAGTTAGAAAGGGGGTTACGTTCACTTTGGGGAAGTTTAGGAGCAATACAGAGAGAAAACAATCAATTTGCAGAGAACACAGGCGAGAGGTAGAAGAAGAACACAAAACAACAGTAAGATATAGTCGCAGATTCCGTGGCCTTTACTTTCAAATTCAATCAATTTGTCACAATTTATGTAACAACTAATTTCAGTTCGCAACAGTTCTGTGTTACGGTTCTTTGTAACAGTGGTTCTGTAACAATTATAACTGTTACAAACACGTTGTTTAATACCTTGTCTTCTTTTTAATCAACTTTTGAGCAACAAACATGTATTTTGAGCAAGTGGTTAATATGAGGAGATAAACCCCATTACTGAGGCGATAGAGGAAGTTGTTTTTCCAACAAAAAGTGGTATATTCTATTTTATCTATTTATTTGCAATTATTATATGATTATTTGCCTTGATCGAAAATTGTTTGAATGGTTTTTGTTAAGCAATTGTTATTTCTTTTGATAGAGCATACTTGGACCTAGGTTTTTGATGTTCTATGCTTCGGATTTACACTTGTTATTTTGAGAATCTACTTGTTGCAATAGTTTAGAATCAAATTGAACGGGAAAATTGCATGAATATAAATATTGGATTAAATCACTTTGAACTTGAAAAATAGTGGAATCTTAGCCTCAGTGTCTTTTAATATTGATAACATCTTTGTATGAGTTTGCTATAATTTTTAGTGAGTTTTCTATTTTTTTTTTGAATTTAAGTCTAAAAAAATCCTTCACAAGTTCGAGAATCGAATCACTTTATTTACCACTATCACAATCACATCACCTACTATCAGAATTCAAACTGGAATGTAGTTGAGACCGAATCCACCCACCAAGCGATTCAGTTACAGTTGTGCTCCTTACGTATCTTAAACCTCGCAAGGCTCTACGCAATTGATTCCCTTTGCTGGCGTCCTTTACAGCCTAAGAATTGCTTCAACCTAAGTGAAGACTTTTGATACCAATCTGCCTTTAACAAATAAGCTTATTTGATTTCCCTTTAGATCAAAGATCAAGTCTTGGAAAACTGTTTGCAATAGACAAAGCTAGCAAGTCCCACAATCCGGAACACTTACACTCACTTAGATGAGAAACATGGATCTTTTACTACATCTCAAGAACAATGTTAGAGCATAGCTTGGTTGAACCCACCAAGTGTTGGTATGTCAAGTTTGGTTGTCATATTTTAGTTAACCAAAACTCATTTAAAGAGTCTCTTGATTATTTACTAGAGTCAACTTCGTATAGGTTTACTAGAAAGTTATTAGGATATGAGACTTACAAGTATTACGTGAAGACTTGAAGAATGTGAAGAATGAAAGAGCTACAACGACGACATCATCCTTCCTCTTGAGGTTAGTAATATTTGACTTGAACTGTTTCATTCCTAACGTATCTTTCAAGTCGTGCATATTGAAAACATAACTACGAAGTTGTGAATGATTATACTCTAGTTAGACATAGTATTAAGGAATTACAATACGAAGTATAACGTCTATCTTTTGAACTTCGTATATAAGACATCGACATAATCGTATGAATGCTATTGTGATTATGTATGGGTATGGGTGAAGATTTCGTCCTAGGAAACAATATTTTACATTCGTTTAAAGGAAGTACAATTCATAAACTTGTTTTATGAATCGAAAGGGAAATCGCTAGGCTTATTGGTATTATTATTCATTGCAAATCTTTGGATTACCAATATGTGTGTTTAGTATAACCGCTCATAACTTGTTTATGTATCTTGGTAAAACTATTCACAAGGCTTGACTTTTGTATTGGTATGACTTTTATTAGTGAAACCGATCTTAAGTAATCACCTGAGATGGTATGATCGATATGTTGTAATTGGTATGACCAACTCTAGACATTGGGGAACCGATCCTAGTAAGAGGTGCAACCGATCACAAGTGTGTGGAATCGATCCTTATAAGAGGTGCAACAAGTCTTAGTTATTGGTAACCGATCATATGACTTGTGCAACAGATTGCAAGTTAAATACCATAAATATGTTGTAACCGATCCTAGTACCTAGTCAACCAAATTTTGGAAAGCTAGTGTGACCGATCCTAGTGCCCACATGGAGGTAGAACCGAAACTTGTTTTGGTAGACCGTGAAACCCATGATTGGTGATTTGATAGGATAATAAATCACATAGTTCTTGGAAGTCAGATGAACCAATTCTAAACTTGTTTGGAAGAGTGTCAAATCGGTTCCAAGATTGTAAATATGAAAAAGGATTTACAAAGTAAAGATGTCGACATACTTTGAACATGTGCATTAAATCTTATCTTTTATTGTTCAAAGATATTCCTTAATAGCTAAAGGAGAATCCCGAATCGAAATAAATTGAGAATCATTTAATTAAGGTTTTTAGTTTTATATGCATATCTTTAGAAAATAAAAATTAGTAATGTGCATTTACTAATTGGAGATTTTCTACTGAGATTTCGGTCAATATTTGGACACAGCATTTCCAGGAATTATTGATAGGTGTAGAATACACCGTATTTACTATCTAGTAGTTACGCTTTCTTTGCTACTTTCCTTGTGAATTATGTTCTTTACGTGTGTTTTTGAGTTATTAGGTACTCTGGAGTTGCACGGAGGAAAAGAAGTGGAAATCACCCAAATTGAGCCAAAGGGAAAAATTATCATTTCAGGGGCAAACACTAACTGGAGCCCAGTCAAGGTTAAGGGGCAACTCTTTTGGGAGGAGTATTAAAAGACAACCAGCAATGGTTAGGGGTTGCCAGTTGAGTAGCCCTTATCAAGGGTGACTGGGTGTCATTATCCAGCCTTATCCTAAGAACCAAATCGAGAGAAGGTTTTTCTTTCATTCTCCTCAATCATTTTTCACCTGAAACCGAGAGAGAAGTGGCTCGAGAGTTGAGGATGCCAGCGATTAAGAGTAAGGAGATTAAATGGGGTTTTCTGTTGAGATTGAATTGGGAGAGATATGAGATGATTGAGAGTTTGAGGGAAGAAATCGGATGGAGAACAGAGCTATGTGTTATTTGAATCTGAGAAGAAGTTAGGGTTCTTAAATCGAAATGGATTTGGGATTATATGGCTGCTGTAGAAATTCAGATGGAGATGATCGGTAGAAGAAATGAAACAATATTCTCAAACACAGAAAGAATTGATTTCTTAAGCTAGGGTTTGAGATGTTCTGAGTTTTCAGGTCAGGGTTTGGTGAACTGGAATCACAGAGAAGGTAAGGTGGTAGTAGCCTTCTTCTGGTGGGTTGTTTGCAAGAATCGGTGGAAATTCAAGAACAATGGGTTGGAGTTGGAATTTGAGATTCAAGGGTTTGAGAGATTCCTGATGGCTTGATCTGGTAGTGGTGTTTAATTGATATTTGTGGTGGCTTAGTAAGAAGGCAAGGTTGGAGCTGGAAGTAATGTGAAAATGAGAAGATGGGTCATGCGGTATTGCGGTAGTCTTTGCATTTGGAGGAGTCGGGGTTGTCTTTGATGCTATGGGTTACAATGGTGAATGATTGTGGCAAAGCTATTGAGGCTGCTGTGTATTGCTGTTGCCGCAGTTGGCTAAGCAAGGAGTTAAGAGCAATTAACTCATACAGGTTTGCAGGTCTGATGCAGTGGTGGAATGCTGTGATGATTTAGAGTCTGAGGTTGGATGGGATTGTGGATGAAATCAGACAGAGCTGCTGTGTGTGTGGAATTGAAGCTTATTGCAGTGATGAAGGTGGTTGTGTAATACAGATTACCATTGATGCTATAACAGGCAATATGAGACGAAGCTTGTCACAGGGGTTGGCTCGAGTCAAAGTAGTGCAATTTAAGATGCAAAGAGTGGTATTTGGCTGCAATTGAATGATAATCCTGTGAGCTGAACTGAAATAGTGATATGCTGTAAAATGGAGAAAGGAGCTGGAATTGCAGCTCTTTGGTGGTACAAGGGTCTTTCAGAGTATGAGGTGATTGGCAGGGAGTATGGCCTGAGATGGTGGTAGGAAATTGCAGGTGGTAATGGTTTTGGTATGAAGCTGCAACTGTAATTCAAGGAATTAGGCTGCAAGAGAAACAGATGGTAGAAAGGCAGAGCTGGTGTTGATGTGCAGTATGGGGCTTTGTAGGTTTGCTAAGAATGGTGGTGATGGATGCTGGAGCTTTGTATGACTGGTCTGGTGCTGTGCAAGGTTATGCTCAAGTTAAAATTACAGGAACTGTAGAAGGAATTCATTGGTTGCAGCTGCAGTTGTTGGATCTGGTGGCAGTAATGGAGCTATAGTGAAGTGTCAGGTGTAATGGGTCTTAGTCTGTGAACTAACATGAGATAATGAGAGCTGCAAAAGGAGTATGGAATTGAAGTGGCAGCTGAGTGGTGGTGGCTTGAGGTGATATGCTGGTAGTATGAAGAATGAGATTGTTAGTGGCAGTGGCTCGACTCGGATGCGCCTAGTGGTATGCCTAGGACTGAAGCAATTCAAAGTGAAGGTTAGGAGCTCATAGGATGCTGATTTGCGGTGTAGCCATTATGGTCGGGAAGTAAAGCGATGATGCACAAGGATGGTGCATCATTTAGAAGGTGGCTCATGCAAGATAGTCGCTGGCAAGATGGTTGTGGCACGATCCGAAGTCACCCACTCAGTGGTTGCAAATGGTGATTCTTATGCTGACTCGGGGCTGACTCGATGATTCTTATGCTGACTCTGATTTAACTCGGTCTGACCGAGTTGACCCGGTCCGACTGACCGAGTTGACCCGATTTGACCCGTTGACCGGTGACCGGGCGGACTTTGCCGGTCACCGGAGCCGTTTCAGGGCACTTCTCCGCCGATTTCGGCCACAATACCGATTTTCCGGCGACGACTTTTTGGAAGTATTTTCTACACGGGTTTCTCTCTCTTATGGGCTTGGTGGACTTTCATCTAATGGACTTTGAAGACTTGACCTAATTTTGGAAGAAAGGAAAAGCTATAAAAAGAGGAATTCTACAACTTTTGGAAGATATCTCATATCTTTTTTCTTGGAACTTGGGAGAGCCGTTTTTTTCACGCTTCTAGGGTTTGCTTTTGTTCATCTTCTTCTTTATTCCTTTGATATTTTTGTGATGAACTCCATAGCTATGAATAGCTAAATTCTTTATTATTGGTTAAGGATGTAGTCCGATTTCTAAAACTTGTGTTTGCTTTATGTATTATAGTTTTCTCTCTTGATTATCGTTCAATTCTCTCTTGTTTTTATGATCACATGATTGAAGTATTGTGATAGGATTATGATGTTTGATTAGTTAAGTGGCCAATTAATTGAACTTGCATCCTAGTCCATAGCTATTTTAGGGTTTTTCATCGGGCGATAACCTTGAATACAAGTAGCATGATATGTTTACGGTTTGTAGTGATACACTCTCGTAATCATATGTAGAGTTTGACCATTGTCCGAATTGTTATGTGCAACGCATGACAATTACATTGATTAGCCTATTTACGAAACTTAATGCTCTAGGAATTGAACTTGATTAGCGCAAGGCGTTAGGTTATTCTTTAGGTAGAATTCACATACGCAGCCCTAATGTGTGTGTTGATGAACTTAGGAAATTAATAGATTATCTTGCTCTCTTGATTCTCTAGGCTTTTGATAACACAAGAGATTAAATCGTAATTCTATTCATATATGCAAGCACATGTCTAAGATTGAAGATGAATTCCTTGACCAATTTCTTTCTCCATTGATAACTTTCTACAATTTACTTTCGCTTTTAATATGCTTTTATTGCTTACTTAAAATCCCCCCAATTGGTTACTTTAATAAATTGATTACGAAATAACTACAATCGCCTCTCTGTGGATACGAACTCTTTCTTATCATATACTTTAGGAAAGTGAAATTATTTTTGACGACACTCGACAACGATCAAATTTTGGCGCGTTCTTGGGAGGCACACGGCTAGTTATTAAGTTTTTAGTTTCTTATTTCGTTTTTTGCTTTTATCTTTGCTTCTTGTTTCTTGTCTTGTTTCTCACTTGTTTGCAAGAATTGTTTGCAGTACCTAATCTCACGGCTTCTAAGGATTGGAATTATCCAAGGTGCGGGATAGCTACTCGACGAGGCACAATACTCCAACCAAGTCAAGACACAACGGACGAGCACGAGTTGGAAGTAGGAGAAGAGATTTTCCAACAAAAAGAAGAAGAAAAAGAGGTTCCATTCGTAGACGAACCACAAGTTGAAGAAGAAGAAGTTATGGGTGATGCAAATCGTTCACTCAAGGAGTTGGCTTCTCATAGGCTAGATACACAACAGAGGTGTATTCAAACGGACTCTACTTTTGAGATAAAACCGGGGTTGCCTAGAGAATTACCAAAGTTCCATGGCATGGTGAATGAAGATCCAAACAAACATCTTATGGACTTCCACACCATTGTCACGGCTATGCTTCCAGCGGATGTTGCGGCGGATGGTGCAATGTTGAAAGTTTTCCGTTTCTCTCTAATGGATAGTGCTAAGGATTGGTTATACTATTTACCTGCCGGAAGTGTCACAACATGGAATGGGTTGAAGAAACTCTTTTAGAGAGATATTTTCTGCATCCAAGGCTACTCAAATTCGCAAGGAGATTTGTGGGATGAAGCAAAATGTGGGAGAATCCCTATATGAATGTTGGGAACGATATAAGAGATTGGTGGCAAGCTGTCCTCACCACCAATTCAATGACGCTATGATTATCCAATATTTCTATGAAGGACTCCAATCAAGTGATAGGAATCTCCTCGACGCTGCGGGTGGTGGTGCCCTAGTGAACAAGACGGTGGCACAAGCTAAAGAGTTGATTGAAAACATGGAAGCGAACTCACAACAATTCTTGAGTCGTGGTTCGGATGTGATTCTAAGAAGGGTGAGTGAAGTGAGCGAGGTTGAAGAGCTTCGTCAACAAATGGGTAACATGAACGCAATGCTTCAACAAGTTGCAGCCGCGGTGATACCAAGTTCCTCTCAATCTTATGAAGACGAGCAAGCTAATGCGATCTTTCCAAATCAACAAAGACGGTATGATCCCTACTCCAACACTTACAATCCGGGATGGAGAGATCACCCAAACTTTAGCTATGCCAATAAGCAAGGAGCGGTTCAACAATCTAGTTTCAACAACCCAAGTGGATTTCAACCTCAACAACAACAATTCCAGCCGAGACAACAATTTCAACAACAACAACAACCTCAAATGGGGTCCAATATGGAGGAGTTGCTGAAATCTTTTATGCAAAGAACGGAGAGTTCGGTTAAGGAGTTGCAAACTCAAGTTGGTTCTATGGCTATGGAGTTGAATCAATTGAAGGCACAAAATGGTGGGAAACTCCCTTCTCAACCTATCAACCCAAAAGAGGGTGTCAATGCAATTACGTTGAGAAGTGGTACACAACTTGTGCAACCCGAAGTTGCTGATTCGGGCGCGGTGGAAACACCAAAGGAACCTGTTTTGGAGGAGAAAATCGAGGATTCTCCCCAAACTTCTGAGGTACCTATTTCTAACTCTAAAACTCCGGTTTCTACTTATGTTCCTCCTCTACCTTTCCCTTGCAGATTTGCAAGTTCTAAGAAGGCGGAACTAGAAAATGAGATTTTAGACGTTCTAAAGAAGATCCATGTGAACATACCACTCATAGATGCAATCAAGCAAGTTCCAAAGTATGCAAAGGTGTTGAAGGACTTATGTACCAATAAGCAAAGGCTCAAAGGTAATGAAGTGCTTAGTGTGGGGAGAATGCTTGGCAATCTTACAACACAAACTCCCACTTAAGTGCAAGGACCCTGGAAGCTTTGACATTCCCGTCACAATTGGTAACACCACATTTAATAAAGCTATGTTGGACTTAGGTGCTTCCGTTAATGTCATGCCTGCGGCTAATGATCTTGGTCCTCTTAAAAAGTCTGGAATTGTGTTGCAATTAGCCGATCGTTCTAATGTCTACCCAATGGGTATTGTGTTGCGATGCCAACTCTGACTTAGCTGAGTTACCTTAAATAGCTTTTCTATTTTTAGCTTGTCTTTAATTCCTAGTTTAGTTAAAACTCTATTTTTAGTTTTACTTGTTTCACAAGCATGAGAAGATATAAATACTCCTCTAGCGATTGCGTTTAAAGCTCGAGAATTAATACGAGAACTCTTTCAATCTCTCTGATCTTCTTATTCTTTTCTTATTCCCTACTAAATTCTCTTCTAAGTCTCTTAATTCTTCAACAACTTAGGGTTTTATACCTATTTTATCACTTAAGCTATTGTGTTACGGTCTAGAACCCTAACATCTGGTTCAGAGCAGGTTTATCCTGTATCTATTTTCCACCAATTTTTTTTTTCTTTTTCTCTTTTTCTCAATGACGTACAAGGATGATTTGTCTACCCTACAAGAGAGTATTTCTGGTGTTGCTACCAAACTTGATAAGGTTACAACCAGATTTGATGATGTTACAAACAAACTTGATGCCGTTGCAACTAAACTTGATACACTGGTTCTCACCCTCACTACTAATCATGATTTTGTCAAAAAAGCTCGTGAGGATGATAGAGTTAATCGCAAGCTTGATTCAGACAGCCTTGAACAATCTATTACAACAAATCTCACTGCAAACTTTCGTTCTATCCTTGAAGAGCTCCTTCCTAAACACACAGAGGATTCTCACCAGCGCACTGAAAATCGCAATGTCAACACTAATGGTGATGGAATTCTAAACACTCCTTTCCGCACACCACAAGTCCACCTTAAGTTTGCTTCTTTTGATGGTGACGATGTTGATGGTTGGTTGTTTCAAGCTGAACAATATTTTTCTTGGCATGGTATTGCCAATAATATGAAAGTATCTCTTGCTGCTGCTCATCTGAAAGGTGATGCTAATGCTTGGTTTCGTTGGAAACGCACCACAGTTGTCAATCCTTCATGGACACGGTTCTGTTCTCTCAGTGCGAGAACGTTTTCCCCGAGAAGTTTGTTGATGCTAAGATGGCCATTAGCACAATTCAACGAAAGGTCTTGTCAAAGATCATATCCTGAATTGAACGTCTATTAAATTTTGTTGATTTCCCGAATCCCATTTGATAAATTTATTCATCCATTCTTTGAAACCTGAGATTGGTTCTGTGGTGAAGTTATTTGAACCCCCAAATTTGGCTTCAGCTTTTAAGAAGGCACTTAATCAGGAAGAAGTTTTATTATCCTCTCCCAAAGTTTTTCCTAGGACCAAAAAGTTTAAACCTTCTGCTGCTGCCTCTAATCCTTTACTTAAGAGAAGTCCTTTACCAGCCGGTGCTAAACGCCTGACTTGGGAAGAACAGAAGGAGAAACGGGCCAAGGGCCTTTGCTTTAATTGTGATCACTTATATGAGCACGGTCATGTCACTGTTTTGAAGCCGCAACTTTTAGTCTTGGATATGCCTCCAAATCGAAATAACAGAAGAACATCTTGAATCCGATGAAGTTGATGATGTTGAAGATATCACTCAAATTTTTTCTGATCACAGCACACCAACAATATCTTTGAATTCCTTAGTGGGTTCTTTTTTCCCTAGGACCATGCGGATTTTGGGTTACACTAAAGCTCAACCTTTTCCATTCCGATTGACTCGGTTCTACCCATAATTTCCTTCATCCTAAAGTAGCTAAACAAAGTGTGGGTATTACGCACATTACGCCAATGTTGCTTTACAAGTTACTGT